>UYYA01003851.1:0-58218 GCA_900624975.1 Angiostrongylus costaricensis
AAAAAAAAAAAAAAAGAAAACTTGCCTAACACATATGCCGAGAAAGGTGACCTTGCGAAGGCCTTCCACCTCATACCATAGCTCAATGTCGCCGAACCGTGTCGGCATGAGTGTTAATCTGAAGGACACCATAAATCTTTATAGTGTCGCCTCGGATTGAACTAAGAGTTTCCGATTTTCCAGTTGTACTTGAACTTGTTCGCCGTAATGGTCTAGACATCACTACGAACTCTTGTTGACAATTGTTTTGTTTTATTGAAGAAATTCCAGGGGACATTATTAGTTTTTTTTTTGTCGTTTCATTTATTGTTTATCCACGTATTGATTTAGACGTTGATAAAACTGGATTTTCGAAAACTAGACAGTTAATACACCTTGTTTCATATTTGTAATCTTGGTAGAAAACTAAATATCGATTTGAGGACTGTACAGTGGTTTTTTAGGGTGCGTATGGCGCAGTGGTCAGAGGTCCCTTCAACACACACGTTGATCCCCGCTTCTCTTGCCCACCAAGCAATCCATCCCACTAGGGTCGGCAAATTAGTACCAGTGTTGTCTGGGAGGATAACGGCACTGTCTAGATACATCGATAGGCCACTGCGTGTTATTGTAAAAACAAAATGTGCATTCAGTCACCTCCAAACGATGCTTAATGAAGTCGAATGCCTGGCGCATCCATCAGGGATTGATTAGCGCGAAGAGACTACCCTCTGTCCTTATACAGTGATTTCTGGGATGAGTAGGTCGACATTTTTAGAGATCACATTTGCCAAAGTGTGAAGGCTATGCAGCCGTGATTATTTTCAGGCAAAGAATAATAACAGCTGGCTAGAGGTCGTTATATCTTACACCACTATATTGCTTAGGTTTCTTTACTTCATTTTTAGTTACTTCTCCATGAATGGTAACGAACGTGGTTTGTATGCACAATTAGCGAACGCAGTAATAGTAATGAGGGGGCGTGTTGACAAGGTAAGTTCGAGTTTTCTTTGGCATTTTCTAGCTTTTGTTGGGCAACTTCATGTGCTTAACGATCTGCTGCAGGTTGTGTACCAGCGTCCTCCACAATTTCCTTCGGCTGTCGCAAAAATAATGGAAGACGGTTCATTTCGAATTGTTTTTCGAGATCGTAAGCATCATATAGTAATGAGTGACTTTTATATCAGTTTGCGTTATCCTCACATCTAGAGCGGCGAATGGTGCAGAAGCCAGGTTCAAGAGATGTCCAGCTGCATTTTCCTAACGGCAGGAAAGAAGATGTGTTGGAGCGTTGGTTAATTTTTAGTTACATTTTACGTTTTGTTCAAACGGTATTTTTTTTTAAGCGGATACACTGAGCCGATTTGACGAAGTGCGTACTTTTGTTCAAAAAGTCGAAAGTGTCTGGGAGGAGCAAATCGGTCGTTTTCCTCTGTCGTTTACCATTTCAAGGTGAGCAATTGTTCTACGTGAAATAATTAATGGTGGATTTGAGCTAGAATACTTTGAACGTGTGCATTGTTATGAAGGGGCACTTGTGGCGCAGTGGTCGGAGCGCCTTGCAACATATACATGGGATCGATCCATGGGTCCGTGGGTCACCAAGCCTTCCATTCTTCCGGGCTTGGCAAACTGGTACCAGACATGTCTGGGGGGATAGCAGCACTGGCGAGTCGTTATGAAGGTCAGATGTGTATTCAATCACCTCCAACGATGCTTGATGAAGTCGGATGCATGACGCATCAGATGTGTATTCAATCACCTCCAACGATGCTTGATGAAGTCGAATGCATGGCGCATCCCTCAGGGATTGATCAACGCGGAGAGTTTACCATTTTATCCTTTCAGCTTTCTGATGTTTTATATACATTTTTCGACTTTCAATTTTGCTAGTCGACAGTGCTATCACGTGAAGCCATTCATATTTGCAATTCTTTTTAAGATCTTTTATTTTAAACTTACTACACTTCTGATTGGTTTTTTTTAAAGTGAATCAACAATATCTCCACGGACCGCGGTATCTGAAAGTCATGTTCCACTCTCAGTGAAAAATACTCAGTCACAGGTGTTCTTTTCTTTGCCTTGCCATCTAATTTTATTCTTTAGAACCATGCTATATTTGCTTTTTCAATATATTATGGTCATATTCAATATATTGTCTACCTTGTGTTTGTATTTGTTTTCGGATTTATATCTCCTTACATTTGGGTGATTTTCGTTTTCCTATTTTTATTTAGTCTTTGCTAACACAACGATCCGCTCCGGCCACGTTTGATCCGTGCACGAGGGTTCCTCTGGAGTGCTCTAGAAAATTTCTGAATGGGATGCGGTTTAAAATGGTAAAAAATTTGCTTCTGTTACAAACATCTGTGAAACTTCCCTTCTATGGTATCTATGCGATGTTTTTTCAAGTAACAGATACAGTTGGGTCATCGTCATTTGTCCGACTAGTCATTATCACATCATTCCTTTTAAGTGGTAATTAAAATTTCACGGTTGGCATACATCGCTCAATTTAGAACAAAAATAACGAAGTATGCAGTGTAGAATCACCAGATGGTCGATATCTGCGTGTTTCAAGTGTGTCCAGTTCCAAATTCGTCTACCGATCACATCCTGGCTCATGTGAGCAGAGGTACAGAATTCTTGCTCTCTTGTTTATTTTCACGTATTTTTTTACTTTTTTATTCTACTCTTTCTATAAGTAAAGGGTCGTTTTGCCTTTTCAATGGTGCTTGTACGTACTTCGAAACCTCCACTTCTAAGGTTTAGACATAACTCTCATCATGAGGGTATCCGAAAAAAAATTCGCATTCCAAGCCTAGCATATTGGCTACGAGGACCTGTTTTATGCGGAAAATGCGTGGGATGGGCGACACCTGATTTTTGGGATGCGCCCTCAATGAGTCACAGGTGACCCTTGTTTGGTCAAAGTGTGCTTCACCCCAAAAAATTTGACCTTGCGCTTTTTGTTTTGTTTTACATTCTATAATTCGAAACAACTCAAAGGAGATTTCGTAAAAATTATTTCTGCGTTTGCAGCGTTGAGGCATTCTCTGTTCTATAATGATGTGAAATTCTTAACGCCTTAAGTACTCTAGCTATTATTTTATTGGCAACTATAGAAAAACTAGCACCATGTTGCATGTGTTAAAGTTGGAGAGCACGTTTTTCAAACCAGAACATAATAGAAAAGGATAAGAAATCTGGCCACCCTTAAAGCATGTTTGGACGGTTTTTCATGGAAAACTTCTTCCCAATGCGCTGAGATAACCGGAAAATCTTGTTTCGCGCATGACTGCAATCATTCCGAAAACACCTAATAACTCCAAATATGTCAGTTAAATAACATTACCTCACTGTTTTAAAATGGTGACAACTGTATAATTAAACGCGATAACACGATGCATTATGTTTCCTCTTTTTATACCTAGACAGCTGTAATATACCGAGCGTCAAAGTGTTTCTCAGGGTTGCAAAGAAGGAAACATCGAAATAGCAAATTACGATTTTGGTGAAGTTCCAGTAATATTTTAAGCGGCGATACTAATTATATATCTAATTTATACATTAACAAAGATAAATATTCAAGACCGTGTGGTGGATGCTTCTATTCTTCTGGTATGGCACGCAGGTTTTTCATTGTGTGGCTGTTCGTACGTCAAACTTGGTTAATCAGCGCTTTGTACATAAACAGCATTACTACAAAAGTAACAATATAACAAGACCAGTACTGAAGGATAATACAAAGAGGAAGCAGTTACACTGATAGTATGATAGACTACTGCAATGGATTGACGTAGTAGTATGAGTAACGACTGGCGTTTACATACAAATAGTGTCTACCTAAGAAGATCTACCACGTGGGAGAGCAACTGAAAGATGGGTTATCTGCAAACGAATAGCGAATGTTATATGCCATTTCCAGATTCGTAGACCTTACGGCGTTTACGAAACTATATGTCGGTTATGACCGCAAAGGCCGTCTAAAGTGCAGTGATGAGGAAGAAAAGGCTACAGGAATACTATTCCAGAAACTATTGCCCTTCACTTGATGTGGGTGGAGCATTCTCATCTTCAAATGAGGATTTATGAGTGCAGTGATATTATGAAATCGATACATAGCAGTTATGGAGAACTTAAGGCAGAAGTAGTTTTCGGTTTGTTGCAAATGAAAATAGTGATCAGAGAATAATATGCAGAGAATATGAGAAACATAGTGTTTATGGGTTAGAGAATAGTCTTTGTATACAGAGCACCACTACAGAACGTGGGAATCCTCAAGCATTACAGCCAATGAGGGATCGACTACATCCTTGTCCACAGACCACGGATTTGTATCTATTTGGCATCAGATCAAAACAACGCGTTCTTCGTCCAAAAATTCACTTTAACCACAAAATGGGAAAGGAAAATTTCGTCACGCGAAAGCAAGGAAACAACTGATATGCAACGAGGTCGTTCTCTGTGATGTCATATACAGTGACAACTATCGAAACGCGTAAACCGGCAAACCACGAGATGCTGCTGAAAGCGCTCTAGACTTGTGCTGAACAAGCTACTCTTAATTCAAAAGCATGCTGTGAATATTTATAAAGAAGACTAAAGAGCTTCTGAAACTACCAAGATTCTGCTGCTACATATATCGGGCAAGTGTTCATCAAATCCATTTGCAAAAAAATGCTTAGAAGAATTTTCATGCGTACGGTCTAACGAGAATTCCAGAAGTGACGTGAAAAAGAAAACCGTAATGAAGTATTGCCATCACCACTGTTGATATTAGGGGATCTAGTCTCCAAAGAAGGTCGATGGCTATTTAGAGGCGCCATATGTCAGCGTACCTTATTTTCGAAATTTTGGAGTGTAAAACGGTGTCCCTGATCTTTGTTTGTTAACGTGGGTCGGAATTTCAGATTCCTTCTCACCTCTTGATACGAGTCACTCCATACATCATTCTGTCAACTGCGGCTACAATAGTGCTCAGTGTTCATCCTACTTAGCTAAAAACTAGGTTATTGACGTGTGCATTAAGACAGGGAAAATCTAAAAGGTGAAGCAGATTCGAGCGCTTTGTCATCTTCACCACATCTGCGCTTTGTGCTTTAGAAAATTCCCCATGCCGCTTGCTTCTTTATGCTCATCTCTGGACCTAAATGGTTCATCGTGTCGACTTCTCAACACAGGCATGCAGATGTAGTGTTTTGAAATTTTCGTTTCATGGAAAGTGAATGAAACATCAGAAATCAATGTATTTCACATGGACATCGTCTTTTTGAGATTTAGTCAAAGACTAATCTTTCTTTATATGTTGACAAAGTGCGCCGATTTTGTTTTCCTTCTCCTGGCAAACGCTGGTGTTACAAGAACAATATTATCAGCGAAAGGCAGGTAATTTAGTTGCCGACGATCGATTTCCTCTCCAGTGTTATCCCATCCCAGTTACTGTATGACATTCTCAAAGGTATCTGTAGATAATTTTGACGAAACGTTATCTCCTATCGACCTCTTTCTTTACGTTTAGGTTTATTTTGATGTCAATATCATAATAGAATAGTGATTTTCTGGTTGTGAAACTGTTATACAGCACAAAAAGAATCTTTATATGCTGAGTAACTAGCGAAGCTGTACTTTTTTTTTGTTCGACAACAAACACTCGCTGGTCTCCTATTCTCTCCTATTCATTAGGAATCCTGCATTGTGACGGATAACGTGCGAAAGCCATAGTAAGTTTGTTAATAGGAACTGGCCGAAAGGTTTTTCAGATGTTTGGATCTAATCCGATCTAGATCGGGTTTTGTTGGTTGCTTCATCACCGAGATATCGTGTTGGTTTTTGAAACTTTCGCATTTTCTTCTTTAGCACTATAGCGAATATGTTGAATTTGCCAGATGTACACATTATCGATGTTTTTCATAACGTCTTTCCAAAAGCATACTAATGATCTGAATAAATTCAACCTTATGGTGGACTTCGTCTCTCAAATTCTGCTGCTTCTCTTTTCTGTGAAAAGGGGTTGTATGCGAAAGAGAACACAGTTTAATCTCGTATGTACTTCCAATACCAACACCGGTGAAGCAAAACCATCGTATATATGTAATTTAGCCTATTTCATTATGGTATTCTCTATTAGTGGATAGTTTAGAAATAGTGATCGCATTCATTGCGTGGTATATTCAACCTACGCATTTTTTAGTTCGATCCGCTTCGGTTTCACTAAGCCGCTCGTCCCCCGGAGGTGGGAAGTTGATACAAGATTCATCTGCAATAAATTCACTTCCTCCTTTACAAATGTGAACGTCCCAACACGGCTATCTCGGAAATCTAGGAAGAATTGACTCGACTAGCATTCAACGACATTCATGGCGAAGACGAGAAATCTACTGCCTGCTTAGTGTAATACATGTTTTGTCGGATCATGCAGTAAAAACAATGTACTTCTCCATTAGAAGACTTCTATGTCATCGTCGCGAGTTGCGTTTTTGGAATCGTGAGTTACCATGGATGCATGGTCTTGGTTATCACGATAGCCGCTCACGCTGTTGCTTAATTCTAATCCGTGGGTCTCGAAATAGCGTTCTCTCAGATGTCCAGATGGGTCTTCAGATGTTATTTTAGTTTCAGTCTTAGCGTTGAAATATTTAACAATCACCATAGAGAATTTATAGCCTAGAATGCTTTGGTATCGTTGTATTGATGTGGAGGAATGGACTTTCAAGGATTACTAGATAGGCATTGGTCCAGTTTTTTAGCTGGAAGCATACGATCCGGTTTGTTGTTTAAGCTAGTAAGTGTTCATGGCTAAACACGTGTTGACGAAGAGGCCGATGTTGTCGACTTCTTGTTGTGCTAATATCGAGGAACAATTTTTGTCTGGCTCTTCGTTGTTGGACGGGTGGCGTCTTTTGATTTCCCTAGTCTGATGACGTCGTACCGAATTTTTTCTATTCTCTACCATCTGGTGACCAGTGGATTATTCAGATTCTAACGTGCTTGCGTTATAAGTGCATATTATAATCTTAGTCCTAGGTTTAGGAAGCCTAAAATCCTCGTGAGATATTCGCGACCTATTTATTCCACGGGCGTTTTCGTGTCAAGAGAATGAGGCCCGTTTATTTAAATGTGTTCGGCTATTGATACTCATAACCAGCGTGCTATTGAGAGTACACGTGAAGCTTCTTTGTTAGACGCGACTGCTAACGACTTCCCACATACTTTCCAGTCGCCCTATTGCACATCTACGCAGGCGCGCATTAATTTTTCTGTGTGAACAGGGAGAGCGCGCGTTAAAACGGCACACTAGTGACGTAGAGTTTATTCTCAGATATCCTGCGTTCCGAAGAAGCAGTGTCGCTTGTGGTCCACATTTAACCACCTACTAACCGACTGACGAGTATTCAGTATGGAACACCTTTAGAAGTATGTAATATGTAGAAAATATTAGTTTTAAAGCTTTCAAATCGATATGTTTATCTTCTCATGACAGGGTCGAGGATCTCGACTTGTTTTTTCAAGGAAACTATAGGGAAGGGAATGCGTCCTATTTTGCTTGTGTTGGAACATCATAGTGTCGTACTCACCAGCAGCAATCTTTGTGGTTGCAGATGTCTTATTGCTCTCATAGCTAACCATAGCCCCTTTGCGAAATGCTTGCATACTTCGATGATCTGTCTTTACTTATTATGCGAATGCTAACTTAACTTTCTATTCGTTTTTATCTTTCAGTTGTCATCCAGAAAAGATGTATTGATTCGTTCGCAGCTTAAGGTTCTGTTGTCATCTCCCTAACACTAACTTACTTGCGGTGACGCGTGGTTTACTGCGGACTAAACGACGCCAAATTTTTGGCCTTTATGGGCTTGCTGATTTTTTTGAAAATAAACAATGAAATTTCTCGATAACTAGAGGACTTCGTTGGTTATGAGGATCATTCTATGAGTACGAATGATATTTATAATGCTATTTACCATTTGTTATTATGGTCCGTCATACAGACACATTACTGTCAGCATTTGAAATGTTCTGCAACTTATGGGTCTCCATTTCAGTATTTTTTATACCCACACGCTCCATACGAATTCTCATTGACTATAGAAATTAGAGTTGAAATAGTAGTCGATTAGCAAAGCTTTTCTTTTGTGGCAGGTGAACTCATCAGGGAACGGTATTTCGTATTCTTAACCCTTTTATTTACTGCCTTTTTTTTTCTTTTTAATGGCAGGGTGTGTTGCGAAATATAACTCGTACATAATGCTGAGATATTTGCAAAACTCCGGACCACAGGTGTATGCGATGGGGAACGAACGCGCCGTATTGTCCTTTCCGGGTAATAGCGCACTTCACCACCACACCATCCGGGTCGTTCGTTTTGCCTGTCTCTCAGCTAGTTCTATTGATCTTTTACCATCAGCAATCACCCGTCAACGGGATTGATCTGGGGAGCCCAAATCGACATTGAACCCAGTTAAGCTAAGGTTTAGTTATAATCACAATCTTAACCCTTTTATTTACTGCCTGTGACGGATTATATATATATATATATATATATATATATATATATATATATATATATATATACAGGCAAAACGAAGGACCCGGATGGTGTGGTGTTGAAGTGCGCTACTCCCCGGAATGGACAATAGCGCGCGTTCGTTCCCCACCGCATACACCTGCGGTTCAGAGTTTTGCAAATATGTCAGCATTATATAAGGGGTGTTTCGTATATTTCTAACAACAGAATAGGGTCTTTGCGTACTAACACCTAACACAACATCTATGTTCTATAAGCCAGTCGATAATAAAAAGTATGGGAAACAATTCTATATGTTAAAATAAATTGCCGGAAAAAAAATGAAACCTATGGATATCATCACACCGACCACACTCGCAAAGCCGTTATGATATCTATAGGTGTCACTCATCACAAGAGTGGTAACACATGTGCGACCGCTCTTAATTTCGTGAACTCCCAAAAAAAACCGTGAACTTGTTCGCGGTTTAACCATGAGAATAGTGGATTTTCTCGAAAGTAAAGAATATACTCTTGAGTTAAGTCAAGTTGAGTTCTGTTGTTGCATTACAGGGTTGAGAACACGTAATTATAGATGTTTTGCTCTGTTCATCTAGAACTATAATATTGCTGCTATGTACAACATTTTTAACTATCGTTCAGCTTCCAAACACGTTATTGTCAGAACGAGGAAGAATTTTGGGCCTTATGTAGAATGTATTGCTTATTTCTAATCTCCACTTATGCGATAAGCATGACGACCTACCATAGCTGTAAACGAGGAGATGTTTAATTACTGATCAAAAATTGGGCATTGTTTACGCCACATAGGGGATAATGTCTGTTTTGTAATAGCTTTCGGTGACTAGAGAACTTACACAGTTAATAACTTGTGATTTAGATTCAGTTGTACATTTGAAAGAAAAGTGATAAGTTCTCGGTGTTGTAGTTTACATTTTAAGAGATCTAAGGTTAAAACTTTCACAAAACGTCCAACCGTTACCACCGTCAACTAACAACACTTCCATCTTGTTGACTAACTCTGGATTCCACAGTTTTTCATTTCAACGGATAATTTTCATTATGGGTTGACATATGCTTGTTGAAAAGTGTAACTGCTTTCGAGTTTGTATGAATTGAAAGCAAAAATCAATAATTTTGAAAATTAGCAATATTAATGAATAGGTGGAACTATCTGCAATTTTTATGAAAGAAAGCAGTTTCGTCGTTCTCGCCCTGTTGAGGAATATTTTAGAAAATCTCTCTTGTGAGCTTATCATTGTTCCATACGTCCTCCGGCGATTTTTTTTTTCTTTCTTTTCGCTCTTTCTCATCTACGTTTACTTCGACACCATCGACACTTCCCTTATAATCAATTTCCTTATTTATCGTTCTGGATTAATTTTTATGGTAGGGTCCAATATCGTAGACTCGAACTATGTAACCTGTTGTTGCTGCTGTTGCCATGTCGGTTGCTGAAAATCCGTTAGTGGATTAGATAGCATGCATGGGTCGTGTTTCCAATGTTACAGCTTTTGTGTGACTTAAATATCTGCATTAGTATTTCTTTTATCTCAGGTTTCACATCAACGATGACGTTTATCCAAATGGAGCACAGGAGCTGTTCCAATGTCTTCAAAGCGAGATCAGACGTCGCGAAATACAGTGAGACTACCTGTATATCTGGTTTGCCGGTCGTTTAACATTTATGTACAAGCAATTACTCTAAAGCATTTTCTGTGTGTGAAACTAAGAGGCTACTGTAGCTCTTTTTCATTGCCTATAAGGCTACGAATTTTACTAGGACCCAGATACCGTTGGAAAGATATTTGCTCAAAGAGCACCACTTTTAAAGAAAGGCTGTGTATTTGCGTCTCCCTACGTTTGTGGTGCGATCCTAATGTTTCCATCACTTACCACTGTTTTTCTTTTAGGTTTAGATGTAGGAATAGTTGAAATTGTACGGCTGTGCTAACCTGTTTCTAATCTGTATCCATTCTACCTGACATTCCAGTTCTAATAATTTTTTTATCTGTAACTTGTATTCATCCTTATGACGTCTTTTCTTGTTCTTTTCTTACTTTTTCTTCACAATCATCTAATTTCGTCTTTGTGTATGCTATTATGAGAACTGTGTTTGCAGCGAGAATAACTTTCCTATGTTGTACTGCTGTTTTGTTTCTCGGATAAAAACAGCAAACTATTCTCATAAAGGGTTTCAGAATTGCCATTACTCTTGTAAGTTCCGTTTGCTGCATGTTCTGCACATATTGTTCCGACTTCTTCTATAGTATTATTTTATCTTCGATACGGTGAAAAAGCTCGTTATCGCCGTTCTTCATTCCATTTCAAACGTACCCCTGTAATTCTGCAGTGTGTAAATTTACGACTGTCTATACTTACTTGGATACTTAGTCCGCCTATCCTTACTGGTTGTGTGAACCCCACCATAATTTCCATTTTTCTCGGAGTTTTGGTGGTTTTATAGTTCCCTGCAGTCGCGAGCTCAGCCAGGGCAAACTGCCCCAGGTTGTCACCACCATAGGCTGTCGCCGCCCTTGTGGATCAGAGGAAGATTTGCCGGCATCCCATTGGTTTGATACGAGAACAGTGGTGGATCCTGGTATTGGATTACTCCCCGCTGAGTTTCATGGTGGAAACGCCGGACTCAGCATGGGAGAACCTGTCGTGGGATAGATCCCTCCGTTGTACATCGCAGCCGAGCACCCAAGAACATCTCCCAGCGACGACGAACTGTTAACCGTTGGGAGGGACTCTGTTGTGCTTACGTAACAGTTTACATAGCGGTTCGATTTGCTGATTACTGCGATGATGTCGTTAGTTTTTATTGACAGCTTTCGCCATTTTTTTCGATTATTGAGGCTTGGCCAAAAATCGCACCTGTCAGATACTTTGTCTCATAGTGGTCAGTAATGACGTCAACGTGGAAGCCATGGACGAATCTGGAGTTATGGACACTGCTTACGATTTATAAGTCGGACATGGAGGAAGGATGGTAGGTCTTGAAGTATTTTCAGTTTTAATTTTTTGCGGTGAAGCGTGATACGTGAAATTAGAACAAAGTTTTACTAGATGACGTTCACTTGACCTGACGTAAATGGTGTATTTGTTTAGATTGTTCACCTTCCACGAGGTTATTATGTAACTTTTACTGGGCTAACGTTTCGAGCGTTGGATGCTAATTGTGCTCAAATCAAGAAGATTGGACTCGATTCGAACGTGAAGACTCACAACGCGGAGAACAACGAGTGTTAGAAATCGATCCAGAACAGCGGTTGTCGAAAAGGAGAACGCGTCGAGACGTTAGCCGGATGAAAGCTGTGAAACAACCTTGCGTTATCTGAACAATTTAAACAAACGCAATGCATAAAATGGGATAAAGCTCTCGACGTTGATCAATTCCTGCGGATGCGCCATGCATTCGGCTTCATTAAGTATCGTTGGAGGTGAATGAATGCGTATTTGGCCTTTACAGTGACTCTCGGTGGCCTACCGATGTATCGAGCCAGTGCTCCTATCCTTCCAGACAAATCCAGTACCAATTTTCCGACCCCGAATGGATGGAAAGCTTGGTGAGCCATGGGCGCCGGGACCGATTCCACATGTGTGTCGCAGTGGCGCCTCCAACCACTGCGCCACACGCCCCCAACATGGTTATCAACGTAATGCATAAAAAAGAAAATCTCGGTGCTGATCAGTCCCTGGAGGATGCACCGTGTGTTCGACTTCATTGAGCAACGTCGAGGTGAATGAATGCACATGTGGCCCATACTTGAGGTGGTGTAACGATGTATCAAGCCAGTGGTGTCGTCTTTACTAGTTTGGTAACAATTTAGTGACTTCGTAGGAATGGATACCTTGGTGAGCTCAGGGTGCTGTATCAAACCAACATGTTTTGCTGAGTACCCTTAGCCACTGATGTGTGCGCTCTACCGAGAAATTGCTATGGTGTGATAATGTATAATTTTGTCTACTTTAATTTTTCTTTTTCACGCTTTTTCACGCCACTTTAATATGTGAAATATAGTTATTTGGGAGTCTGTACAACAACGTGATGAAAAAATGATCGTACAAATGGTATAAATCATAGTTATTGTCGTAAACAAGCGGAAAAAGATTTTTCGCATCAAGCCGACCTTCTGCCGAAGATTTTTTTTCTTTCCATGTTTTTTGCATCAACGCCATTTCCCCTTTAATTTATTAGATAGAAACGTGTGAATATTTGCAATATTCACATTGCATTGCAATATTTTTAGTGGACATTTGCCACATTCGATTTAAATCTTGTTTATTGAATGGCTCCATCTGGATCAGGAAATAGTACTGTTTTTTCAAGGGAAATTCGAGCTGCAGCACAAATGGAATCTACTAGGAACTCTCGTGTTGAGAGAA
This sequence comes from Angiostrongylus costaricensis, assembly GCA_900624975.1. Lineage (NCBI taxonomy): Eukaryota > Metazoa > Nematoda > Chromadorea > Rhabditida > Metastrongylidae > Angiostrongylus > Angiostrongylus costaricensis. The sequence continues at coordinate 12,899 of UYYA01003851.1, forward strand.
GACCGAAAGGGTTTTACACTGCAGATGTTAGTTGGTTTACATAGTTAAAGTCGTACATGAACCTTTTCCACTTTTGTTACTACTAAGATTGTAGTAAAGTGTAGTTTGAGAGTTTTTTTCCAGAACTGCAAGGAGCAATTGGCCAGAATTATGGCTGAGCCATGTCCCTCTGACGTGCCCACAGGGACGGGATATAATAGGACGGCCATCGTAGATGAATGGATTAAGCATTACAGTAAACTAGTGAATAGCCTTTGTTATTTTAAATAACAAGATTGCTGAACTTTGTATTGAACACTTGTGTGAACCACATGAAAGCAAATGAATATACTGGAGACGTAATCTTGAAACTGATGTTGTTGGTGAATTGGTGTATTAGAATAGAAATTCATCTGTTTCATTATCACGTTTCATCTGTTTTATTTCATAACCACTAAACATCATTCGTAATTTAGTATGCTGTTTAGGAACGACAGGACGCTGCATTGTATGGCCAGTTTATGAGTGCTAAAATTCGTTCTTACGTAAGTTTGTATCACAGTGATGCTGAAATATTTGCGAAACTCCGGACGTTTTCTATACTTCGATATTTGGATGGCCCATTTTCACTTGCTGTGTGGGTCCTGCATAATTTCCACTTTTCGGAATTTTTCTGGTTGAACTACTGTTGTTCCTTGGTGGGGGTCAGCCAAAGGTCAGCCTAGACAAAGTCTGCCTAGACAATTATATTATGCATGCAAAGCCAGTTGACGTTATGTTTGCTGTATTGGGAAATTTCATGCAAATTCATTCGCAAATGGCACTAGAACAGCTGGTTTGTCTCCTACATAAGGCTGATAGAGTCGCAAACTCCGTTTTTTGTTATTACAGGTTATACAGAATTTTCTAATCAATTAAGTTTTAACACGTCAGTGAGTTTATTCATTCAGGAGGAGCGATTGATGGCTGCATGGGGTCATCGAGAAAAGTTTACTACAGAACAATTGGAAGCCATGTTAGAAAGTATTAAAAAGGAGGAAAAAGAAATTTACATTTGGAGTTCAACACAAAGCTGTCAGGATCTGCATGAGGTATTTACAACGTTTGTTTTATTCTGTCTTAGAATAGAGCTTTAGCATACTCTAATTCTCTTTGATGTTTCCGTATGGTCACATTCATCGTGAAAAGTGTTTGATTTTTTTTAATAACTGGATGCGCTTAGTGTTTAACATTTTTAAATAAAGTAGTCCTTTTTCGGTCGAATACGACGAAGAAGAAGCTGAGAAACAAGAACGTGTCGGAGTGATTTATTACAAGCACGTGGCTGATCTGTTCTATAAGCAGCGACATAAGACTATTCCGGTAGTGTGTGTAACCTGTTTATTTAATAACTTGAATTTTAGTAGGAAGAAGTTATGACTTAGTAAACATGTTTGGTCACTGTACTTGTGTCAATAATGCTTCATCCCTAATGCTTGTATTTCAGCCATCTCCTGGTCGACACTCATCATCAGGGCCGGCTGATCACAAATCAAATGATTTGGACACCGAGCGGCATTCTCCTGACAGGTTTATATTTATAATTATTGGCCAATTGTTTGTTACCATAATCGGCTTTCTTTTCTACATTTTATGAGCTTATATTACCATAAACAGTAACTCTTACCTCCTGCTCTTCCAGTTACGGCTAATCTTTCTCTTATATTTTTGAAGTACCTAAACCACAATTTCTAAGTGGTGAAAGAAGATTGCTTGTCATCCACATTTTCGTTGGAATTGGCAAACCGTCAAAACCGCAAATCTTCTATTATAAATCTATCACTGTCCATAATTTTCTTCTTGTATATGCGAAACGTTACTACTATCTTACCTTCTTATCGATGGAAGTGAATATGCTGACATTTCTGAGGATAAACGTATGAATGACACGTTTCAATGATTGTTTGTTCTTTTTTATTCGTCATCGATTGTCGCCACATGTGTTTGCACTAATATTTCGGAGTTATGAAGACTCCAACAAGAATACTTGAATATAAACGGCAAAGAAATATGGAATGAAATGATGGATTACTGAACATGCTTTGTTGCTCATGCTTGCGATTCAGATTTCCTGAACACTTTATAGATCTTTTACTCTCACAATGGCTTCATTTATAATTAGTTACGAAATAGTTTCCGGTATGTGAAATAGCCCTTTGCCTTTTTACATTGGAGAATTTTGGCGTGCAAATTATACTTAGTTCACAAGATGCTTTCTAACATGAGATTGGGAATTAGTTCACGAAAGGACAAATAAGTACGCTGTTGGTCGCATGCTTGTCCACGCATAAACACAACCGTAAAGAATAGAAGGGCACGAAGAATTACCATGATTTTTAGGATTTTTTGTCGTGTCAAAACTTTTTTCTGAAATCTTTGAACTTAAAATCTGAATGGTTTAGTTGTGCACTTAAATCTCCAGTTGCGGACTCCTCTCATGGGACGAGTGGTGGAGGAGATATGCATCTTCTAAACTTGGAAAATGATCAAGTTTGTACTGTTCATTTGTTTAGTAACAACTTTGGTTTATGTGTTTAGGAGGAACATGTCATTGCATCGTACTGTAAAAGTTTAGGTGGAAAAAATGGAGGTGGATGAACCTGCTGTGTCATCGGAATTAGACGCTTCTATGGATTCACCATCAAAAGATCTGTCGCAAGGTGACCATTGTTCAAAACGTCTTCGTGGCCGACTGTCCAAAAAAGTATGCAATTTGAGAGACTAATTTGCTCCGCATATTATTTTGTCTTCGTTTACGAAAGAATATTCGTTTCTTAACTTCAGCAGTTTAATTTGCAATCGTAGCAACGTTTACTAAGGATCCTTCGACACCACCTCGAGAGTCGTCGCCATCTATCGCGAATAACTCAGAAGAGGCGAAGTCACCTACACGATCTGAGACGCTTCGCAGTGGTGGTCGCAATGAATCGACACTAACACCAGTTACGCCAGAAAAAGATGCTATTCAAGTCGTCGATAGTCCGGCTGGGTGGGTTAAGTGTCTACGAGTTTCCAGCTTTTTTTCTTCAGATTTCCTTTTCCTTTTGTGTTCATAATGTTCTATAACTTATTTCTGTTTAGGATATTTCGAAAATTTTTGAGTAGTTTGTTGTAGGATATGCGATGTCAAGAATGATTTGTCATACCCAAACCCTTACTAATATTGTTTTCAGCCGCGTAAGAGGTGCTCGTCGACCGGCACCAGTAGATTCTCCACTTCTCAGTAAAACTTCTAGCAGTGGCCGAACAAGCTCTGGCGCAGATCTTATGGATGTAAAGGAGGGAAGTAGAGAGCGAGATACCGCAAAAAGGTGTCTGTAAATATTCTTTTAATTTTTTTTTCGTTCTTGATCAATTAATTGTGCACATAAATTGACGTTTTTCGTTGACAAGTGATGCGTGATGATTTATGCCACGTTTTGGTGTTTTAGACGCCTCAGTACAGACGTGGGAACTCATCTAACACTTTCCCCACCGCCAAATTTGGTAGTAGATGAGTCTGGTGGCACAGCTACCCAAACAGCTATTTCTATTCAGGCTCGCTTGAGCCCTGGTTATGGTGGAAACGTTGTCGCAGTAAGGACTTCCTTTCGTAATAATTTCCTAAGCGCAATTTGATTTCTTCAGAGTCGAAAATCTTCTCGACATGATCGTCGAAGTTCAAATGCGACAAGTACAATAGGTTCAGGATTGAGTCGCTGTGATGTTGCTGTGGAGACTGATCCAGTTAAAATTGATTTTGATGAAAATGTAAGAGTCTGAATCACTTCAAAATTCCAAAAATCGTATCTCTACCGTGATAAAATGCACTGACATTAAGCTCTCCGTTCAATCACCGCTGAGTGAAATGATGCTGATACCCAACGCATCGATACCATCTTCTAGCACTAACAGTGATAGAGACGTCGTAGTAAAAGCGGTTTGTGCTTGGAAATGTTTTAAACATTTGTCACCGAATTTTGTCAATGTTTCTAGGTACACTGTGAAAATGACCAAAGTTCAAGAGTGGTAGCTTGGGACGACATTCTAAATAGCAATGTTAGTTTCTTTTCGTATGTGGAGACATAGATTATTATCCTATATAAAAAGGAAATTGGAATATTTTTTTGAATTTTTAACCTCCGGATACATTTCCGGATTCACTACATGTTTGACGCCTCATACATTTTGGAATTACATTTATATAGCTCGAGTCCATATATTGTGATGATCCCAGCACTTCTTTCATTCGCTTTGTTCTCCTGCTTTCATCATCTACGAAAATCTTCGAATTTACATGTGAGTTGAGCTGCCAATTGAGGAGCTTGTCTCATTCGCATTTGTCGTTTAGTGTTGGCCAGATCGCTTCGTTATGGAATCGTGATCACCTGCATCACCAGTTGATCGTCGATTGACTCGAGCGGGGCCAATAAACCTTCCATTTCTTTTGCGTGTAGTGGTAGCCCAGCGTGTTCAGTTCGCTGTAGGGACCAGTTGAGCATCATCTTTCTTCTAGGGTTCTCATTAAGAACATTAACCATATGGTCGGTGGTGTGCTTTCTCTGCGTTTGACATCGTGAGGAATCCGGTCGCTAACAGTTCTTCTCTATTGGTTGCTAAGACGCATTGCATGTTCAGGCCACTTGATTTTGGACAACTTGGTGTGTAGAACAGCATCTATGATTGTTGACCGTCAGTGTAGGTTGGGCATTTGTATTCGCTCTCGTATTGTGAGACGGGATACTGCCAGCATTCTCCTCTCGTCTACGAGCTCAGTAACATTGTCTGATCGGTCATCCTGCCTTTCTAATCACCTTGTTTAGCGCGTGTATCATGCGGTGCAAAGGATCCCTGAGTTGAAAAGATAGGCTTGAAATTGACTGTTCTTTGTCGTCCCAATATATTTCGGTGTTTTTGAAATCTTGCAAGCAGCTCACTCCCTACTGCTTGGCTCTAAAGTTTGGTCGTTTATCATGTTAGATTCCCAGCCTGTTAAATTCATCATTTTTGTAAGACTTTGTCGAATGTCAATCTTTCCACCAACGTCTTTGGCCAGCATCCGTTTCGCCTAGCTTGGTGTTATGAGAACGATATTATCAGCAAAGCGAAGATGATATAATAGTTCCAGACCAGCGATTTTCATTCACTCCCATGTTGTCCCGTTCCAATATTCCCATGACGTTCTAAGCAATGGTAGTAGATAATTTTTTATCCAGATCTACATCTCTTCAGTTGTAAACAGCCGATTTTGGTTATCAGTTGTCCGTATGAATCGATCTTCATTGCGAAACTTGTGTTGAGAAGAACACCGGCACCACCGACTTCTTTATTGTTGTATGTTCCAAGGAACAGTTCTTCAACGGTGTTCTGTCAGACTTCGTGGATGATGTCGTAGCTTACGTTTTTTGCCTGCATGTTCAAGTTTTCTATCAAGGACTCAGGTACAAGTGTGCGTGCATTGTAGGTACAGATCGTCACCTTATTACTTCCAGATTTAAGCGGCCTAGAACGACTATACGGTTTTAGCAGCTTTTCCGTACCCGTCCTAACAAATATTGCTGTAGCAAAGGGTCATTCGCGGTCAGGAGGATGAGGCCCAATTATTTCACTGTGCTTGGTTTTTGACACCCATGTATGGCTTGCTTGAGGCTAAATGTGGGATTGGATGTACTCACTGGTAGCTTGTCAGTCTCTCCCAGAGTGGACGGAGAGCTTATTTTTTGGAGGCGACTCCTAACCGCCTCTCATTTACCTCCCTGTTGCTTAATTGCAGGCTTTTGGCCGAGTTGACTCGTAGAATACAGTTAGCATAAACCACCACATACCCTTGCACGTATGCATGAATATCTTTTGATAAACACAGAAGATATGTACCAAATCGGCAGTGCGGCAGGAATTAATTCCACTACTTGAATCCACCTCTCTCTGGGAAACACATGACCACTTTCGTTCCGCGTTTGTACCACTATCCGTCACCTTTGGACGTTCCACGTAGCCTCGCGATTAATCGGCTAGAGATCACTCCGTGAAGGAGATCCTTCGTATAGTGCTAGTTCCGATAAATCGTACCTATTCTTTGCCCCAGGGATTCTCCAATCCTTGTTGTTCGAAGAAAACTTTTCCTTGAAATCTCCGGAGAAATGGGAAGCTTGGTTGACCCGGTGTAGTGTCGAACAGGGACCACGCATGTATTACAAAGCAGTTCCAACCACTCCAGTTGCGACACCTCTGGTAATTATCCCAAGTGTCTTATTGCCGTTGTTGTAATACAAGTGATAGTTTGTTTCTTTGTAATCATTTCTTTGGATATGCTTTAGTAAACAAAGCAATGATAAGTTACACTTTTCAGATCTCTAGAAAGTCGTACCGTATTAGTTTTCCAGAGGATAGAACTCAACTTTTTGAAGTGTCCTATTCTGATTTAAGCGAAGAAGCTTGGCAAGGTGCGTTGCTTTCTGGTGCATGTCTGTAGAATTCATTGTAGCTCTTCACACAAATAGTTATTGCGCCGATGCTCATACATTCCAAAGAAAATGCTTACAGTTGCAAAGAACTTTGCTCTTTCCAAGAGCTTAGGCGAGAAGAGCAGTTTATCACTGCATGTATGTTCTCCATCAAAAAGGATGCGTAGAGAGGAGAAGTCAGGATCAGTACTTACTCCGAAGGTCAGTTGTTTACTATATGTATTAGATCCAGTGTTTCACTCTCTTCCTATATGTAGTCATATTTTTCTACATGTATTTCTATGTTCTGTTTGCAGATACTCGTCTGTTTGTTGTAGGGCAGAATGATGTCAACGTGGAATTTACTGCACGAACATAGACATTCCGCCATCTTTCTTCACCCTGTTACTGATAGAGATGCGCCGGGATATAGCAATATTGTAAATTGGTAAGTGGTATTACACTCTATGCTTATCTTCGAAGTGGATTATGCTTCCAGTTCTGTCGATTTGACCACATTGAGGAAAGAAATAGATGGTGGAACTACCCTGAATCCGAATATGTTGCTGAGAAAGTTTGTTCACTTAGTTCGTTCGTTTAATGGAATCCTCTTTGTACGCTTTTAACGAATATAATTGTTGTCGCTATGACGTCTACCTTTTAGGGTGTTTATGATGTTTACGAATGCTGTGATGTTTAATAGCACTGGTCATGATGTGAATTTCTATGCGAAGGAAATGTGCAAGGATACCGTAGTCGAATGTTGTTTCACGGTACGTGTAATGAAATCTGCCTTGTTTTATGTGAACCGAAGCGAAATCTCGGTATCGCTTTTTGTGAGGGATGGTGCTTGTACGTTGGTGTTAAATGTCTTTCTTATTAATTCTAACTGACTCCAGTTCCCAACTGTTAGTTCTTTGCTAACAAGTACTGTTTCATTCTAACTTCAGATGGATCCTAGAATGGATGCCTATCGTGCGCACCACCGGAGAAGTAGGGCAGAAGATGTAAGAGAATTCCACTATTTACAATTCAGTGTTTTCAGTGACTCGAGAGTTCTATGAATTTGTTAAGTGCAAATAGTTCACGTTATTTATGCATATTTAGCTGTCTTTTTAGTGTTTTTTTTCCTTAAGACATAGTAGCGTTGCAAGATTTGCTTGCGATAACGTTTTCTTGTTTCGTTTTGAATTTGAAAAAAGGGTTCCATTCATGAACTGATCATGACCTAGCACCCATTTCTCAATGAATTGTTTTCTTCGTGAGTAGACACGAGGTTTAAAAGCAGTATTTATTCGATATTGGCTTGTGTTTCGACAGATTTGACTTTCTTTAAGCCTGGAAATGGTCACAGTGATACGCAATATACCCAACAAAATACTAAACCGTAGAAGGAGAAACTCAAAACCTAGGTTCTAGTCACATGAGAATCATTTAGTTAGGTTCTTGAGCTATTTTTCATAAATTCCAGAACCCAAAATATGGACAACAGGAGTACCTTGTGATCATATGTGACTTCGTCCCATACCTCAGGCTCTTTTTTTTACCTGGGGTAGCTACATTCTTGAACTATTTGCATTCCTTGCAGCAGGTCTCCCTCAGTCGGCAGAAAAAATACGAAAAACCCTGAGACTGAAATCTAGTTTTTAAAATGATACTTTAACGGTGGTCTTACTTTGCTTTAGGTTTCGGGTGCCTTCTGTTAGAGTTATGAAAGTATTTGACTGGACAAATTGCGTATTAATGTGGCTTTCTCCAAGCTGTAGAAAAAGAGAAGTTCGTCGACATACTACTGTGGAGTAAATATTGTTCTAATAACCTCGTATCTGTTCATCAAGAAAACATCAACTGGTTGATTGTTGGTGAGATTAATAGAGAGTCAGTCCTGAGAATTACTAAACTTTCTGGATCTCGCGATTTTACTTCCGTTTTCTAGAATCATATGTTTTATGAAAGAATTTGCCGTATTCAGCTTTTCTACCGTACTAATCGCAAGGGGCGAGTGTAGGACAATGGTTGGAGGTGAACAGCAATACACATGAGATCGATTCCCGCGTCCGTGGCCCAGCAAGCCTTCTATCCCACCGGGGTCGGGAAGTTTGGTACCATACTTGTCTGGAGGGATGGAAGCAATGGTTCGTGACATCGGTAGGCTACCGCGAGTCTTAAAGCTAGATATGCATCTAATTATCTCTAAACGATCCTTAATGAAGGCAAATGCGTGGCACATCCCTAAGGGTTTGATCAACGTCGAGACCTTTTATACACGAATTCTTTGATAATTAACAAAAGGAGTGGTTTATTGCAAATCACATAAGTATATTAGTAAGCCGCAAGCGACATATTGAAAATAGCGGAATATTTGTCTCAAGGTTTGGTTGTGTACTTCAAAACGTTTTGCTATTGAAAGTCATTTTCGTTCGCCATTGAAAATACTGGAAAATCTATTTATAGGTGAGACGTAGATCAACACCAACGCCAACCGCTGCCAATTCTCGGACACCAATAAGGAAGAAGAAGTAATTTTTTCTATGATGATTTTCAAGACTTATTTAAGGTGTGTCAGGTCCTCACTGTTATACATTCCATCACGCGGCGGTTTCCAATTGATTGTTGAACTTCGTCCCACTTACTTAACTTTGATCGATGTCTGCATATCAAAATGTTTTATTTTCTCTCCTGTTGCAACTTTCCAGGTACATTTCTGTTATCTTATCATTCTGCTTTGTTTGTCATTATACGTCTATGAACTATAAATATTATTTTAGGGCGTACTTTTCTGTGATAATGCTCTCCTTTTTTGTAAGTCAGGTCTAAAAAACAGTCAGAAGGTGATGGTAAAGATACTAGAGGCATTGTTGCGATCTGTGTGCTCAATTTCTAATTTTCGACGAACACAACTCAGGAAAGGAGGCAGATTTTTTTTCTTGGAATTTCTACTTGGAAATCAATATTGCTAAACTCACCTGTTCCCATTATTTCTTGATCTTCTCCCTATTACAATGTTTTTCACTGAAATTCGAACATTTTTTTGAGCAAGGTTCGAACCTGTGAACATTAGAAAGCATATCTTTGAACTTTTTTTACACGATCCATTGTCAGATCAAATCTGTACGGGTCCCAACACTTCTGCATTCGATTTTCTTCGTATTTTTGTTGAGCAAACGCGAGGTGTTACTATTCTTTGTTCACGATTAAGCTGACGTTTCGGCGGATTTCGCCTTCTTCAGAGCCAGGAAAGGACAAGTTGATAGAACCACCCGGCCAGACGCCTCCATAACCAAACAAAGAAACTCCAAACCAAGATTTCAATCACTTTGAACACAGCTTTGCACATCGGGCAGACGCCTCCATAACCAAACAAAGAAACTCCAAACCAAGATTTCAATCACTTTGAACACAGCTTTGCACACTCACCGCTTTCTATGAGGTTTCCACTAAGTATGTCACGTAGAGACCAACCGCACAGAAATCACATGGAAGCATAATGTGCCCCTCCCATCAGAATAGCAGTTTTATGTACTGCCCTATATCACGCGTGATAATGAGGCATTCTTCCCTGCGGTTCATTTTCGGATTTCTGGAATTAATCCAGAGTGCCTCGAGAGTTTTTCGCGCCTGTGTTCTTGATTCGCGTGCGAGGATCGTGACACATACTTCGAAGTCGTCCCCGTTATGTCTCTGGGTCCTATGCGTGCCTAGCGGGGTATTTGGTCTATTTTTGCCGGCTAGGTGTTCTTTCATGCGGACACAGAGGGGTCTGCTCGTTTCGCCAATGTATTCGTCACCACACGTCTTNCAGTTTTATGTACTGCCCTATATCACGCGTGATAATGAGGCATTCTTCCCTGCGGTTCATTTTCGGATTTCTGGAATTAATCCAGAGTGCCTCGAGAGTTTTTCGCGCCTGTGTTCTTGATTCGCGTGCGACGATCGTGACACATACTTCGAAGTCGTCCCCGTTATGTCTCTGGGTCCTATGCGTGCCTAGCGGGGTATTTGGTCTATTTTTGCCGGCTAGGTGTTCTTTCATGCGGACACAGAGGGGTCTGCTCGTTTCGCCAATGTATTCGTCACCACACGTCTTACAGGAGATCAGATAAACTATGCCCCCTAAGGGGCACATTATACTTCCACGTGATTTCTGTGCGGTTGGTCTCTACGTGACATACTTAGTGGAAACCTCATAGAAAGCGGTGAGTGCGCAAAGCTGTGTTCAAAGTGATTGAAATCTTGGTTTGGAGTTTCTTTGTTTGATTATGGAGGCGTCTGGCCGAGTGAGTTGCTATCAACTTGACCTTTCCAGGCTCTGAAGAAGGCGAAATCCGCCGAAACGTCAGCTTAATCGTGAACAAAGAATAGTAACACCTCGCGTTTGCTCAACAAAAATACGAAGAAAATCACTTGATCAATGCCGAGGTTAATAGAAAGTCGGTCGTGGCAGTTACTTCTGCATTCGATTCGTTTTCCTCGTATTCGTCGTCCACAGTAGTCTTCGAACATTTCGGAGGTTATTTCGGCTGCTACTTGATAATTTCATTTCCTTTGTGCATATAATGGAATGCTGATCTCAGTCGATTCTTCTTGCAGCTTTGCAGATAGCCCAGTTAAGGCATTTTCACGTGGATTGGAGGAGAGCTTTGGGTAGAGGGTTGGACGCGGGGATTCTATGGAGCAGATCCGAGGTGGTTTTTCTGGAGCGTGAATTTTTCGGGTTTGGAAAGAAGGTTGTGGCACGGAAAATCTTTCCCTTATCGGTTCCATATCGTAGCAAGAGCTGGTACCAGTTGTTTTTAAATCATTCGTCTTCACATTTACGGTGCGGATCTCAGCACTTCTTGCATTCAATTTGTCTACTCCCGTCCATCTTCTACAAATGTCTTCGGACATTCCTCGTTTGCGTTCACCTACTGTTTCGTGTTTTTTACGAATTCGTTGAAAGCTGGCCGAATGGAATTCTCCTCGAGTCCTAGGATAGCCGGGCTGAAGCGTTCCAAATTGGATTACAGAGAGTAAGAGTCGTTCCGAGACAAGTCTGGTACCAGTTTTCCCAGTTCGAAGAGATGAGAGATATGGTCAGGACGCGGCAACGGTGTGTCAATCCTATCTTTGTACAAAAGAGTTGGATCGCCTCACTCACGTTTCACCATTGCACATCCTCTGGAAAGAATGTTTGGGAGGTGGCTTTTATATTAACAGTTATGGTTATTTATCATTTAGCTCCATTTTTCTTCTTTCCTATGATAAGTTGCTGGTCGTAGAGACGACCCACGTAACATATTGGTAACTAGGTAAGCCAGATATGACTCATCTCTTTTTCATTCGTTTATTTTCGTGCATGTTACTTTCACACTACAATTATTAATTTGCTGCAATTATTCGATAGTTTATCTGGCCCAGATGATATCAGCAAGGGAAAGTTTAACTCCACGTTTAGAAATACACAGAAAAAACTTTTCAGATGAATAATTCTTTCTACTTCTGTTCAGCAAAGACGATGTGTTACTTTATTTCTTTATTTACGTACAACCTGACGTTTCGGCGGATTTCGCCTACCTCAGAGCCGCTTTCTATGAGTCTTCCACTAAATATGTCACGTGGAGACCAAGCGTTCAGAGTTCACACGGAATCGTATTGAATATAAAGTATATTTTCAGATGAGTTTCTCCGCTGACATAAATTCTGAGTGCGTCGTTTTCTTGTTCAGCAATGGCGAGGTTTTTAAACAGCATACATTTACTTCCATAGAAAAACACAACACAATACAACACTAGCTGACGTTTCGGCAGTATCGCCTTCTTCAGAGCCGCTTGTCTGTCGTCAACCATATTCGACTATAATCATCTGTTCTAAACTTCCTCATTGGAAGTCACGAAAAAGCGGCTCTGAAGAAGGCGATACTGCCGAAACGTCAGCTAGTGTTGTATTGTGTTGTGTTTTTCTGTGGAAGTAAATGTATGCTGTTTAAAAACCTCGCCATTGCTGAACAAGAAAACGACACATTCATATTCCAATGCCGATGTTAATAGAAAGTCGATCCTGGGAACTATTACAAGATGTACCAGCAAAATACTTTCGACTAGTTAAATTCTGAGGCTGGTATTTGCATATCTGTTGTACTTCGGCACTGAAATTCGCTATTTTGGATACTTTATCGATACGAGAGAATGTGAAGCCACTGAGCAGCTTTCTCTAGATACGCCTGGAGAGTGTGTATGCTCTGTACACGTAAAGTGCCCATTGATCAATGTGTTTTCAGGATTTGTTTTTGCCAGCATTACATAGTCGTTACTCTTATTCTTTTAACATCTCAGACTTCCTATACGATGTTCTTCATAAGTTTAATTCACAATCAGGAGTGCTCACATTTAGCACTTTTTAAACCTTAAATGGTCATCAAAGCCAATAACACCATCAATGTACAGTTCTTGCACACAGTTTACATGCAGTTACAACCATTAGCAATCACAACCATTACAGTGCTACAGTCTTTATGATTGTGAATCACATACCTCCACATAAAACACACTTAAAGTGCACAACACTTAAAGTTAATTCTATCCATAGCAATTATGGAAGAAATCGAAACAAAGAGATTTGCTGCATTGTCTGCATCAGTCTTGTTTGATAAGTACTCTGACGGACATGGACGAAAATTGTCTGTACGTGAATTATGGATAAACAAGTGTTCGTACCATACGCTAGAATTCCTAAGAGACGGTACGAGAATTCCTAAGAGACGGTACGAGGTCGTTTCTAGGGTTTCTCCGCACCAGTTAGCCTCTCCTACTTTCAGGTCCCTAATGTCGGTTATGAATAGTTTGTGGGAGTCCAGTGGTTTAGTACATTCAAGTAAAAGATATACGTGAACTACACATTCATTGTCGATAAATTCATCGATACAAGCATCATAATGTTCGTTCACTGGCCCCTTATAATCGTCCATTCATCGACTAGAGCTAGATATGGGAAGAGGTAGGGATTGAAATAAATATGCTTCGAAGCCAACAACCAAAGAGACAATGCGGCAGTACATAGAAGATTTGTTGGAGGAGTGGACCAACGAACCCTTTCATCCGTTTAACAGTTGTCGGTTCTGACGATTTATTCACCCACGTCCATATTTGTTGGCCTTCCTTCCGAAAGACGTCAGATTCTTTTTAGGTGGGTGGCATAAGAAATTCCATAAGCTTTAAGTGGGAAATGAAGCTTCATTCGTTTGACATCTATATCGTCCAAGACTATATAGGTCGATTTCTGGGCAGTAGTTTGTTCTTACTCCATTCTAATTACTATGATGATTCATATTTATTGTATGGCTTTGCCAGCTGTAAAATTCGAAATGAGAACAAGAAAAAAAGGAAGGAAATAGAGATAACACCGAAATGTGTATGTTTCATATTTTGCAAAATTACCAATTGAGGACACCAATGTGGTTGAATGGTTGGCGGATTTTCTGTTTTCTTTAACCACAAGAGCTCATAAATTTCTAAAACAGCTGAAGGATGTATAGCAGGTCATAAATGCTGCGCAGGATATGAAAATCACGAAAATCGCTCTAAAAAAGAAGAAGAAAGTGCGAATTCATGAAGGAATAGACGTGCTATCTGATGAGAAGCACCTTGCCCAAGGTGAAACACAAATGAATCCGCGAGAGTGGATGCCAATTAGGCGGGGACCTGGTGTTCGTCATGAGCATCGTTTCCGTGAGGTTTAGTTGAAGCCCAGTCTCACCAGAGACCCTCTCCAATTCGGCCAACACTGGCTCCGCCTGGTGTTAATAATAGATGTTACAGGGACGATGTTGTAAATGAAGAGATGTTGTAATTGTTGACCATCAGTTCTCTTTCCCAAGTTTGCCCATTTCAGTTTTCGCACAACATTCTTGAGCGCAGTTGTAAATAATTTTGGCGAGATGTTATCGGCTTGTCTAAGTTCGCTTTAGTTCGGTGTATACATCGTTATAGAACGATATTTCGGTTGTGAAATTCTCATACAACTCATGTAGGATTTTCATTTACTTGATAGCAACACCCTGACTATTCAAATGGTTGTGTCTCTTGTTAAAGTCGATGAAGACGGGTGTGGTCTATTCTAATGAACGCTTTTTAAAAAGCCGCTTTCTTACATGACCGTCTTTAGTCCGGCATTCTGTCAGTGCTGCTTAGAATCACTCGAATGAGGAGTTAATAGACGACAGACAGTGAACGATTGACCGATAGTTACGGATGTCATGGCGGTCTATAATTTTTTTGAACAAAACTGCCTCGATGGTCTTCCATTTAAGATGAACCTTGCATTTTGATAGGTAACGTGTGAAGATACAATTCAGTTTGCCAATGAAGGGTAGCAGAAGGTTCTTCAGGTGTTCGCGCCTGGTACTTCGCGGATCGGGTGCTTTTCGAATCCTCACCGAGGTAACAGCATGTCGGATTTCGGTATGAACGACTGGTGGAACGACATATCCCTCCTTTGTTTCATGTGAGGGCAGCAGGATGTGGTTATTGAAGAAATCTGAGTAGTAAACGTGAATGATTTTCTCCGTTGCGTTTCTGAAACCTGTAACTATTTGGTCTGGACTTCGGAGTGCAATCACCTTGGTTTTGTAAATAGCGAATTTTCAGTGAACTTTGCAAATGTCCTTCCTAGCCTCTGCAGACCAAATCCTTTATGGCCTATCAGCATTGTTTTGCAAGTTCGGACGTTAGCTCGCGGTTGCCTACAGCTCGTGCGATTCTACGCTGACGTATCAGCTCGAGTGTTTCTGGAGACAAACGTCTCTTGGTGACTTCCGAATTCTCAGCTTTCATAGAGCTAACGTGAAAATGTTGAATGATCCGATCGTATTCTTCGTCGATGTTATCGACAACGGCATCTTCCCAACAGCCGATCGAAGAAGCTCCAGTTTACGGTAGTTCTGGGACTTCGGTTTTTGAATTTAGCGGCTTTTTCTCATTTCCACAAGAAATGGAATGCTGCGCGGAGGCGGTGGTCTAATTCCGTGTAGAATTCTGGGACAATAGCAACATAGGTTTAGCAAAACCCATTTACTATGTTGTGGTCTATTACAGTATGGTGCTATCTATTAGGAAACTCCTATGTGTAACGTGGAGAGTGAGACTTTTAAAATTGTGAGTTATCATGAATGTTCTTGGTCGTTATAATAAACTCACCCTGCCACTCATCTAGCTGGTTCCATTTTAAACCGTGGGTTTCAATGTGACGTTCTTCAGACGTTCTCCTGTGTCCATTCTTATCGTCGAAATTGCCAATGATGAACGTGAAAAAGGTAAGTAGTTCTAAGTAGTGTCTCTACAAATTTGTATGAGTCCCTTCAAGGTTGTCTTCGTCACCACTTTGTGTAACGCCGATTGCGATGAATACTGTTAAAGCCGGTATCTTTTCACATCTCTTCAACCGTAAACGTTCGATAGCCAAATTTGTATTAACAAGGGTCCCGACTCCATCGCCGCCTCCTCCTCTACTGTTGCATGTCGCGAGGAATTTTTTTCTTGAACATAGATGGCGTTTAATGAACGACGACTTCTCGTTTCGTCTAGTATGATGACCAATTTTTCTAGTCTACACCGTTTGGTTTACAGTGAAGGATTCAGGCGCTAACATTATAAGTGCAGTACGTTACTGTATTTGCAGATTACTCCTTCCAGACATAGAATTGCTGTATCGAGAACTTTTTCGGGGTCAGGAAAATGAGAACCATTTATTTCAGTGTTTAGTTTTCATAACCCACGTATAGCTTGCTTACCTTTGAACGTTGGTACAGAATATAGTCACGGATAATTTGTCATCCTCTAACAAAGTAGACGAGGAACTCATTTGTTCGGGGCGAACAGCCTCCTAACCGTAACCTGATTGCAGGCTTTTGGCAGAATCGACTCGTAGAATACAATCCGCATAAGCGAGAGCGCACCCACACACGCATGCATGAATACGTCCTTGTAAACACATAACGTACGTGCCAATTCAGCGCAGTAGAAATGGAGTCCTTCCCCTTCCCATCTGCGCCTTAGGGAAGCAAAGATCGCTTTTGGCTCGCGATTGACACCCGCATCCGTCACCTGGGACGTGCAACATTGGCTAGTCACTAAACGGCATCAGACCCCTCTATAAGGGAGATCTGAAAAAGGAAGATCCTTTCAGGCCGTCGTTGCTCTGCTATGCCCTCTTATTCAATAACTCAATGTACGAACACCAGAAAGCGCTTTGGGACTATCGGCTTCATGGATGCTCCTCCATATTTCAGAGCTGCTTATTATTTTGATACGTTTGCGAATGTCTGTTTGCCTTTTAGAATTATTCCTGGAGAAAAATCTGGAAACCAGGATTGGCATACCTTGAGAAGAATCGGTGTAATTTCGCTAGGATATGGGGTCTCCGATCGACGTTTCAGAGAAAAAACAGGAAAGTAGGAGATGCTTGTAAATATCTCCATCCCGCAATAAAAAAGGGTTCCAACAAAACGAGGTACAACTGAACCTGTGGTTTGAGAGCGATACATACCGCTTGTTGCGAAGAATCAGCGAGCTTCTATACGATCATAAAGCAAAATTATACATCTCACAAATTGGGCCCTTTTTGTTCTCCTTTTAGTTTTTTCTCGACATTTTAAACTTTTTTCACAATTCGTCAGTAAACTTTCTTTCAGTAGGATTATCTTGTTCTACACCACCCAATGATGGATAGTGTGCAGATTCCAGCACTTCTTGAATTCGATTCGTTTCCTGGAATCCGTCATCTACGAAGGGCTTCGCATTCCCATTTTGGCTCGCCTGCTATTTGCAGACTTCGTTTTTCTTTACAAATGTTTCAAAATGTGGATCGAGTGCATTCTTTTTGTCCGTGCTACATCGTTTTTACATCAATTAGAAGGAATGACGAGGTTCCAGGTATGTAGTGTAATAATTTTCGGCCACAGACGGCGGCATGCTTCGCGGGCACGAGGCGGAGTCCAGCGAGAGTGTTCTGCATATTCAACCGCACTACAAATACTGTGCCTACCCGCACCTTACTTGTAGATTATGCGGATAAAATATGGAAGGATAAAGCTCTCGGCATTGAACAATTCTTGAGGGATGCATTCGACTTCATTAAGCATTGTTAAAGGTGATTAAATGCATATCTGCCCTATACATTGACTACATTGACTCACGGTGACCTACCGATATATTGAGTCTGTGCTGCAGTCCTCTCAGACGGGCCTGGTGCCAATTTACCGACTCCGGAGGGATGGAAAGCTTGGTGAACCTGGCGTGCGGAGTCGAACTTATGTGTATTGCAGAGCGCCTCTAAACACTGCGCTACATAAGCCCCTTGCAGATTATGCGGGCATTATAATTAACGCCGCGCATTTGCATTGAATAAAACATCTTCTGTAGAGAAAAAATGTGTCAGAAACTTCGAGAAAAGAATTAGAAACTTAGATAAAATAAAAGGCAATTTTTTAATAACTAATACACTTCAATTAAACAAGTGTTAGCAAAATGCTATGGTGAAATAAGACTAGAAATTCACAATAATAGTAAAGATAGCTTTATTGTAAGAATTATTGGTAATAATTATACACTAACATTTATAAGTGATCAGTTTTCGAATCGAACAACTTTGCTTCTCGTGTTGGCGGACTTGCCCATGGAAAGGAGGACTGCGGAAGCGAGCAGGACGGGAACGATCAGGAGCGCGGTGGCGATCAGCGAGCAGCTGAGCAGCGAGACGCAGCTGCCGGCGCTGCTACTCCGTTCTGAAATCGCAAGAACAATGTTTCCGTCGTATTCAAGTGAATAGCCAACAAGACAGCGATACGAGCCATGAATGCTTCATACACAGCTGTATCTCGTTTAGCTTTCCACATTTAAAAAACATCTCAGCTTATTAGTGAACTTTAGCAAACGAGGTAGAAACGGTTAGAATCTACGTATTACTGTCAACGAGACACAGATTTCATTATTATGGCAGGATGGCTTCTAATTTTGTAAAACCCAGCAGTTGAATTTTTATCGCTTTCTTTCGACGAGGGGCGTGTTTTGAGAAAAGCGATGATGAACCCAAGATCGCGCCCAGCAGAGTACCAAGATTTCTCCGAAAACATCCTTGATGTTTGTTGTGCAACAACTTCGCAAAGCAATTTAAAAAATTCACTTCATTCGTCTTTTTCGAGAAATTGGGTTATGGGTGAATTAATACTATCGAATGGTATTTTGCAAACATTACTTAGGTGTTTAAAGCGATACGGACACGTGAATTCTGCAAGACAACGAAGTCCTCTAGTTCTCGAGTGCTCTAGTCATCGAGCACTCAACATTTCTACAATTATGTTAAAATTCGAGATTTCCTTAAATCGTTTAATTAACCAAATTCAATACAAATTTTGTTCGAAAGCAGTACATAATAGTAGATTTTCAACTAAGTAGTCACTTTCTCAAATCTTTTAAATAAACGATATCTTCTACGTTTATTTGCTCTAAATGAGGCCTAATAAAGTTCGCCATGAGGAGGTCAATAGTGTATATGGACGTTTGTTCCACTTATGTTCCAGCTAATCAAAGCAAGCACTTCTTCTATAGGCAGTTCTGCGGGCGAAGCAGCTCACCACCTTCCCAGCTTCTTTCTGGGGCTTTTAGCTGATTGGAGCGCGTCAATGTTATGCCGTGTTCAATTCGTTTACAAGTTGAAGAAATAGTAGTCGATTCAACATGTATCTTTGTGTTGCACGAACCAGTTCGAAACCAGAGTGATGTTTAGGATTTCAGTGAAACCTAGCGATAGAAACAAGTGGCAAATATAAATGGAGGTAGGCACGAACATACGTACATGGTCTGCCGACCGTAGGCTCATTCCTAGTATGTCTGATGACCGTAAGCTTAATACTATTTCTTACAGCTTCCACGCTAAAATTATCATTTCTCTTCTTTTGGAGATACAAAATCTTCGAGTTATATTTATAGTACCCGATTATATACAACTCGTTCTTATTGTAAGTTCGAAACGTTCATGTCGCTTTTGGCGTCTTTTCTAGCTTGTACCATTCTCTATCTACTCCATTCTATTTCTATTTCCTTTAAATAGTTGTTGTTGTACTCAAATTGCTGCGTTAATAGTGAGTAATGAAGAGCCGTTGATAAAAGATGAAATGACAGAAAGAAATATAAAATCAATAAAATTGCGTCTGGCTTGTTTTCGACGATACGTGTATGATCGTGTTTACTAAGCCGTTTTTTTTTTTGTGAAAATGAACTCTTAGCGACTAGAAGCATTTCTCCAATTTTAAAGAATCTTGTCGCGGCCAATAGAGGCCGTAGAGACGATGAAATTGATGATGAACGCACACTGGATGAGATCGTTTACGAAATCTTTAATATATGAAATTTTATTCGACAATTACCTACTGAAGTACCTAGTTTTTTTAAAATTACGTTTCGTAATGCCCCTAAAAACAAATAAACACGACTTTGGGAAAAGTTTGTGGGTGATTTTGTAGTTTTTCCTTTCATCTACAGCCGACCTATGTACTTACTTTGTCTTACTACTCAATTGCTATTGCTTCCGTTATATGTTTCGTTATCTCGGAGCCACAATCCATGAGGATGATCAGGTCCGTGAATGAGTAGAACTACTGTGTAATCCGTTGAACGTTGGCCGACAGTAGTCTTCTCTAGCACCCTGAGACATCTGTACTAGGACAATCCCAAATCTCTATTACTAAAAATTGACGACTTTCGTGACGCAGATTTGATCAGTTGGCAGAGACCGATTCAGAACGATGTAACAGACAGATAGAGTAAAGAATAAGATTGATGAACAGGGAACGCAGCGGACAGCTGAGTCCAATCGGCAAAAGAGTCAGCGCACAGAAAAGCTGTGGATGTAATTTCGAGAGGAAATTTCATCGCAGTATCTGTTAAAGGTATTCAGCTTATTCACATGTATAAAAAAGCAGAGCGCGAATTCTCCCTATATAGTGAAGTAATGGCCAATTACTCCTCTAAAGAAATCTTTGAATATTATTCAGTATGATAAAAGCACAAAAACTCTGAGATTTGAGCAAAACTCGAGACATCAGCTGGACTTCGAGCTCGCGACTTTCCTCATAGAAGGTTAGAAGCCAACCTGAGGTGCCGAATTCCGCTCATATCTCAGGATCCTTGTGGTTGTATTGCACCTGTATCACCTGTAACCTGTAGCCCAGCTGATCGTCGAGTGACTCGAGCGAGCGCCAGTAAATCTTCCATTTTTTCCCCGTCGCGTGTAAGAGTAGCGCAGTGAGTTCTGCTCGCTCTAAGGACTCGTTGAGCTTCATACTTTCCTTGTAGGTTTTTCGTGAAAAACTGACCATCGCATCTGTGGATTTCCTGCAGTACATTTGACTTCCCAACGAATCCAGTCACTAACGGCTCTTGCCCATCGGTTGTGGTTCATACGCATTGGGTGTCCGGCCCACCATATCTTCGACTGTCTGGCGTACAAAACGGCATCCTTGATTTTTAATCGTTGACGCAGATCGGAGCTTCGGATCCCATCCATTACTTGTGTGGAACGAGGTGTGGAACGGGATACTCCTAGCATCGTCCTTTCGACTGCGCGTTCGTTAACGTTGAGTGACCTTTCATCCTGCTTACGCAACATCCAAGTTTCTGACGAATATGTTAAGGCAGGCTTTGTTCTCTTCACTACATCCTCGATGCTCTTCAAAGTTCCCCAAGCCGGTTGATTCCCCGACCAAGATAGACATAACTGGAGCATTCGGATATTCGCTCCGTTGAGCGTGAATGGGGCATGCGAAACCAATCCGTTCTTCATGAACACCGTTTTTGTGGGATTTATTCGAAGACCAGTCTTTCCACAGGCTTTATCAAAGTCATCAAGCATACGTTCCGCCTGGCTAATGTTTGATGTTATAAGGACGCTGTCATCAGCAAAGCGAAGACGGTGTAATTGCCGACCATCTATTTTCACTTCCATATTACCCCATTCCATTGCTCGCCTGACGTTCCCGAGGGTGGCGGTAAATAATTTTGGCGAGACGCTATCATGTATATATAT
This sequence comes from Angiostrongylus costaricensis, assembly GCA_900624975.1. Taxonomy (NCBI): domain Eukaryota; kingdom Metazoa; phylum Nematoda; class Chromadorea; order Rhabditida; family Metastrongylidae; genus Angiostrongylus; species Angiostrongylus costaricensis. Next base: position 34,396 of record UYYA01003851.1, read on the forward strand.
ACATATATATATATATACATATATGTATATATGTGTATATATATATATATAATCGTTAGGATGAAAAATTGGCTGGAAGGCGGAACGAGGGCCTCAGTTGTGCAGTCGTGTAGCAATTATTTATTTGTATTTGTTGTTCACAGCATGTAACATATTGTATTATAAAACACCTGACACAACGCCTGCGTGCCAACCCTAGGTTCGCATTTGTTTCTAACCACCAGACAAGTCACCAGGCTAGCTACCGGGCACGGCTCATTGGTGTCCAGACCCTGCGATCCGTGCCTTGACTACTCGATCCACGCCACTCGTCTGGATGTAGCCAAGCCCACTAAAACGGCTATTTGCCTTCTGACGACTCTTGCAGATCGCCGTTGCCGTTCCATCATCATTTTGCCTTCCCAATTAATGTTTTCTTCTGCAACTCTTTAGATTAATCTAGGCAAAGTGATGTTAACTGAAGTCTTAGTTCTTACATTATCAGAACATTGAGGTTGCCATCAATCATCGATGTAATCATCATGTGTTGTTAATATGATAATTTCTCCAAATACTTTCATCGTTTACAGGTCCTCTACCTTGCAAAATCTTCTTTCTCATTGCTAAAGCAATCGCGCAATCAGTATCACATTGTTATACTGTAGTGATGTAAATTTTTACGTTGTTGTAGTTATACTAGTATTATCAAATAAACAGAAGCATTCCTAATTGTATCTCATACTCTCATAAACCCCTTCGTATGGTTGTATATCATTGTTAGTGCAATGGGTCAACTGTTCTATTACTGCCCACTGAACCACCTTACTCGTAATTTATCGTACACATCGTACAAATGCATTGTTTCGATCGCCATTGCATTGCTGTGTAAATAATATGTATAAATGGTTCAATTACTCAAGTTTGAGATCCCTTTGCTTCGCAGAATCTTTATTCTTGTTCTTAAAACAATCGCGCAGCTACTATTACATTCTCCACTTCGCTACACACGGGAGCCACAGAGGGTGTAATCACGGGCTATGGCGTCAGAGTCTTGAAAATATCTCTGCATCATCGGTTGTATTTGGCATAATACCATGCCACAAAGAATAATGGGCAGTAAATAAAAAGTTATGCATTATTCAGTGTGTCTGTATTTACAAATGCGCTTATACAACACTGTCGTCATTGGTTGAATGCTTGCTGAACCGATTTGCATATTTTACACAGGCAGACGGCAGGAATCATCAAAGATCGTATTATGTGTAGTCAGATGTTCGACGTACCGAAATACATTACATCCTCGACGGTATCGAGAACCTTCAACTCGCCGACAAGATCGATCTCCGGGTAGCCATTCGACGTCGAGAAGCGCTGTCCAGAAAGCTCACGACGGTGACGCGCCGGATCATAGCTGAAATTGCCTGTTTACGAGCTATTTTGAGAGAATCGTTCAGGCATTTTTTCTTTTATAGCTACTAGCACTTAGCTAATGTTCCTGTAGACCAAATAAGAGACGTCAAGTAATAGGTAATAAGATTCCTTGTTGTACTTCTACTCTCCAGTATGGTTCGGTAGACTCTTCGCTGTAATTTATTCTTTAAGAATCTTGTCGTTGTTGTCGTCGTCAGCATTCCTCTATTCAACATTTTTACGATGACGAACGGATCTTCCTGCTAAGTTGTCTTTAAGTGATTTCGGGGACAACCGACGAACGTACAAAGACCTCTAAAGATTACAATAAGCAAACAATTTCGTATTCAACGTAACACCACTCTGATAGAAATTCAGCTTAGGCTTGCAAGAGTGAAGACGTTTCAAGTACCAAACTAGGTGTATTGATGGAGGCACCCCATGTCAATTCTTATGGACTAATTTTTCATTTTTTAGGAAACGTGCTCTGGCCATTTCTCTCTTTTCTTGGAAACTCTCCTTTTATATCGCGCCCTGTGTTTATGTCGTTCGAAATAGTGGTGCTGTTTCACGAAATCAATTAACACTCTCGCGACGAGTGAACACTATAGGTGTCATAATAGTTTTCCGGATGTCAGTGACAAGACACCTACAGGACTCATTTTTTTCCGGTGTTTTATTTTAGGACATAAGACTATTTTTCCAAACTTTCTGTTCTCAACTGACAGCTCGTAGAATGCAGATCTTACGTTGGGATTGATCGGTGGGAAAACTCTATCCTGCACTTAGAAACATACAAGAGACCATTTTCCGAACAGGTTCACTAACCAGAAATTTGGGCGCTAATTGCCTGCTATATTGCTATAGTAAATGATAGTTATTGTATGGAATGCCTGGGTGCAAAAAATATTGAGATATAGACCCACAACCCCATAGACCCTAAACCACGTCCAGATGCTGACAGTAATGTGTGTGATGAACTATAGTGACATCGAGTAAATAGCACCTTTGACATTATTCATACCCATAGCCCCTTTCTACAATCCATTCATGTTCCCAATCCATGAAGTCTTCTAGTTGTCAAAAAATTATTGTTCGTTTTCAAAAAACCAGTAAGTCCTCAAAGGCCGGAAAATAGGCGTCGTCCACGCAGCAAGAAATCCGAAAACCCGATTAGATGTCGTCGCGGGTGTATTAAGGTGCTGGAGTTCTACACCGGTTGGAGACTTAATATGTAATATTTTGGTCTTAAAACAGTTTATATTCAGTGTGCTTCGAACATTTCGAGCTATGCGGGTCACCAAGTATATCACTTAGTATCTCATTATATCTACCATTTTCTATTCTCGTTTTTTCATATTGCGGGACGTTGCAGCAGTGTGGCATACTGTGCTCCATCTTTCTTGTTTAAGGTATAATTGGTCTCGGATTGAGACCACAGACACTTTTACAAAGCTTTACTTAAAGACCCTGGAATAACTAGACATCTTTTGTGGCTATTGATTCAAAAAAATTATTTGATCCTACCCGAAGTATATACTTCCGACAGTGGTATTCTGTCTGACAATATCTTCTGGTTTGCTTGATGGAGGATTGGCTTTTTTCGGAGACACGTCTTCATCTACGGAGAATGGGGTTGGTCTGAAAATTACCTGCAAAATCTCAAAATCGGAATGCTGAAAGAAGGTAGCAACGGCAAATATCTACGTGAGTTATAATAAGCCTTGGCCTGTAGAATAAGTTTTGAGGGCCTACTGATATATCAAATCAGTGCTTTTGTCTTCCCAGACAAGTCTGGTACCAAGTTGGCAATCATAGGAGTGATTGTGGGGTTCAGTCATTATGGAGCGCAGGGTCGAACCATCGCCTACGTGTGCATTGCTTATATATCTAACCATTTGTGCTACATGTATGAGTCAATTCCTTTGTTTGCAGTGTATTCCATTTCATTTCACATCAAGTGTTCTCTTTTTCAGTCTCGTCTTCTGCAGCTATATAACAGTGTTCACATAACGAACGTAGGTGTTCAGCGGTAAGCGGAGAGTCTGCCGCAGACATTGCAAAAACCTTTAAAACTCTACTAAAAATTGTCTAAAAGGCCGTAAAACAAAAAGAATTGTTAACATTAAATGAAAGTCCGGCCATCCTCTTGCAGTACACCCTAGACGGATCCACGTATTTATCATGAAACATGTAGTACCACAAAAGAAATCGTAAAAAAAGAATGTGCTAGACACAATGGCAATACCAGAAGTTTTCGAATAGTTCGCTTATATATCGAACGGTAGTCAAAGGGGAGTTTGAAGCCAAGAACTACCATACCCTCAATGACTTAGGGAGCGACTAAAAGGAACCCAGTAAGCAAATCCAAGGAGATTCTGGAAACTAAAATGCGCAGTATTGAAAAAGTTTTGTGATCGGAATGAATTTCTCTAGTTTCTGAAATTTCCCTAGTTCTCAAGAATACTGGCAACTCCTAATCTTTCGCTGTAACATCGATGTTTGTGAATGAGGAAGGTTGTCATAAAGTTAAGTGCTTCAAATTGAGTGATGGTCAGAAGAGGAATCACTAAAATAAATAAATCTCTCTAATTTTTCATGAATGAATGCGTGAACGTTAACAACAAATCTAACAGGTCAACTTTCCACAGGAGTGCTCTTCCTGTAGGAATAGGAGAACCGCAGTATGATCTTTAAGAAGTTATTTGTGGTCGCGCATGGAACGAAAATGTTTGTGGCGCATCTTATGATGAATTTCCCGAAAGACCTTACTTGACATCAGTTGTCCCCTGATAGCCCGGAGTCAAATCCGCTAAACTCATCCATTCAGAAATTTGAGAAAAGCAAGACGACTGTATGGGTCATGTGCACCACGACCTCACTAAAGATGGTCGGATGTTGGTAGGAACATCTGTGGACACCACAGGTCCGCGTTAATGTGCGGTCGAGTCATTTCGAAGAGTTTGTGTAAGTATTGACGATTACGCCATTGCTGATTTGTTAAAGTAATGAACTTTAAAAAAAAGTAATGCATAGACATAAAGATTTGTAGTGTTTGATGATGTCCATTCTCTGCTGCTACGCCAAGGCCGTTCGAAATCAACATCAAAGCTTTTGGAATTAGTGTCAGTATTTCCCACAAATTAAGATGAGATGTCCTCTGACTTGTCAACTGACCTCCGGTGCTATTTTGCTATTCAATAGTATTAACATTAGTAATAATAATAATAATAATAATAATAGGAATAATAAGGCTCGTAAATAGTTTTTAATATAATTATAAAGTCGATGAACGATAACACGAGGAATAGTAACGAAGGTAAATCGAACTGTTCGAGCTTCAGGATCCGCTTCGTGCCGTCGAGCGGCTCGTCCCGGAGAGGCTTGACGTTCGCGAGGCGCTCCTGGAGAGTGGGGCAGATGCTGGGCGGCTGAAACGAGTCGTCTGATTCGCGGGCGGCTAAGCGCCTTTCTCTATCGCTGCTGGAGACAGACGGGCTCATCTAGGGAATTCCTTGTTCATTCACTTGAGCAAAGGATGTTCCTAAGTCTGTCTGTTTGTAAAAAAAACTGTTCATACCTCATGGAGGTGGCTACCCCAACGTCATAGATTTTGATCTTGCAGGACACTGTTGCGTTATCATGGTAACGCATGGTACATTTCTATTCTATTGCTCCGGAAATAAATTTGAGTCCCTAACTTATGAACAGAAAAATTTAACCTATAAAGTACTTCATAAGGATCTCATCATTCTCTTATTTGTAAAATTCGAAGTTTTTACTTGTGTTCTACGTTTCTTTTCCAAAGGTGAAACTCCCGCCTACCGTAAGCTTTTCGCAATCATCACTTCGTAAACATATTCGGATTTGACAGATGAAGCGGGTGATTGTTCTCTGAGCGAATTTGAAGACACTTGTCTCCTAAATTGTTGAAACTACTTATATCCGTTATTCTAATATTCCCGTAAAGTGTTATTTGTCAACAAATAGTGTTATTAAATAGGAGAAAACAACTACAGTTATAAGACCGTTGTAAGAGAGAATTGAAGTAGAAGGAAACGATCAAAGCACTCGGAACTATACGTTCTGCGAAATACTGATACTGATCAAAACTGGGCAATGGAACCTTAAGAGAAATTGAAAAAAGCGAAACCAGTCAGGAATTTCACTATCAGCAATGAAAATCTATCACAACCACCAATTTCGTAATAATAAGCAGTATTTTAAATAATTTTTGGTGGACCATGTGGAGAAAAAAACGACATGGGCTACCTGAAATGCAGACGTCAAGTCCGGGCTGTACTCCGGTGTTCCCATTACATATTGATCGACTCCACACCTAAGTACAGGGCTTCAATATAAAAATTGTCTAGCCAACTAATGCATAGCGAACCTTTGTATATCAATTACGACTCTTTATCAGAAATCGACAAAATTCAACCGTGTACATGTGCTTCAAAAATTGACTGGGAAAGGAAAATCTGTACAGATTACGGAGGAAAAAAATCCACTTCACATGTTGTCTTTGTGCCAGATGAGCTTGCATTGGTACTGTAAAATATTAGTTTTGTGGAGTCCTATTAACGCATTCGCACATAACACATCAGTGATATAAATGCATGGGTTACAGTAGAGTGGCCCGCATGCATTTATGCCAATGCATTTCCTCTCCGGCTGTTGATTTTGGTACAAAGAGCCTTTTGGTGTGTTTCTTGTGTTCAGTCAGCTACCCAACAGGGCGTTTTCAACAGAGATGTTGTGCCAAGTATGGTGGCCAGCAATCTGAACCCTGCAATTGATAACGTGCAAAAAGCTGCACTCTTTCGGACGAGTCAACTCCGCAGCGAAAGACTGTTGCCGATGAGGAGAGTGTCAAGATTTGCCGAGTCAGACGCACAGAGTGCGCTCCCGTTGAGCCTTGACCCTTTCGCCACGAACCTTTTTTCGAGGTCAAACGATAATTTCTCAATTATTAGAGCAGCGGTCGGGTTGAGAACTTCACACGCTTATAGAACAGAATTTGCTGTATCGCTTAATTATAGATACAATTTTATAAGGTAATACTTCGATTTTAAATTTATTCAGCAGTACGATTTCCAAAAAACGGGGAACGAAATTTGGATTTTGAGAATTCCCAATGCAAGCACGGTGGCTGCAAAAACCAACGATACAAGGGAGTGCCATATTGTCTATGCATTAACCCAAAAAAATGAATAAAATGTGTTTGGCGAGGTCCAAAAAACTCAGATTTCATATTGTTTAAAGATCTGTGGATTCCAGTCTGTTCCATTCTTATTTCAAGTGACCCGACATCAGATGTGGTGCGGATCCCAGCACTTCCCGCATTCGATTCGTCTACTCGTATCCATCATCAGCGAAGGTCTACAGATATGCGTTTTGGATGTTTGTTCGCTTTTGCCTTCTTGCTTGAGGATTTGGTCTTCCTCACGAATTTCGTTGATTGCTTGTTGAGCCGATTCTCCTTCGAATCCTGTGATAACCTCGCAAGGAGTCCTCAAGTCTTCACCGTGGATACGCTCCATGTTTATGGTTTGAAGGATTGTAGACACTAGTAGACCTTTATTTTTTCAAAATTTGTTACCAGGCGAGGTATATTGGGTTACAGATGAAAGTGGCCCTTATTTTATAACACTTGCAGAGACTATATCGTCGCCTAACGTGCACCTTCTACATACCGTAAATTCGGAAGCGCTGCGGATTCGTATCTCCGTTCTGTTTAAATATAGATGGAAATCTATAGATCCAAAGATCCATAGAGATGTGAAAGCGCAATCAGCTCATATTGTAAAAACTACCATCAAAAGTTGATAACATCGTAGTCGGAGCTAGATGAGACATTTCTCATCACCACAATTATATATTTCAAAAATATGCAAGTGTAAACGATAGAGAATGTGTAGAAGGGCAAAAAAAGCGTAGATATGACTGTAAAGGTAGGTGAAAGGACAGAACTGTGCAGCGAAAATTGTAGAGGGCATAGTTCTCTTAGGGGCTCAATAGTCAATACACGTTGAGTTCAGTGATCGATCTCATTTTCTCCACGCGGAATGCACCCGCGTTTGAGGATCAGCGAATCAACCACTATCTGGTAAATTCCTATAGGAGTTCTATTCTGTTGATTATATTGATATATTGATATTCTGACTTTTATTTCTCTTATAGTCCAACAGTTTTGTACGCATAAGAATCATTCTGTTATAACACTGGTGGTGACACGTAATTTTCGGCCGCTCTCACGACGAATCATAGGTGACTCAACCTGGCAAAAGTGCCCTCCAGAATGCCAGACCGCCTTGCTGTTTCTGTTGTAGTTTTCCTTCTATAGTTCGGCTTTTTCTGCTGGTCATTGGTAATCGACTCGTGTTCCACACCTTACGGCGCCTTCCATGGTCTCTTGTTTACCACTCCATGCTTTTGGAATAAATCCAACTTTCGTACACGATGGAAAAACTTGTCGACTACTAAGCCGCATTTTTGTCAACATTTCGTCATTTTCGCAAAGAAGAAGTTTTGGCACTTTATTTTTACATTCCTTGAATTCTCACTGAAATTGCCAGTGGAGGTAACTAACCCATTCTGATCGATGATGAGTATTCTGTTACCTTGACCGTCCTCGACGAAACAATTTTGTACGAGAATTCCGGTATTCTCTGAAATCAGTGGAAACTAAGATAATAATTATAACTATAACTAAGCGAGGAAAATAAATGAGAAGCCTGAGAGTATTGATAGGATTAACAGGGATATTGTTATGGTTGATAGTGAATGTGGAATAAATAGATATATAAGCAAATATTTAATAAATGTACACTTCCTAAATTATGGCAAAATTCTATATTTCCCATAAAAAATGTGTAAATAATAACGGGCAATAACAATGATGCTGAGATATTCGCAAAACTCCGGACAGCAGGTGTCTGCGGTGAGGAAAGAATACGCTATTAGGGGGCTAACGCTTTCACCACCTTCACCTTGTGGGTTTTTCGTTTCAATTGTCTCTCAGTAATAATGGACTAATGATAGTAGTCGTAAAAATAATGATGGTCTCCCTATCAACTTGAGCGATTAAGCAATAGTAGAAAAAAGCGGAGATATAGTGTGGTAGAAATGAATAGTCACTTTCTATAGTTGAGTGAAAAATATTAGCGGCTACTTGCCAAAGTTAGATGAATTATCAAGAAACTGAAAAAAAAATGAAAGCGATGATTCGCCAAAGTAGGCTCCCGGTGGTCATCGCCAACCAGCTGACGCCGGGTTGGAGGAAGAAGCGGTGTGAGTACCTCCTGGACACCGCCAGACGTGATAGACGCTCTCGCCGACGACGGCATAGTGCACCTCGGGACCACTCTCCGAGCCCTTCCGGATAGTATACGAGCACTTCGGCATCGCCTCCACGTCGAACTGCGGCGCAAGTTCCGTCGGCAGCGACTCACTGACAAGCATCAAATTCGTCACTATTGAAGAACTTATTGGACTTTTTCTCCTATTTGCTCTCTTCTGTCCACTCAATTATTTACGTCACACCAAAATCATGCCAGTTCATGATTTCTTACAATAATGATAAAGTGCGAAAAAAAAGCTATGATCACATTCTGAGCGCATTACTTCACTATAGAAACGTACGATGTTTCAGTAGAAGCGCTACATTCTCACCTGACGTCCAGTGACGATTCGAAGTCGCCAACCACATGGCTTCTGACGTACACACATTGCGCGCAATAACTTCTGTCGGCGTCGGTGACGAAGAGTGGGTGCAACTGGACGGAGATGCACACTCGTTGTATCACGCCAGAAGGATTGTCCTGTAAAAGAATCGTCACGATAGAAAATCTACTACACAAATTCGTCCATATGTAGAAAGATGATTGACATTGTCATGAACATCGCCTTTCGCCTCCCGCTGATGCGATGCGATGAGATGTGGGTGCGCTGAGGATGACAGCGACCAATCTCGAACATGTTGTATCGTTTTCGGTGGATCAACGACTTTCCATTATTCATGTTTGGGGCTTTATAAATGGATTCAAGCTTAAATATCTCCCATTCTGCACTCATTTGAAGAACGTATTCACTCGGCATCTCATATAGGATGATGTCCTATCAAAGTATGCTTGTCAATCGTACGAAAACATTAATTTTCTGATTGAGCTGGTTAAAACCGAATCCAAAAAATGTTGAAAATTGCATGAACGAAAATATTCTTTGTCCGTGAACCTATGCCATGTTTTGAAGGTTTCAGTGCTACTTTCATTGCAGTTCGTTCCAATACAGTGGATAAAAACATTAAAGTACAGGGTTCTCCTCTCTATTCAAATAGATGACACTTTTTTAGAGCGAGCATAATTTTCATGTGTGCTATTGCTGCTAGCTCCACTATCCTTTCAAAAAATTTTGATGGAAATTTGTTGTTCCTGGAAGGATGGAAGACCTGGTAAACCTGGAGTGCGGAATCGAACCAGTGACGGGTGGTCGTGTACCGCAGAGCATCTTTAAACATGGCGCTACACGAGTCCTGTGAGAAAATTAGTAATAGTTATACACCGTTATTTACTAGTTTAGTATCTCAGAACGGAAACATGGGAACGTCTTAGCTCGCCATTTCCATGACGGCAAAGGGAACCGTCTCGACCAGATTCTACGGCATTCTCAACAAAGACCAAATCCCCTAGTATCACCAGAAACAACACGCAAAATGTTTCAAGATCTTTTCGATTATGAGACGAAAACGTATCGAATGCAAAAAGTGCGGAAATCCGCACAGTAGATATGACGACGGCTAATGTAAAGTAAATAAGTAATAACAGCTTAACAGTTCTGAAACTAGGCACAATCTTCAGAGTAACACAAGCATTCAGCGGTATTCTCGAAATGTTGCGAGTTTCATCTCCACTTAATTTACCATGTTCTCAAGTTTCAATTTTAGTTATATGAGCACAAAAAACATGAATTTCAGGTTGTTATCTCGTTTTTTTTTGAAAGCTTTTCCTTGACAAATGCTTAAGGGGTCACACGGAGAGTAGCGTTAGTCTGGAGTCGAACTTCGCGGTCAATTCACTGAATTCAACCTTCTAATCCATTAAGCTGACTTAGGTCTATTGGTGTTGCTAATCATTCCTATCAGTTTTCCCACCATTATTTCCTATCAATTATTCACGACATGTCTGCGATAACACTGTAGGTTTCCTTGAGGGATGAACCTAAAAAGGCAAATATCATGCCTTAGTAAACCACTCACGGTTTCTTCAGTACTCATTCCGCACATCCCATGTCTCAGTGAGACCTTGTTCATATTTCGGGACGAGCAGTCAGGATCGTCGGCGAAATTATCGGCATAGATATGAGAAGGATTCGACGATGTTGTATGGATCTAAAAGCAAGAAAGCTAATATAAACTGTTGACCATCTGAAAATAAAATCAGTCATGTGAAGATGGAGCAGACTCAAAACTCACCGGCACCACCGTTTGCCCTACATGAATCGCTCAGTTTTTACAAAAAAAATCTTCTAACAGATTTCTGACGATATGCATTTTTGAAACGGCTGGTAACTTTTCATTAACTCCTACACTTGAAGAGTTGGGAACTTGTCAAACTTATGGAGGATGCCTTTCCACTACGCTTCCAGAGCTCTAATAGTAAAGCATGGGTTGTTCAAATGTTATATTAATTTCAGCTTTTTCCAAGTTTCCGAAAATGTTAAAAGTTTCAACATAATAACGATTGCAGCCAATATCAATAATAACTTCATCGGGACTGAATTCCGCTTGTTCAATCTCTTCGCCGATCGAAAAAAAGCCAAGACAAAGAAACCTGGGAAAAACCGATATGTGAGCTCATCGAAATATTGCCAAATTTCTGAAGGCTTTAATTACTTTGCTTTTGGTGAATAAAGCCCACTTTGAGTTTAGATACAAGGTTTTACAGTTTAAAAACTCAAAAATTCTTTCGAAGCGTACGCATTGAAATGAATGCGCATCTTCCCAAATATGTTAAATAAATGAAAACAACTGGATAAAATATATGCCAGAGTGGTTGAGGACGTTCTGTGATGTTGCTTGTGATCAGAACCGCGGCTATAAAACACTCAGGAAGTACTGTAATGAAAAACTACACCTTTATGATAATTCGTTCTGGTTCACACAGTACTAACGGGGTATCTGTAATCTCGTTAGGGTATCTGAGTGTAGCCACAGTGTACCACAGGACGACGCAGATCGTGGTGAAAAGCATCTAAAAACTGAGATATAGAGTATTTTCAAGTAATATTCTTTTCCAACTGTGAACAAATAGCGGCACATTTTCAGTGACAATTATTAACCCGTATGAACACATTCTAAAACGTTTTTGTTTAATAGATTTTTTTGATGCTACATAGACAGCAGAAAAAGGAGACTTAAAAACCACGCCGACGGATTCTCCAGGAAAAAACTGCGCACATTGTGGACGAGATTTCCGGAAAAGCGATTTCGGGTCGAGTGCTCTCGACTCGATCCCGGTTCAAGTGACAACGCTGTTGTTTGGATCTAAATCATTGCCAGATCAGCGCTGCGTAGTCCTGTATGTCCGAATTTCTAAGTGTCTGAGTCAGTTCTTTGGATTATTTTGCAGCTGGGTTGAGTTGAAATAGTTGTGGTTTCTCGAAAAAAAAGTGAGTCTTAGAAACCTGAAAAAGCGTAGCTAAAGGCGAGATTTCTTCCTAATTCTTATGTCGTGGTGCAGCGAAATGAATTCAATAAAAACTTATTAGGTGATTACAGTTTTTGTTAGCACGCCAAACGTTGTTTACAGTATCTAAAAGAACTTCAAAATTGAGCTGAGAAGGCAAAAAATTCACAAAAAATGGCAAAAGCATTCCGTCCCACTTATCAATGCATATTTGCCACGAGTATCTGGATTGCATTGCTATCCTGAGGAGTTGTTAGTTTTTTAGGAGTTAAGAAGGAGACCGTAGAAACCTAAATTCTCTGAAAATGTGCAACACGAAAGGAAATTGCTAGTTTACTAGCTACTTCTTATTTGAAGTGAGTGAGAATTTCATGTTAAAAACAACTTGACGGGGTTTTTGAGTTTCCGAGTATCCATAAGTGGACAGCGGTGCGGGCCGATATGGACATCAGTGCAACCGTGGTGGTGAGCAGGCGGAGCAGACCTCTTCGTCGTGTTCGAGAGGCCCACGCCACTCAGCTCTCGTCGCGCGTCCCGTTCTCCAGAAGGGCCTATCACAGACCCGGTTTCGAGCATCCATGGAAACAACCACCGAATCCGGACCCTGCGCCTTCACTTATTCATTGCGTGTCATTTAGAGGCGATTTCTGAGCCTGCACTATTTGCAGCCTCGAATGATGTCGTTTCAAGACTCGTCCGTATTGCGTTAGCTTTCGATTCTCAAATGAGGCGGAAATTCGGACGTAATATGAGAGCACTTATGCGAATATGACGAACTGACTCCTGTTATGCATTCAGTTTTTTATCTTAGCGTTTTTAATGCTTATGGGTCATGCACGCATACGTATCAAATTGCTAAGCAGTGTGAGCGTCTGTCGGAAACATTGCTGGAGATCAGAGCTATCAGCTAAGCTGATCCAGAAACCATGAACGAATCCACTACAATTCCAATTTTTGCTTTTACTTAGATAAAATTTAAAACCTGAGCAAATGGCTACTCGCTTTCTTCTTCGTGAAGTAGGAGTTGGAAAGCAGCATTACAGAACAAAATAGCCAGAAAGTAACCAAATCACTGTAAATACCAACTGATGCAGCAGAAGATTCCTCTGCTGGTAATACGATCTGTATATGGCCCACACATTATCAGGAGCAATCTACTCTTTGACCTTCTAAACACACCTATCTCAATTAGCAATAAAAGTCAACTTAAATAAAAAGCATTGAATGTACATAAATTTTCCGACGTGACACAAGACTAGTCCAAGCCCTACGGGTGGTTTTACACATCCTTTTTTCAGAGCTTTTGTGGTAAATTTTTTTCCGCCGAAGCTGTTCAATAATTGTTTTTTCGTCAACGACAAGACGACACTGTCCCCCATTCGCCGTTGATGTGCAGGCGCTATCCCAACCGTATTCAGAATTTCCAGCACAGATTCATTTCAGTGAATTTTAAAACCACATTTGAAAGTTTCGGATTGTCATTAAGCAGCTGGTAGAGCGACTTTTTTCAATGAAACTCATACCCGAGTTCTGAGAGTTAGCTAACCAATTGAGGTAATCTAGTTAGCATGAGGTTGATAGAAATTTAGTCGGCTAACGTTTCTGTGTCTTCGCCCTCTTTAAAGCTGGATCGAACTCGAACTTGATTGCCAAGAGAAAAACGTACGATCAGCATCAATGGCCAATCAGCATCTACAACCATGCTATATAAAAGAACGATGTCTAATAAGGTTACAGCATTTGAGCGGTGCTCTATTGAATTCGACTCGATGCGATCATGAAGGCTCACATCGGAGGAAGAAGCAGCCGTGTGGAATCGACCCGGACTCATCCGGCTTTGAGGAAAGCAAGGCCACCAAAACATTGCCCAAATGAGGTTTTTATCAACCTTTTATTAGCTTATCAGTGAATATCAGTAATACGTATTAATTCAAAAAAACTTGTTTGAACTCAATGTTATCCTAGCTAAACTGAGTTCGTGAATTGAATTGATTGTCCTCTTCGTTCTTAAAAAAACCCTAAACTTTGAGAGCTATCTCCGATAGAGCATGCTCAGCACAGCAGGCGAAGTTTGGTTCCTTACGCCCTTAAATTTTCATCCATTTTTTTTCTGTAACTATTTTTTCTATCTGTTTCATAGTCAATGATCTCCCACAAGCATAGAATCAGGTTTAAAAAAGAAGCGAAAGGAAACTAGACTTATTAGCACCAAATTTGGTTAAGTGAGAGAACGTACATAGTGCATACGTCAAGGATGAGATGGTACTTCTAATTATCATTCTGTTCTGAGAAATTAGGTCAGTTTCTTGACCCAGCTAGGCCTTTAGGCTTTTCGTCGACTGTTTATCAAGAAAAATCATTGTGTACAACCAGCACGGCGGTGTGTCCACAATTATCGTCAGAGTCAGCATCATGAACCTAGCCATTTATCTCCAAATATGAAGAAAAACCATAATAAAAATAGAACAGTGTCAACGAGTGACGTCACGAATGTATCGCCGTCACTTGCAGAACGAACCGCCTCAGCCAACCACTTTTCCATTCCGGTAGATTTTCCCATCGCCAACCGTGAAAGTACCTTCGAGTCTCTTAGTGTTCGCACCAACTGAAAAACGACAGATTCACCACTGAACGAGCTGTTCAACTACAGGCAGGGATACCTTTCTTGGCTACCGCTAGACCGTCGACATAGAGAATTCCTTCCAGGACTTGCGGGAAAAACCGAAATAGCTGTCGTGGATACTCTGAAATCTCGAAAGATATTAAAAACAAATGACTAATATGTGAATGAGAATCGGAATGATATTCACAACGCACTTTTCGGCAATGTTAGGTCGATGCCATAGTCATCTAGAACCATAAGCGTGTTTCCTGAAATACTCACTGTATCTATTCTTTCCTATAAGACTGATCTAAAGTACACAACAAATATTTTGAGCTGATGGTACTAAAAATTTTAATATTGCGATGGCAACGATCGTTAAAGAAGAAAAAGCTCTGTGTTGATGTTCCCTTAATGATAAGGTCAAGTGTTCGACATCGTGAAGCATTATTGAGGTGAATGAATACTTATTCCAATGACGATGTGCTCAGAATAAACGATGTGTTAAGTCAATGCTTCTATCGCGCCAAACAAGTGTGGTACTCATCAGCTAAGCCCGTAGAGATGAAGAGATTGCTTAGTTCACGATGCGAGATCGAACCAACGACCAGTGTGTGTGTGTGCGTGTGTAGGTTGTGCATCCTTCCAACTGTGCTGCTGGTCGCTGTTGTTACATTCTCACTATGCGGATTTCTCATTAACGTACCGTGACATTGATGCAGCGGGTTACCATCCTTGAACAGTATATCGTCTTTCACCTCGTAGACACCATCGTTCTCTGAATCATATTTTGATCAAGCTTACTTCCTAATTCGTGGTTTTCCTAATTTGAATCTCTATTGCGACCTAAATTAATCAGAAGCTACTCGATTGTGCTAAAAGTGGAACCCAAAGTTGGCCATTTAAACAACTTTTAAGAAAAAAAGGAAAGGAAAAACAAAACCCTTACCAACAGGTCCCTTGTATCCCTTCACCTTGTAGACGGCCTGGTACGCTTAACATAAAGATCACTGATTGTTTTTTCTTTTGAAAAAAATAATTGACAGAGCACTGCTAATACATTTTTGAATCAAATGCACCGAAACACGAAAAAGTTTTAGGATTTTACAGCTCCTCTTAAATAAGACGTCATTAATAAAAAAGGAAACCTTTAGAATCTGCACTCGTTGTTCTCAAGGAGGTGCAAGTTTATTTATTCCGGTGACATAAAATTTTACAGCTCTGGAAAAGAAGAAATTTTTGATTTCTCAAGATTCTAATTTGGAAGGGTTTTCGAGGAAAATGGTCATCGTTCAGCGAGAGGTCCAGTGGAGTCGTTGGATGAGGCAACGCTTCGTAGCCGAACTCCTCCAATTTTGCAGTTCTAGTTGGATACCATAGGTGTGGTCACTACCGTTCAGAAAGTTTGGCCCTTTCCCAATGATCAAAGCTTTAACTTTTGATGTATTTCTTTTATTTCGTTGAAGAACTTTTTGCTGCGATCATTCCTCCCAGATTTGGGAATTAGCAACAAATTATTCCTGCCACCACAACATTATTTGGTGCAATTTCACCTTCAAATGCCGGTAGCATCCCAAAGGAACAGAAATGTAGGTCAGAGGACGTTTGTGCTCTGGGATTTTCCACTCATTCGTTCACTTTTTGAATGCTAACGATTGTTGACTGGTCAACGCCATGCTCTTCTACAATCCTACGAGCAGTTCTTAAACGGTCAGCTTCGTTCGTCACCACTAAAATGCTCGTCAACTGCTGTTGGTATAGATCCACGATTTTCCTGGTCGTCATAGCTCACATCATTTACGTTAATCCAATACTTCAGTATAGGTTAATCAATGACTAAATAACTCAGTAAACAATTACATAAACGATCGGACAACTTCCAGGAACACTTCTCGAAACTTCGAAGAAAAATTTCGTTGAATGATCTGTCAAGCACTGGCTAGATTTCCATAAACAAAGAATCAACTGACCAACAAAATTAGTGACCTTCAGTTGTTTCTTCGTAGCAGCTATGACATAGACTGAAAATGATGAAGATAAATAAATGAATAACCAAAAACACATGCCACTCGTAAAAAGACAAGCATCCATTTCGTTGCAATTCAATCACGACTCAGAAGCCTCAAGAAAGCATTCGTAATAAGTAAACATACGGTTTTTATAATGGACCACAACTCTCCCGTCATTGAAAACGTGAACCACTTTTCCTGAAATATTTGATCGATAGCAGAATGGGTGAAAGGGGTTCTCAGAAGATTTCTTTACTTTATTGTTTCCCAAATGTTTGTTATTTCCGTGAAACTCGCGTAAGACATCATTTTGAGAAACTACAAACGAACACTGTGCTCTTCTTGAGGTGTTCTTATGGCAGCTTTCGTTCATAACCTCTGGACTATGACAACGAACCATTTCTATTGTTATTTATTTGTATCCATGGAGGGCAGGTGTGGCGCAGAGGTCGGAAGCGCGCTGCAATACACAAGTGGAGTCGATCCCAGCGCCCATGGTACACCAAGCCTTCCATCCCTCCGGGGTCGGCAGATTGGTACCAGACTTGTTTTAAAGGGTAGCAACACTGGCTTGATACATTGGTACGTCACCGCGAACCATTGAAAAGACCAGATATGCATTCAATCACCTCCAAACGATGCTTAATGAAGTCGAATGCGTGGTGACTTTTTCGGTGACAGATCAACGCCGAGAACTTTATCCTTTTTTATCTTTTGTTTATTTACATCCATATTATTGCAACATTGCGCTTTATTTGTATTCTTATTTGCTTACATTTACATTATTTTCATTTGTTGACACGGGCGGTTACTCAGTGGTAGTGATGCCGATCATCACAAGCACGATGCTGGTTCGTTCCTGTTCCAGGTTCATCAAGTCTCTCACCCTTTTGGGGTGGGTAAGTTGGTACCAGACTTGTCCGGGAAAAATCACTCTCTCCAATCCAAGTGGGAATGCTCCATCTCGGCGATCTCAGGACTTCAGGAAGAATTGCTCGACCAGAATTAAACGACATTCAAGATGAAATTAAAAATCCTTATGCAGTTCAAGGCACACGTGCACAAAATTGGAAGACCGTAGTAGATGAATGAGTGCGAAAAAACGAATCGAATGTGAGAAGTACTAGGATCCGCACAGTGAGTGTGAAGGTCAAGTGGTGTAAATAAATAAATATTTTATTTGCATGACCCGACGGTATCTATCATTTTTTGCCGATTCCAACATTTCTTGCATTCGATTCGTTTCCTTACACCCATCACCCATTTAGGTACTCGAACATTTGGGCGCAGTTGCGGCCACTGGTTGAGGATTTTCATCTTCGTTGTAGATCTCGTTGAACAACTGCCCCTTGACCTCCGGAACAGTCGTGCTAAGGGGCTAGCGTGGATCAGAGAAAGTAAAGCGGTCTTTGGTAAGTCTGGTACTAAATTCTAACACCGGAGTGATAGGAATTTCTGTGGATCTGTGGCTGGATTGAACCACGGTATATTGGGCCTCCGACGTAATGAAGGGCATCATTACTACTGGGCTCTATGAAGTTTTACACTCTCTAGAGTAATAAATGACTCTTTTTCAAGGTACAATTATCGAGAGGCTTAAGCAAAGATTTCGTTCGAGTCTGCTGCTGCTTTACTAGAAATTCTCACGTGGTTCCTACTGGTCGAAGGTTGCTTTCGTGCTATGACACTTTGTTTGTTTGTTTTTTGATAGATGGTAATCATTGATTAGCACACCTGGATTTCTACTAGCGAACTCTTTGCTGACGGTTAGTGATGCGGTCCGTCAGTAAGGGCGGTAATTCGACCCCTTCCCCAACGTTCTCCTCCCATCTAAGTGAAAACGACAACAATCTTCAAGATTGTCAAGTGAATTAACTCGATTAGTATTCTATAATATTCGCAAAAAAGACGAACACCTCAAGCGGCAGCCGAAACAACACAAGAAATGTTCGAAGACCATTGTGGACGATGAATGAGAGGAGAACGAATAGAACGCAAGAAATGCTGGGATCCGCATAGAAGATGTGATGATGGGTCACGTACAATAAAACTTACAAGATACTCCTTGTTGGAATCTCCATTGAAAATATCGCATCTCATCTCAGTTTTGATAACCCAATCGTGGACTGATCCTTTAATTTAAGCCAGGGCCGCAATGAAAAGATCGTTGGCGCTCTTTAATGACCCGCTTTTCTCATTATTAAAAAGCCATGCATTTCAAATTCGTCATGACTCAGAAGTATTATTTACTGTTGTAGTTACTGTTGTTACTTTTATGCTATTCCCCTTTTCATAACTAGTGAAAATCTGAATACCGATTTTCGAAATGTCCTCGCAGTATCCCAACTTTCTCGTGCTCCACGCACCAGAATCACAATAAAGGGTCGCTCCTCCTAAAAGAAAAAACTAACAATGATCGTTGTTGTTTCGGCATATAGCCTTCAACTTCTATTTCTCAACCAACCGATCAGAATTTTTGACTCATCGATACAACGCAGAGAGATCTCCGTGTCATCCTTCGCGGCCCCAGTCTGGTTCCAACGCGTTCCTGCCGGAGCCGGCGGCAGTGGACAGGAGCCTATAGGTAGCATAAAAAGGTTTTAGTGATTCTGAATGCGTTTCAGAGGAAAGACACACCGTCGGAGTCTACAGTGCAATTATGGTCCATGAATGGGCCCCACATCGCACATTGTAACGCTGTGGCTCCTTGAAATTTCGAATTTTACATCAGCTAGATTTTGCATTTTTCCGTTAGATCACTAACATTCGTGTTAATACTCTTTCCACTTTCGACTTAAAATGACATAATGCTGTGCTGCCCTGAATAGGATCTATTGGACAATGAATCTATTGGTCAATACTTGAAGAAAAACGATTAGAATAATCAAAGAGAAATTGGAAAATGTCAAGAAAGTGTTGTATCGCTCAAGAGGCACGCGGGCTATCTGACAGCCCGTTTCGATCACTCTCTGTTTCTTTCCACTTGTCGTCCTACTTCTATCTTCTGTTCTTCTTTTTCTTTTTCTTCACCCTTCACTACTTCTTAAATCACAAAAACAGAACAAAATACGTTACAAAATTGCGCCTTAAAAGAAAAGACCTTTTGAGTTCGAAAATGTATTATGTGAAGACCCCTAAGCTTATTTTAGTAATGCTTAAATGACATTGGGTATTCTTAACTTACCTGCTGCATAAGTTGGTAAAAGAAGCAACAGAATCAGTGCCATCATTTTTCAAGGGCTGAAAGAAAAGAGCAAAACTTAGTTGGATTGTTCTCAAAAGTGATGATATGAATCTTGCAAATAGCAAACGAACTCGTAAATATGGAAAACACCATTCGTTTTTCGGAAGGAAATGGTAACCTAGTGCGCACTGGAATTCTACGATTGCCAATTACAAGGCAAGCATTCTTTGATGCTTTTCGTGCACTGTAGTGTTACGACGAAATGGAATACTCCTCATGTTACTTATTGACCCCATACGGTATTCTATTAGAATACATCTTAGAGACTCCTGATTTTGAGCAGAAAACTTGGCTGCTGTAGTGGACGATTTTCCGGTTGTCGTGGATACCAATCAGGATCCTGTCAAGAAGTTCTGACAAATTCCACTCTCATTATTGTTCGTGCCTAATTTTAACGACAAAAATCCAAACAGGGGTCCAATGTTTGTCATTCAGGGTGTTCCGCCGAATATGAAACGATGCGACCACGAAGGCTCACATCTGAAGAACTGTGGGCAATAGACTCGGATCAGTCCAGCTCTGAAGAAGGTGCTGGCGCGAAAACGTTAGCCAAATAAAGTTTCTTATCAATCTTGTGTTAGCTTATCAATGAAAAAGATATATGTTAATTAATAGTCTAGACACTGACATAAAAGTAGCCATTTAACACTAGTTTTGTCGAACTATTATGCACCGGAGTCGGATCACCGTTACGTTACCGTTGTTGAAAGTCTTAACAGTGTCGTTTTAGGCCTCTCATACTACATCACAGCACTGAAACAGTTGCATGCCGACATCGGTGACATACGGAAAACGAACTGTCGTCGGAAGCACAGGTACAGGTAGATCGAACTCCAGCTGGCATAGCTATGATTCCTAACTCTTACGAATTAATTGCTCTTTACAAATATAGTGATGGTCTTGAACAATGTCTTATTAGGAAAATAGCTGACGTTGTGCAAGATCTCACACTATTTTGAACCAGCAGAACTATCATTATGCTAACTGCTGATGAGATGCTAACATCGAATCGTTCCAATTGAAAACGCTGGAAGAGTTGGCAGTTTCCTGTTCGTGTTGGAGAGAGCAATAATGTAACACATGAACATTAAAACGACGAAGAGAACGATAACGAAGATATCGACAAATAAGAACTCGAATGTTGCAGGTAGCAGTAGTGAAGAGGGGCGTGCCTGTTACATTGTTCTTTTTGTGTTCCGTGTCTTCACTTTGTAGCATAGACTCTTTAACCTGTCAACTTAAAGTGCAAGTGATTTCAAGAAGTTCGACTGGTTAGTTGCCCTTGACGATCTCGGATGCAGGGAAACGACCCGGAGAAACAGAGGAGGTGCCGACGGCATGCTCTGTGATGCTCAAATTCGATTAAAGAACTAAAGTCGATAGAGATGAGTTGCAAATTTATCATAATTCCTCTCTTTTCAAGTTTGTTACTCAAAGTGATTACTGCGGTAGAACAAATGCATTGACACACCCTGGTTAAACATAAGGGCCTTCGAGTGGCATTATGACCATCATCATATCATATCATCATCTTCATAGACGTCATTATCATATAGGCTTACATGGAGTGCCTTGCTAACGATGAACGATGGCTGTGGCAATCGCGGAATAAAAACTCTGATTTTTCAAATAAATATTCCAAACCAACAATGACCACGCATAGAGTGAGAAAAGCAATAGTAAGGACTCCGACAAATGTAGGGAAGATCGGTAATAGCGAACGGAATGCAAAGGGTGAAAAAGTCGGCGACTACCAACAACGGGAAAACTACCGAATTCTGAAGCAGCCAAACGTTTGATCAATTATAGACGAATGGAAAACTGGATATATGGGCAAAGGTTCTCACTGCTAAAGAACCCAGAAGAAAAAGCATGCAGCAAACGAACCGGAATGGAGCATCGGAGGCAAGTTTGAAACGATAGACCCAGCAAAAAAAAAGTAACATATTTTGAAGATGCACCTGATACAAAAACGATGACGCCACATTCACTGCGACAAGTTACGTCGTGCTAACTTTTTAAAGTTGATTTTACACGATCTGTCTTCACATCTATTGTGCGGATAACTGCATTTGTTGCATTCGTTTAGTTCCCTTCGTATCCATCAGCAACGAAAACCTTCGAAGTTTTAGCATGTGGGTTCAGCTACTGCTTGAGGACTCTATCGTCTCCCCTATGGTTTGTCGTTGATGCTGGTCGCTTTGATCTTTCCTACAGTCCTAAGATACCTGGAATAGAGCATGCCCACTTGAACTGTAAGGAGTAAACCTCGTGTAAGCTCAACAACATTAAATACATGCTCATTATTTTGCTACCGAGGCTAGCTGACTGTCGGTTGGAAAATGTTTTGCTGTTCGCCTTGTGCTATCTAACATAATACCGACTGCTGCAGGGTGGATTATCCGTTGAAAAACAAACTATTGTCAACGGATAGTCGTATCAGCAACAACCGCCCTGTATAAAAGAGTATGCCAGGTGAGTATGGCTCGTTTGCGTGGTGTTCACTGAAGAAGACCCCGTCTCGATACGAAAACGAAGACGCCACATCGAGATCACGAGAGATCGTAGAAGTGATTAAATGCATGTTTGTTCTGCCCACTGACCTGCGGTAGCCAAGCGGTATATCACATCAGTGTTTCTAACCTCCCGAAAAAGTGTGCTAGCAATTTGCTGATTCCAGAGAGATGGACGGCTTGATGAGCCAGCGCGGCGACGAGATCGAACCAAAACGGTGTATGTATTTCAGAGCATCTTTAACCACTGCGCTATACGCTGGATCAGAACATTCTATTTCCGCGATGATCCAATCCATTCCATGTTGCAAACTTTTCACTACACTAGAAAATTGACCGTTCATTTTAAAAAATGTGAAGGTCTTCTGTGAACGCTGCCTCGTGTGATGTCCAATAAACGCTAGAACTAAACTCTACTAAAACTCTAACTCTAAAAAACTTTAAAAAACTCTAAAAACTCTAAACTCTAAAAAAAATTAAAAGGATCTAAATTCTCATAGGTAAGAATACACTATTCATAGGATACTTTCATATAAAAAATAAAAAAAGCTCTCGACATTGAACAATCCCTTAGAGATGCGTCATGCATTCGACTTCATTAAGCATCGTTGGAGGTGACCGGATGCATACTTGGTCTTTACAATGAACTCGCGGTGGCCTACCGATTTATCGAGCCAGTGTTGCTATCCTCTGAGACAAGTCTGGTTCCAATTTACCGACCTCGGATGGATGTAGGCTTGGCGAGCCATGGGCGCAAGGATAGATTGCATGTGTATTGCAGCGCGCCTCCGACCACTGCGCTACATACACTTTCATATATAAAACAAATTAATTACTGAACAATATTGCGACTTCTCGCGCGTGACTCGAAAATGACGATTATGTGACAACGTTATTCGGGATGCCATTATCGTAGAATCATTTTTCGTCAGATTCTCTATGATGATCAAGAGAGCTGACCCACAGTGCATAAATTTTTCGAACACTTCGAAAAGAACTTTACTACCGTAAAATTGTTGACTTCAGTTGCCCGAAGACCTACTAATAAATGATCTAACCAATAAATTAATTCGAGCGATCAGCACCGGTTACGATGGTCGCGTTCAACAAAGCAGCGCCGACGATGTCCTGCACACCTAACGTGGAACCAACCTAAAACAAGTCGATGAGGTTTTTCCTTCCATACCTTTTCCAAACAACCTTAGCGACTATTTATTTATGTGATCTTATAAACCGATCTTCTTAAGCTGACGCGAGGTTGATACAGATCTTCGTTGTCGTTGTCGTTGTTTTTGATGTTATTGAACGATGGCTAACGTTTCGGCGACTTCGCCTTCCTCAGAGCCTGGACGTACTTTATGTTAGAATACTTTTTATTATT
>UYYA01003851.1:59491-307762 GCA_900624975.1 Angiostrongylus costaricensis
AATAATAAAAAGTATTCTAACATAAAGTACGTCCAGGTTCTGAGGAGGGTGAAGTCGCCGAAACGTCAGCCATCGATCAATAACATCAAAAACAACGACAACGACAGCGAAGATCT
Organism: Angiostrongylus costaricensis; assembly: GCA_900624975.1. Taxonomy (NCBI): domain Eukaryota; kingdom Metazoa; phylum Nematoda; class Chromadorea; order Rhabditida; family Metastrongylidae; genus Angiostrongylus; species Angiostrongylus costaricensis. Next base: position 59,608 of record UYYA01003851.1, read on the forward strand.
GTACCAACCTGGCGTCAGCTTAAGAAGATCAGTTTATAAGATCACATAAATAAATATATCAACTATCCATGCCGAGGTTCATAGAAAGTCGGTCTTTCGACTTAGCGATTATGTATGACGCATTGGACGAAATCGTTGCTTCGAAAACGAACAATTTGTCACATTTTAGGAAGATTCACCGAAGAATGGAGCGAGCACAATGGCAGTGTTTCAGAACGAAGGCACGCTCTTCGCTACTCGATACCAATGTCAGTGGTTCTTCTCGTTTGTTTATGTATTTCGTTCTAAATATTGCGCCTATTCTGCTTTGTTCCAGTGCAATATTCTGCATGGGAGCTAAGATCAACATGCATCCCTAAGACGATGTTTATGAGTTTACAGTGTAGGCAAGAACTCAAACGTTGGTGAGCGCAGTCATCGACGTAGCGAAATTGCCAAAATCAAAACAACGTCTCTTTTTGGCACATTTTACAGCAAAAACCATGACATTATGGCGATAACAACCGGTCTTCATAATCTGCGGATACAATTTTTCGCGGAAGGGTATTATGTGTGATACAATCACAACGATGATGAGATATTTGCAAAACTCCGGACCGCAGGTATCTGCGGTGGGGAACGAACACGCTATTACCCTTTCCGATGGCTAACGAGTTCACCACCACACCATGCGGGTCCTTCGCTTCGCCTGTCTCTGAGCACTTTTCCAAGTATTATCTTTACATCAAAACAAACTGATTCGAACAAGAACTGCTGAATTTGAGGCATATTCGCAACTAACAGTGATATTAACAAAAATGATGGTAAAAGATAAAGAGCTCGGCGTTGATCGATGTCTGAGAGATAGGGTTGCATTTGACTTCATCGGGCATCGCAAGGGTGACTGGCTGCGTATATGGGCTATATAATGACTTGTAATGAATTACACATGTGACAAATCAGTGCTGCTATCCTCCAACGCAGGTTTGAGAGTGATTTGCCGAGCGAACTGGCAGTAATGGAAGGTTCGCTGACCCCAGGGCGCGCGATCGAACCAAAGACCACTTGTGTATTGTGGACCGCGTCCAAACACTGCGTGATATGTGTCCCTTAAAAGTGGTGATCCTTATAAAAGTAATAATAATAGAAAAGCAATATTCACCTGTCTTCTGAATAATTATTCACCCTGTTAACCTTCAATCAATCCTGACCAGAGCTAGCATTCACATACACTCCATTTGTACTTGCCACCAGACCTACCCACTTACTTCGTTCGATTAAATAACGCAAAAATCTGTTTTTTGCATTAGCACTACCGACTTTTTTCGGAGTATTCGTGAAGAAAGCTAACCATTGGACGAGAGGTCTATGGCTTAATATCACATGAGATATAGCTGCGTACGGCTTATATCCGCTAGTCTTTGTTAAGACGAATTACGTGTCGGGCTCATTCTCTGTTTCAGTTCCATAAAAACGATTGCTCGCAATACCACCCTTTTAACTGGGGCTAAAGTAACACTAAATGATCTCGGAAGATGGGTGAGACGGAACAAGGCGTATTGGTTTTCGTCATTAGATCTCGATCATTCGATGTTAGTTCACTTTATACCAACGTGTCCAATGACTCCGCAATGCAAACCATTCTCGAGTTGCTCGTAGAGCATGAAAAGAAAATAAAAATGCACGGCTTGTCGATTGCACAACTAATGACCCTCTTAAAACAGTGTCTTAGTTGTTCAATCTTTAGGTGGTCTGGAAAATATTTTGCACAAATTAGAGGGTTGGCGATGGGGCAGCGTTTAGCACCAAGCCTTGCCATCGCTTTCATGTCTAAGGTGGAAGCTCCAGTTCTCGATCACCGACCCTTACTCTACTGTCGATACATAGACGACTGCTTCATCGTCTGTTCCACACAAGAACAGATGGATGAGTGCTTTGAAATATTAAACCGACAGTCAGAGTATATAAAATTTACACGAGAAAAACCTACCGAGAACTGGCTTCCATTCTTAAACATCCAAATAAAGCTGTCAGTAAGTGGCTATTTAACAAAATGGTATCGCAAGCCAAGTAGTAAAAACATTCTAGGCCACTGCCTCTCCTCTCATCCTTCACACATGAAAAAAGCACTTATCAAAATTATGTATCGTACGGCTAAAAATGTGTGCACAGGAGAAGAGGAAAGGAAGGAATCGCGAAACCTGGCACGAAAAATTGCCATTTCCAATGGCTACGAAGTAGAAGCCACTCGGGTTAGAGGAAAACACTGGGTAGTTCCCCAAAATAATACTTCAGACGAAAATAAGATTCCCTTTAAGCTGCCCTTCATATCAAATGAAGTAAGTCACGCCATTAAAAAGTGCTTAAGAAAAAGTGGTCTTGAAAATTATGTAACGATTGTTGACATCCAACCCAATACCTTACGCCACCAGTTAGTACGAAACCGTCTCTATGATCGTTTGTGCAGCTCAGAAAACTATGATCTGTCCCAAGGGGAGAGACGGGGATTGCATGAGTTTAGGTATAATATACTTGATCTCATGTAATGCATGCGGCGAGGAATATATCGGGGAAACGGGTAGACCACTTTGTGTCCGCATAAAAGAACATCTGGATGGAAAAGCTAAAATTCGTTTAAACACCCCTCTAGGTACGCATAGGGCACAAAAGCACAACGGCGATGATTTTGAAGTGAATGTGCGGATCCTAGCGCAGGAATCAAAAACATCAACGCGCAAAACTCTTGAGGCGTTTTGGATAAATTTCAAAAATCCAAAGATGAATCGGAAGGACGAATGCCTCACTATCACACGTGACCTGGCGCCCTATTTCAAAATGATATTTTGACCCCGAGGCGTGTCTTGCTCGCGACTCCACGTGAACTACGTGTGGGCCAGTCCCGCACGTAACATCACGGTGAGTGGCCTTTCTGTTCAATATGGCGTCTATTTGAAAGTTTGATCTTCATTAATACTTTAACCTTCTTTTCCACCGAATAATAAAAAGTATTCTAACATAAAGTACGTCCAGGCTCTGAGGAAGGCGAAGTCGCCGAAACGTCAGCCATCGATCAATAACATCAAAAACAACGACAACGACAACGACAACGAAGATCTGTACCAACCTCGCGTCAGCTTAAGAAGATCAGTTTATAAGATCACATAAATAAATTCTTCAGGTAGCTTCTTCCTTCTCGGCTCAGGAACTAAGTTTTCATTATGCTGACCTCTGTACGTAAATAGGCATAAGCAGAGCATTTTTTTAAATTTTATTTTATACGACCCGTCTTCACATCTACTGCGGCGATCCCAGCACTTCTCGCATTCGATCCTTTTCACCGCGTCCATCATTCACTTCTTCCAACTTTTACATGTGACTTCAGCTTCCTGATTGATGAGTTTCATTTCTTTTCCAGTGTCGTAGAATGCTAGTCGACTCAAGTTTCCCTGGCTTTCTAAGATATAGGTCAGGCTAGACGGTTCCCAACTGGATTGCAGAGAATGATTTTTTCCTGAAGAAAACCAGTAACAATTTAACGGCCCTGGAGGGATGAAAGGTTTGGTGAACCCGAAGCGAGATGGAACCAGCACTGTCGTGCTCATGATGGCCGGCATCACAACCACTGTACAATCCGTTTCCTGTCAAAGCACTAAGCTATATTCGCTCCTTTGGGGATGAAAATGGTGTCAGAAGCAAATGTCTTTTTCTCTTTAGACCCAGTGGTAAGCCAACCATTCCACAGGCACTTTCGAAGTCAGCTAGCAGCCAGTGCAGTCAGCTAGTGCTCTGTTTGACTAATACGTGGTTTGACAAGAATGATACCATCAGAAAAGTGAACTTGCTGCAACTGCTGTTCATCAACTTTTGCTCTAATTTTGGCCAATTCCAACTTTCACACAGCGTTCTAGAAAGTGGCCGCAAACAATTTTAGCAAGATTGCGTCACCATTTCAAATACTCCATGTCAATTTGAATATGGTGATAAAGTGGTGATATCCTGGTAATAAAATTTGTACGTAGTACATGAGTGACCTTTATGTATTAAATAACTATCTCTTGTCCATAGAAAGCTACTACCGCTTCTGTTTCAACTTTGTCGAAAGCATGTATTCTTTCACTGATAACCTAACACGCCGTTAACAAACAATTTTATTCGGCTAACGTTTCGACATCTTCGTCTTCCTCAGAGTTGATGAGCCAAGTCGATGCCCACACTGTGGTTTGGATTAGAGGAGAGTCGAAAGCTTTCTCTATATTAATAAAAATGAAACAAATCGGTCTCTTGCCCTCTCGCGATACTTCATTGAGTATTGTTCTCGTGTGAATGTGCCCCGTTGTTCTGAATCCTTTTCGAAACTCTGTTTCGCTGAGATTGGTGTATGGCGTAAATTATTTTTCTTTATTTTCTTTTTAAATCAGTTGCGCCCGGAATAGTCGGAAAGAAGTGTGAGAGACCGATTGGTGTGTTCTCCTCTCCAACGTTTACAATGTCACACTTCATCGGCTGACACTTATAAGAATGTACTGCTTTGTCCCTGTTCTGGTAGAGAGCCTGTTTGGCTATGGTGGAGCAGTTCTCTGAACCTTCTTGGAAGGATTCTTCTTGAATTCCAATGTGACAAAACAAATAGAAAACAGAAAGCGAAAAGCAGAAATTCGAAAACATTGGGGAAAACAAGAACTGGAAAACCCACAGATGGTATAAATTTCCGCGATAAAGAATACATCTTCTCGATTTTACTGCAACAGTTGAGAATTTAATGTGAGGCAATCGAAAAGGAGATCGGAAATGCGTAATGAAATAGAATGAAGACACAGTACAGACGGAGGACATCGCTCATTCGATTAGCAAACGTTGTTGTACAACGAGCTCATGAAAATGGCCTTTCGTTTTGCTGTTGGGATTACCTTCGCAGCGAAGCGACACACGACGAGGAGGCCGATCCGACTCGCCGAATTGGTCCGGGCCGACGTCGATGGGCCAGCGTTCCACACGGACGTACCAATTATAAAAGAGTAAAAACTTTGTTGAACCTCGATATAAGTCACGAAAATGGTAACGATTGACACATATGAAGTTGTTGCCAACATAATATCGCCTTTGTCTATTTAAGATTCTTACACTCCGTTTTCAAATGAATGGACCACACTGCTCTGCTCATATAATGTAATAGCTTAAAGCGAGGGTTTCATTGTATATTTGTACTGTAATGATTCATTTTTAATGGAAAATCAATAGACATATATTAAATCTACGACGTTGGGAAAAACGAAGGAAGAGTCGAACATTCCTTTAAACGAACCCACATTTGTACCCAGAGCCATGAGAATGGATAAAAAATTTAATGTCACAGTTGACTAGACTTGGGATTTTCGAGAGACAGGCACAGATTACCAGGTTGACCTCAAAAGCTTTGCGATGTGGAAGGAATCCTTGAATATAAACTGGATCAAGGACAAACTGGCACTATTAACGGTGACCACTGAGCACGTTATCTGAAAAAGATCGGCGCGTTAACTTGCTGAGGAACTGGCACTAAGTGTGGAATGAGCTTCAAAACACTCGAAACAGGTTCGAAAATCAAAAAACTTGTCAAATTGTTACTGAGTGGAAGGAAACGGTCGCTAATATGAAATCACCGCTCTGAGTTTCTTTTTGCAACAAAAACTATCCGTCTCTGTATCGCATTGTAGTGTGCGACGAACAGTAGACCAACTGCGATCAGTGAAGATGTCCCAACCAAGAATGGACCAACATGAAGCACGCTTTGCACGACGGAGATTGAAATAGTTAAACAAATAATAGTAGTTAATTAATAGTTAATATAATTAAAATAGTTAAGTAAGGAATTAAGTAGGAACTGACAGACGAATCTCCACCTCACCCACGTTACCAACAGGACCTCTCGACAACCAGCAACTCTTTTCAAGGAATCTCGACAAGCGCATACCTGAAGAAATCTTGAGAGCAGCTACTGAAAAATACCGTCGTAGAGCTCTTGTACTCCAGAACTCTAAACTTTTCCCTCATTGGTATCACACTTCAGCACTTTTTAAATTTTGATCCACGAAGTTCGCAACTAGCTGAATGAGAACTGGTAAGAGACACAGGATTTCTGCAGCAACTTAGTACAATAGTGATGATGTTACTATGAATTTCAGCTCGCAATGCGGGTCTATGTAGGAGGCATTGTTAAGCTGTTTCCTTGAATATTTCAACACTTTAAACCGAAACGAATTTACGCGTGCTACAATTTGCTAACGGGCGCGTGTGGCACAGTGGTTGGAGATGCCACTGCGACACACGTGGAATCGATCACCGCGCCCATGGCCCACCAAGCCTTCCATCCCTCCGGGGTCGGCAAATTGGTACCAGACTTGTCTGGGAGGATAGCAGCACTGGCTCGATAAATCGGTAGACCACCGCTAGTCATTGTAAAGACCAGATATGCATTCAATCACCTCCAAACGATTCTTAATGAAGTCAAATGCATGGCGCATCCCTCGCGGATTGATCAGCACAGAGTGCTTTATCCTTCATCCTTTCATGATTTGTTAATGCCTTCTTAACCCTCAGATGTTGAAGCTGGCTCTTCCACAGGACGCGCTGAATATTGGTTTAATAGTTGAGCATTGGAGGAGTTGAGAATTCTGCATATCCGCAGAAAAGCGATTCTATTATGATTTAGGCCTAGATGTAAATTTTATACAGTGTCATTTCAATTCCAGCTTTTTATTTACTGCCTTTTGCAATTTTTCACGGCAGGGTATTCTGTGTGATACAACTGCAACGGTGCTGAGATGTTTGCAAAACTCCGAACCGCCGACATTCATAGTGGTGAATGAACGCTCTATTTTCCTTTGCGGGGCTAACGCGTTCACCACCACACAATAGGAGCCCTTCGTTTCGCCCGTCTGTCAGCCAGTTATCTATCAAGTAGTATCAGCAGCAACCACGTCCGTTCGTTCCCCACGGCACGCACCTGCGCTCCGGAATTTTGCAAATATCTCAGCATCATTGTAGTGTCCTTTCAGAAAATTCCCAAAAAAGGAAGGAAATGTCATTTAGGTTTACAAGATTTCCCACGCAGACTTGGTATCCGCAGACGCCAACAACTCCCGTGATAACACCATCGTGTCTGACCGGACGAAATCTCTCTCGTCCAGTTGCCTTCATTTTTGAAATACGACGCTTGACACAAGGGAAATGTTTTAAAAATATGCTGTCGGCTCCAAAAAATGATTACCTCATCCTGGTAAAGTAAGAAATTTTGCACCTGTTAGTCAGTGATCTGCAGGTCCTATCACTTTTCCTCAATTAATAAAGTTCACGCCACAACTCCTGCCCCGTACGCATCGAAACCAATGTGTATGTCAGCTTAAAACACTGGAATGCAAGGAAGAAGTTGTAAAAAAAAAAAATGAATGCTCGTCATGCTTTTCTTGCATCATTCACGCTTCTGTGGTTTTAAAGATCCGCATGCGATACGATGCGGGTGCAGATCACTTCGATCGGGGCGCGACCTCAGAAGCGACGACTCGGCTGTCCTCTGGTGTTATTTCCATCCAACGGTAATTGATCGATACTTGGACGGTGCCGGCGCGCATTGGTGATCTCTGCTTATCTGCACGCCTCTCGCGACGAACAACGCATGCCGATTTCTACAGCAACACGTCTGTTTTGGCATTGAGGACCGCCCTTGTCGTCACAGCGCGCCACCTCGACGACCGGAACCCTCGTTCCAGAAACCCTTCAACGCCCAAAGTCGTTAATGAGTTTGCAACATACCAATCACGACACACTAAGTCGAAATTAGTACATATTTATACTGTTTATTCAAAGAATCTCTCCTATGTTAGCGATTTTGATCCGGTCTCTAGCGAGACCATATGACTCGTCCCTAGGTGGAGTAACACGAGTTATGTAGACGTAAAGGATAAAGCTCTCGGCGTTGATTAATCCCTGAGCGCCATGTATTTGACTTCTTTAAACATCGTTGGAGGTGATTTAATACATATCTGACCTTTACAATAACTCGCGGTAGCCTACCGACGTATCGAGCCAGTGCTCCTATCCTCGCAAACAAGTCTGGTACCAGTTTGTCGACCCAGATAGTATGGAAGGCTTGGTGAGCTTGTGCCCGGGGATCGATTCCATGGGCATTGCAGGACGCCTCCGACCACTGTGCTACGTGCCCCCCTATATAGACATAATTGACTAAAATCCATTGGGGATTTACGAACCGGAAGTGGGTCACTCAAGGACAGCAACGATTCCATTTGTCAAAGCGATCTTTTCGATTAATGATAGGGCGATTCCTAGAGCTCTTAAATCGCCTATTTGTTGGTTTTTGATACTGTTCAGTTAAGAATTTCCTAAATACGTGAATATTTTGATGGCTCACCTTCACTTGTTTTGCGGGCTCCAGACTAATTTCCATTTTTTAGGAGTTTTGGTGGTTTATACATTGTGTTTCACTGGAGTCCCGAGGTCAGCCTGGCTAAAGTCTGCCCCAGCTCGTCACCACCACAGGTTATCGCCGCCTTTATAGTTGAGAAGATTTGCCACCATGCAAGTAGTTTAATACCAGGAAGATGGTGGATCCTGGTATTGGTTCACTCTTAGCTGATCTAGATGATGGAAACGCCGAATTCCTTTCCAGTTTGGTAAGGTCTGCTGAGGGGACGAATCACCCCGCTGTAAGTTGCAACCCGACACCCAGGAATACCTCCCAGCCACGTTGAGGCGGTAAACAGTTGGGAGGTGCCTAAATCTGTTTTGTAATTTATTCAAATATCTCAAAAAGTGAATTTGGAGGGTCGATTACTCTAATTGTTAGCTGAAAAAAAGAAGGAACGTCATGGAGTTTTTACTTTTGTAATAAAACACTCTGCTAAAGAGAGTTATGCAGGGACTAATTTTGGATGCCGAAAAAATCAATTGGAGCGACGGAGGGAGCCAAACATCAGCCGTCTGCCCTTTTGCTTTTTGTTTTGATGCTCCCGAAAAAGTAAACAAAATCAAGACGGAGAATCATTTCAAATTTGTTTACTTTCAGAACAGCATTCGTTACCTTTTGGCCTATTTTTTTCAGTTTCCCCGACAAGTTTCACTGCCGAAGTCTGGACTTTCAGCAAACATCTTCTATTTTCAGGCCATTATGTTTGCGCACCTTTTGGACTCAGGTATTCTCTATTTTCAGAAGAGATCTTCTATCTCTTTTTTTCCTTGTTTTTAATTTCAGTATTAAAATTTTGCAATATGTCTCGCTTATTCACTACCGCCAGAGTTTTTTTCTCCACTGTTCGTTGTTTTGTTCAAGTGTCTGAATGTCGAACTCTTGTGCCGAATATTCTGGAGGGATTTTCAGATTGCTGGTTCTGATTCTGGGGCAGCACATAAAAGCTTATGCGAATGAATCTACACACTTCGTACTTTTTCTACTTCCATATCTCTCTTTTGTCCTTACCTGTATCTGCTGTCCTCCCAGTGATCGTCGTTTGGTGTGAACTGGTGCCAAAAAATTCTCATTTTATCCGTGTCGTGCTTTAGAGTAATCCTTCTGGGTTCTGTTCTTTCTTAGACACTCTGAGAACATAATACTTATCTATAATGCTGAGATATTTGGAAAACTCCGGACCACAGGTGTATGCGGTGGGGAACGAACTCGCGCTGTTGTCCTTACCGTCCATAATACTTATCCTCCAAAATCCTTTTGAAGTAATTTAACCATCGGGCCAATGGTCTATTTGTTGTGTTGCTTTCATCTCATGGAAACAGCTGCTAACGGTTGCTGTCCTGGAATTGTCATTAAGACGCATGATGTCTGTGGACGACCTGCTTTCTGATATCTTGGTGTACGTTCATAGATCCTGATGTTTGATCATGGAACTTCGCACTGCCACTTTCTCATCTTTCATTTGAGTGATGCGGGATACTCAGCATCGCCTTCTCGACCGCGCGTTCTATAAGACATAATAATATCTCATTATGCTTACGTAGGGACCGAATCTGCGACATGTGCGTTAAGGCGGAGCGAGTCGCGGAGTTCAAAAGGTTAGCACGGTTTCTGGTGTCCTTAGTTCCCCTCCTAAATGCTCTTGAAAGCTTCTCAAACCACTCGCTTGCTCCTGCTCAACTCTGAAGCTAAGCCATTCATCATGTTCGCTTCTCGACCTGTAGTCGTGTAGTCGGAATACACGAAGCATTCAATCCGTTGAACGCGACTGGGGCACTAGAAACAAATCCGTTTCTCATGAATATCGTTTTCATGGCATTTAGTCGAAGACCAGTCTTTTCACAAGCGCTGTCAATGTCGGCAAGCATTCGCTCTGCCTGGGTAATGCCTGGTGCTATAAGAACGACATCACCAAACTGAAGAATGTTTATGTCTTAAGTTGTTTCATTTACGTTAGCATTTTTGCTTCCAATTTTTATGTCTCTGTAATTTGGCCTTTTGTATTTTTTCTTTAAAAAAGACGAAAAAAGGACAAAAAGCTTGTAAACTTTGCAGTGAGTTTTTTGACAGTAGAAAGACACTGAATGGATTCTTTTATTAAAATGAACTGGTGCCTAAGAACTTATGAGTAGATTGAGCATGGCATAGGAATTTTCACTGAAGAAATAATAGTGATAAAGAGCAATGGAAAGATAGACAATAAGTGCTTTAAGGTTTAGTAAGTAAATTATTTGATACTGAACTAGCTAGTTCCGTGAGTTTTTTGGAACAATCCAGAAGAATATTGATTTCAGCGAGAGAAGTTCTGACTAAGGCGAGCAGTGAGCTGACCGTTCCTCCAGATTCGCAACATACAGAGAAAACCTCCGCTCCCACAAAGCAAGAAGGTAGCCGGATAAATTTGCAGTTGTTTTCAACTTGTTCAAATTTTTTTAACAATCACTTTCATATTCATCTATCTTAAAATTAGCTCGATTTGCACTTATTAACCAATGGTTCTTTTTCTCTTGTTTTTCGGAGATTGGATAGGAACACTGGGGTCATGCTCAGGTAATCAGATCACTTCTACTCGTGCGTATTCAAAGACCAAATGTCTAATGCTGAGAGCAGTTGGTGCCGAGTTCAGATTTAGGTGAGATAGATGGTAATGAGAAACCCCCATTTACTAAGTGGTCTGTTGTCACCTGAGCGTTCAGTGATATCTCAGGCCACAATTTCTGGACGAGTTCTCCGCATAAAGGAGTCACACACCACTTCCTCTTCTTAACTTCTAGTTGAAAGCCTTCCATGTAAACACTAAAACTATGGATGATGGATGTTATCGCTGACGTAGAACGTTGCAGAATGCGATTCAACGCAGGCGACCAGAATCAGCCAAGAAGACATTGCAAAGCTTTCACAAGGAATTGACGCCCTAGGCGAGTTTTCCTGAGCGTTTTTTAATTGATATATAAGGAAACTCTTGAATACTTAACCATCAAAGAATTCCATTAGGTTTTGTTGTGTTGCTTTTTCCTCGTTATGATTTAAACCGAAAGCTTAGTGCTCTGCTTTTTCAGTAAGTTTCATCAGCGAAAGGATCGCAACGAAGGAAGTAGATGAGGAGAAGTGTGAGCGATTACCAACACTTTTTTGCAACTTTTTTCCTTCGTATATACCGTTGACTTATTTTAAATTGCTATCTTATTCATTCTTGGGAAAAAGTTTGTCTGTACTATGATTAGGAAATTTAGCATGTAAGCACAAAACATAACACCCGATATGCATTGATTCTAATGCGTGTATGGCGAAGATATTAACCAACTTCCGACTTTAACCAATGTATCTCTGTCCATACCGAACTTCTTCAACTGAAGTAAAAATCATTAGAATTTTCAGAGAATCTTGCTTATAACAGGCTTATGGTAGATATTTTTGTTCATATTTATATTCGAGTCAACGCTGTTGTTTCGAAAACGGAAGTAGTTGAGAATTCCGCCCACTAAGACACTTTGGTGGTCCGCGGTTCATCCACCGTTGCCGTTTGAACACTTTGAAAACATGAATTGGATTTCCACTTCTCAAGAGAAAAGACTTCCAGTTTTAAACTTAAGAGAATGCCTTATAAAATTATCCACTTACGGCGATAAAACAGCGTCTGATTTTCTGTAGAGTTTGAACTTTCGAAATGCTCTTATAGTCGAGAAATCGTCAGTTCTTGAGAGACCAGCACGTCGACTATTATGTGTCCAGCGAAGAACGGAAATTAGGAAAAGAAACTAAAAAGAAAAAATTATGACAGGAAGTCAAGATTCAGCTGTGTTTCGATATAAACAATAACATGATGAGAATAAAAAACCAGAGTGGAAAGTGAACGAAAACTGACTTTTCCTGTTCTCCTGGTATCTGAGTGCACTTCCTACAGTGATAAAAGTGGATTCGAGTGAAGGAAAGATGCAGCTGCCGACGACGGTTGGGGACGTACCGACAGCCGAGAGAGCCAAGCATGAAAGTTAGTCTTTATATGTTTACGAAGAAAGATTTTAAAATACCAAGGTCTTCTTTAAGGTTTTTGAACTTTAGTGAAAAAATAACGAACGAATTTTCGTCCCTTACGCTATTACGAACTCAAACGAATCGGCAACTAAAACTATGTGTGGCAGAATATCTCTGCATTTTGAAAAATGCTGAAGAATTAGTCTCATTATCTTTGAATCGAGGCATCTTGCCGAATGCTAAACACATGTTGCGCGTTCGACTGATTGAACACTCCTCGGCCACAATGGGGCAGGCAACAAACCGCTGGGAAAGGTATTACAACTTTTTAAAAACTGGACTTCATCAATCTAGGTCTCAATTAGAGCCATTACATTCAGCGCGCTTTCGTGGTGTGTAAATTTAAACCTTCCATCAACAAAGCAGGTTGTTTCTGGATCTGATGAAATCGATGGGGTACTTCTTGGCTGACTCTTGATTGCCTAGTGTTTTCATGAGAAGAAAGTTGTTTATATATTCGATCAAGTGGTCACTCGTTAGTGATTGATGCAATGAATAAGGTAACTGAAGCAGTTTTGTATTCTAAGACAGGTAACTTTTTTATCAGCTCCTGTACCACATGAGACATCATTTGGCAAAATCGGCTGTTTTCGGTTCGTTAGTGTCTGTGGAATACGTTGCATTTATTTGTTCTGACGCAGTTCAGTCTTCGAAGAAAGTGTCGGTGTATCATTTCTGTACACTGTTTGCGCAGTGCATCATCAGTTGTAAAGAGTCAAAGTCTAATCACAGCTCCATAAAGAAACGGATCGCCTTTGTCGCTTGGAATAAATGAAGAGCTAATTTTATGATGACGGTCAGCGGCTTCACTCCGAATTTGTAGGATATCAACCTCTTGAGACTATCTGACTTTCTCATTTTGGCATCGCGAAACTGTTCCTATAGTTTCACCTTGTTCTTGCACTTCTTGCCTGGAACCGCTTCAAAGAATCTCTTCGTGTGCTCGCTATAAACGCCGACTGGTCGTCGTTGACTTCCTGCCTTCATCTTCAACCTTTCGTGTCCATCGCAAAGCTTTTTAATTCAACTTTTCACGGTGTGCTCGTTGAAGAATAGAAACTGTTCGTTTTCTTTGTTTTTCTCTTACAAAAAATATAAATTTTTATGAATTGGAACCCGCAATTTTATTTAGAGGCTGATATTTTGAGCGAGCTGATGAGCGAGGCGAAAAAGCTGAGGAGCGCAGTCGATGAACGGAATCCCCAGAGCCAGAAAGCTAGCAATACTGGTAAATACTACTTTATTAGAGTTTATATGGATGGATTCATCGTCTTCTACTGCGTCCATAATGATGGGGATACAAAAGCACTTTTTTATTACCTCACTCCCTTTCACCTCAGCTTTGCATCTAATTAGGTGGAGTTAGTTTTCTCCTAGGAATCGTCAATGTGCAAACTATTGGTGATTTAGTATTTTTTTAATCTTATTTACAAATTTTGTGATAACTAATCAGACATGTTTGGCACACTTCTACACAAGCCATTCCATGGAGTTTGAATAATACAGCACATACTTATTTGGACGGCCCGTCCTCAGTTGTTGTGCGGGCCCCAGCGCACATTCTCCATTTTTCGGGATTTCGCTGGTTTAGCCATTGTGTTTCCTTGGAGTCCCGAGGTCAGCCTAGCCAAAATCTGCCCCAGGCCTTCACCACTACGAGCAGTCGCCGCCCTTGTAGATCAGAGGGAGATTTGCCACAAAACGATTAGTTTGGTGCCAAAACGGTGGTGGATCCCGGTATTCGTTTACTCTTAGCTAGGCTTCTTGATGGAAACGCCGGACTCCTTCTCAGCCTGGGAGATCCTGCCAGTGGAATAACCCCCCCCCCCCTCTATACATCGCAGCCCGGCACGCACCCGGAAACACCTTCCAGCCGCAATGAGGTGGTAAACCGTTGGGAAGAATACGGCACATAGAAATATTAATATCCAACTGGAGATGAGGTAATTTCTGTAGCGTTGATTTGAAAAAAGTTTTGATCAGTCCAAAGACATTTGTGGTTCTATCTATAGTAAAGCCTCAATTCTCTTACTCCTGATAGGTCCGTGTGACGCAGGGGTCGGAGGCGCCTTGCAACACACACGTGGAGTCGATCCCCGCGTCAATAGCCCACCAACCTCTCTATCCTCCGGGGTCGACAAATTGGTACCAAACTAGTCTGGGAGTATAGCAGCACTGGCTCGATACATCGGCAGGCCACCGCGAGTCATTGTAAAGGCCAGATATGCATCCAATCATTTGCCAACAATGCTTAATGAAGTCGAATGCGTGGCGCATCGCTCAGCGATTGATCAACGCCGAGAGCTCTGGAGCTTTTTTATCTATGGTAAGGATTCTAGATGAGCTTAAGGTTCAGATTTTTTGCCTAAGAAAGGAAAAGTCAAAATTTTAACAATTTTAAGCTTACCACCTTTTATAGAAGGAATCCTGCTGCATGAACTAACTATGTTAAGTAGTACTGAAGAAAATAAGTGTTTTACCGACGAGGATTCCTTCTTTTACCGATCAGGAATTTAGGATTGCTTTATAAAATGATTTTTTTGGGTAGTGTATTTAATACACTTTGTGTATTTCAAAACCGGCTTCCCTTTAACCTCGGCATGGCTAATCACCATGCATTCTTCATTGATAAACTTACATGTGGTTGGTAAACAACCTTCTTCGGCTAAAGGTTCGACGTCTTCGTCTTCTTCAAAATCCATGATTCGAGTACATCTCAACAGACGTGCGTATTCTCGATATGGTGCCTTCGTCTTAATGTCGAATCGGATCTTCTTCAGCGAAACACGGCTCGAATGAGGCAATCTCACATGGCGATGCACTTTTATACAGGATATTGTACTATATTAAAAAGCATCGCCAGATGTGTTTGCTCCATTTGAGCGGTGTTTCTTCGAAAAAGAACGGATTCGATACGACAACGAAGACAACCACAACGAGAGCACGAAAGTCTGTGGACATCGAGTGGGATCATCGGCTCTGAGAAAAAGAAGGCGTCGAAACGTTAGTCAAATAAAATTGTTTCTCATTCTCGTGTAAGCTTATCAGTGAAAAATTATTTGGCTCTTAATGGTCAAGAAGAGGTGTTTTTCGATCCCGAATTGTGATTTACAGTGGGGATTCATCACCCTGGTAAGGTCTGGAAACTGAGCAGTTCAACATTTCCACCCTGATGCTCGGCTAAGAGGTGGACCAGCGACAGGAATCATTGCCATTCTGACAACGATATAGTCACTAGGTGGCAATCAGTGACGACATGGAAAAGCGCCTGCACAGCTGCCGATATTCCACAGAAAAAAGTTTTGCCCGACTAGCAAATTACCAGTGCAATAGCAAGTTGTAAAATGTTGTCTTTAGAGCCTGCTTCGGACAGCACTGCTCAGAATAATCAGACGTCGAGTCGAGATGTTACAGAGATCATGGCTAGGATCGGATCACTGGGTGAGTGAACAATCTTCTCCATCCTAGTGATATTTTGAAAGCTTTAAATCTTCAACCTGTTGGTCGTAAATCCTAAGCTGAATACCGGAAGAAGGCAACATTTCTTCCGTCTTTCGTTTACGAAAAACTAGTGAACTTCGGTATTCTACGTCCGCGATGCTATACCTGATCAGCGATTCTCCGTGCCGTATCATTCATGATTGTTGAGAAGCCGTAGACGATTTAACCCTGGACCAAATCAGCATTACTATTTACGGAGCCACATAACACTGCTAAATAAGATTATTTGAATAGAGAGCTCAAAAGCAGATGTAGATAAGCTATTGCTAAAAATCCACTGAGGAGATATGAAAAAGAGCAACCCATTTCTAATTATGATCAGAGAAACCGAGAAGGAGTTAAATACTAAGATAGAAGGAAGAAGAAGCGGAAGTTAGATATATGCCACCATATCGTAGGCAAGTGGTCACAATGACACTTCATAGCCACATGAAACTTTGTAAAATTGTATGTAAGGTTTATGCAAAAATAATGACAGGAAACACTGGATTGTTATACCAGCAGCTTAATAAAGCCTTATTAGTCAAAATAAAAATTATTAAAGTTATCCTTCAATCAAGGTTAAAAGCACCAGACCAGGTCACATTTTTGCTAACGAAAAAATGACAACTTCATTCAAAGCGTTCGCATCAAGAACATGCTCCTGAAAGACTTCCCATTGAATGGAATCGTGGAGAAGTTTTGTTTAGTGGCGATCACTCTTCGAGAGGTTCATGGGAGTACTGTAAATTAGGTAGGGTCCCATAGCCTATTTGTTTAACTTTTTGAGCGGTTATAGTTTTCTGTCTAGTCTGGTCATCAAAGGGCTAACGTAGGTTGTTCCAAAGTGCTTACTGATTGATAGTCATCCACCCTTTCATCATCGAGGCCAAGGTCTCTCGGTACCAAGCTTTTCAAACACTTTGCGTTCACAAGCGGTTCCGTGGCCGTATGTTTTGATGGCATTTCGAGTTCCCTCTGCTGTGGTGTGGTTTGTCCAGATTTGAACCAGTAAAGTAAAACTTTACGGAATTCTCGCGTTTACCACCATGCTCAAATCTTTGCAGTTTACGTGTCAAAGAAATTGCCACATGACAGCTAGTTAAGAAACAACCGAACGTTAAAATTATATGCAGCAGTACTACGAACAACAACTGCTAACTGCAGATAATGGCGAATATTTTTGTGTGAATCTAAAATTATCGTTGATTTCCGTTCGATATGAAGGCCGCTATCTCGTTTGGACTAAAACCATCAATTCTCATCTTTTGCGCTGCTAATAATGACTACACGCAGAACACGCAAGAGTTGAATGTTGATTGCCTTTCAATGTTGATCACTCTCTCTTTCAGTCGACTCGCTTACGAAGAAGCCGCACGGCCATCGCGCCGACGACCCCGCAGCAGGTCGTATCTTCCGCCTCACGGCTTCATTTCTGGAAGAAATCTTTACGCTTGCTAAATTTTTGCCTTATCGATCCCTTTCTTTTTCTTTTTTATGTGTTTGAATTTTTGTCTCATACGCTCGTCAACTGCTGTCAGAATTCAACAACCATAAGGTTAAAACATCCTCTTACTATTACTTTGCTCCTTACTACTTTTATTTAATGATGGGGAGGAGGGTATTAATATATGAGTGCTTCGACTACGTTTTGAATTTCTATCCTGTTCAAGAAGAGAAGGGCTAGCTTTACTTTCATAGGAGAGGTCTTTAGTAACACTATATAGACCGCTTAACATGTTTACGTTTTGAATGTCTTCGTCGATGTTCTGCTGTCACGACTACGAAAATTGGGAACTAACACAGCAAACTTTTCAAAATTTGTTGCAAGGCTTCCAGCTGAATGTGCTACTATAAACCTAGAATGTTTTGTCAGTTGTTCGATCAAAGTGGTTTTTCAGGATCACACCGTACTGGACAGCCTGTACAGGATGCCACAACTGGTGAATGGTTAACAATTTCGTACGCAGCCATTTTCATCGAGACAGAAATTGTCTACATTTTGTTTACTTTTTATTTCTGCCTTTCATAATTTTTATGTCAGGGTATTAAGAGAAATACAACCACAAGATTGTTGAGATATTTTCAAAACTCCAGACGGCAGGTGTCTGCGGTGGGGAACGAACGCGTCATTACCCTTTCTGATGAGTAACGCGTTCACTACCACACCATGCGGGTTTTTCGTTTCGCCTGTCTCTCACTAGTTCTATCGATCACGGCCATCACCAATCACCCGTCAACGGGATTGATCTGGGGAGTCCACATCGGCATTGAACCCAGTTAAGCTCAGGCTGTAGTTCAATTCGCAATGTTTACTTTTTATTTGTGCCTGCATGGTGTGGTGGTGAACGCGTTACTCCGGAAAGGACAATAGCGCATTCGTTCCCCACCGCAGACACCTGCAGTCTGGAGTTTTGTAAATATCTCAGCAATCTTGTGGTTGTCCACATTTTGTTTCTTTCTTGACTATGTTGTAATACGCAGTGAAAGCGCCTCTTGTTGCCTGATCCCAATTACTCCTGCAAAGGCACAAAACCTACCAGTACTTTCTTATCGGTGAATGAATGACTAGTATGTAGTAAGGAGCTTGCCTGTATGTTTATGTGATGGTTGTTCTGCTGCGCGAATTCCCTCAGCTCACAGCGATTTTCCAGCCTCAGTCTTGGGAAATTAAACCTTTATATACATAACAACTGCATTAATAACAGAAAAACAATTACGAAAAAACACTGGCAGAGAATAACTCAAGTTTAAAGCTGAGACACTGCAGATACTGCTGAACTGAGGCTATTAAAAAAACCATAGTGTTAAAATATTAATGCAACATCAACAACAACAGTAGCAATAGTCACGATATAACAATATAGCGGGTACTTAGCTGTGGGCAATGTCACAACAGCCCACAATATCCCACAACATCAATGGTAGATGTGGCGACTCACATCTTTAAACTTGCGTCATTCTAATTCCAGTGTTTTTCAGTCGCTACTGTTATGCTACTAATGTTCTCCTTATGTACAAATTACCCAAGTTTGAGCATGGTGAGTTGCTACAATTCGAGAAGTCTGGCGTGGCAGAACTGCCATTACGCAAACATCTAGACTAACTCCAAACTACAAGTATTTCCATTTCTCAAAACAAAGAAAAGTTTGTAAAAAAAGTAAAACGATAAACCACCTGCCTAAATTAACACTCTTGTCCTTCATCATTGTGTGAACACTACTAATCGATGGAGATCCTCCTATTGATTTATTTTCATAGCGCATCCGTACTCCATTGGAGCCATACGGTGTGTGAACTGTTATTGTTATTCAAAACGATGGAGTCGAAACTATGTTGTCTGTTCTCCTTCCTTTCTTGGATGTTCATCTCGGGTTCCTGCGTAATATCACATACCTCATATTCTTCGTATTCTTGTTGAGCCGTATTCTCGTTGTCGTATTCTCTGGTAGTCCGCATACGTCGTGTAGTCGCCTTCGTTTGATGAAGTTCGGAACGGCTCGATGTTTTAGGCAGCGGCGGAGAAAGTGTATTGACTATGGAGCTAAGACGATCTTTTGTCTAAGTGACAGCGCTTCTTTAACAAGTCGGAAGTATCTTGCTGGTACATCTTGCAGTAACTCCCACGACCGACTTTCTATCAACCTCGGCATTGATCAAGTAATTCTTCGCATTCTTGTTGAGCAAGCGCGAGGCGTTACTTTTATTTTTTTTACCGCCTCTGGAGGAGAATATTGGGCACGCTCTGAGGAAGGCGAAATCTGCCGAAACGTCGGCTTATTCGTGAACAAAGAATAAAAGTAACACCTCGCGTTTGCTCAACAAGAAAACGAAGAATTCCTTGATCAGTGCCGAGGTTAATAGAAAGTCGGTCGTGGGAGTTACATACCTCATATGTTCTCCATGGATTGAAGGCGAAACTAGAACCCATACGTTTTCCTATTGCGCAAACGATTTACTCATAATTTTTTATTCCACTCTCATTTAATACTTGTCGCCTTTGTAAGACAGCATTATCCGAATTGGTTAGTCGCCTCATCACCTTAGGGGGTAGAGAGTATTGCTTCGATATGTAGGATTGCAGCGTGCTGTTTGCACGTAATTACATCTGCTTCCGTCACTCAATCTTAAGACTTCGCTCAGACAAGAGTAAACCATTGTAAGAAAATCATTCTGAGTGAAACTGAAATCCAAACGCTATATCTTCCCATTTTCAAGACTTTGAGATTGCCTGTAATGATGGCATGGGAACAATCTAAAACAGTTTTTTCGCACGCTAACGTGGAAATCCTTCCCTAACAAGGAATAATGTAGTAATCAAACAGGATCGCTATTAGGTTTGCACATTTCGTGAAGTCAGTTCATTCAAGTACCATGAAACCAAAAATGAAGTGAGTACCCCGTTACATAATTCCATTGCATCTGCGTTGAGGTGAACTCAGGCCACGATTATTAGGTCGTTGTTCCTAGTTTTCTTTTATTCGATTTTCTAAGGACTTTTCTAGATGGTGATTTTCTGAGCGGCTTGATGAGTATCGCTAGCGATCTGAGCAAGGCCGTTGGCGAACGAAATCTGGTTGGCCAGTCCACTATTACTAACGGTTGGCCTTTATTGTTAACCGCTGAAAGAATTATGAACTTCAATAGCAGTGAAGAAGCCGATGCTCACAACGTTTTTTAAACGGCAGACAATTTTTTGTCAAAACTTGTTGTGAGTACCATTGTAAACGCTGATCTACATTAATTAAATCTAGAAAATCAACAAAATAATTACTAACACTAACGCGACACCGTGGTCCTCTATGGGAGTCATTTGCTAGGGATGCAATGGCCATTATAGCCTCTATAGAGATCACTTTGTTCTCCATGGTTTATTTTGGCGCACAGACCTGTACTTGTTTCCTTATACTTCATATAATTAATCGACAGCCTAAGCAACATAGATGTTATAGCGGGCGTCAACTGACGAAAGGCTCTATTCTGCACTTAGAAATATATAAAGATATATTTTACCACACAAATTCAGTGACTGGTAATTTGATAGCACTGTCTTTTCAATTGTAGTCGCTATAATCAATCATAGTTAACATAAGTTTCAAAGCACTTCCAAGTTCTGACAATGTGTTTACATGATGGACGATAGTAGGTTACAGTAACGAGTAGTACGCGTACCATTCATACAGCGATAGAACAAATCTCTTCTACAGTTCTATCATTCTCTCAACCCATTAGGTCTTTTAGTTATCGAAATATTATTGCCTATTGCCGAAAAACCAGCAGGTCCGTTCATACAATCAGAAGTCGTCCTGTGCGGCAAAATTGGGCGTCGCCGCGTGGGTATTAACACGATTTTTTATTTCAGATACAATAGATCGCAGAGCTTGCTGCAGTCCAATTTGGCATAGCTCTTAAGTTAACTTAGATCGTATAAGAAATAAATACCATCATTTTATTTGCAGCGCAGGCATGTGGCGATCCATGCTATCCCATAAAAATAGAAGGGAATTAATGTTTACTATGGTTTTATTAAAATCTGCCACATAACTTTTTATTCCCACGAAAATTTTAGCAAAATATCTCCGTAATAATTTCATATTTATTTCTGTAATTTTATGTTTCAGCACCTAAAACTAATGAATCAGCCCAAGAGTCACAGCAGTTCAATCAGCAGGACATCGAAAAGCTGACTGCCAGCATTGGTTCGCTTGGTTTGTGATATTTTCCGTACATATCACTGAAACGCTTAAAATATCTTCTCGGCCTATTATTCTTTGTCTGCTTCCTAATACATAGTAATAGAATAATATAATAATATAATCATAAAGGATAAAGGATAAAGCTCTCGGCGTTGATCAATCCCTGAGAAATGCGCCATGCATTTGACTTCATTAAGAATCGTTTGGAGGTGATTAAATGCATATCTGGCCTTTACAATGACTCACGGTGACCTGTCGATGTATCGAGTCAGTGGTTCTGTTCTCCCAGATAAGTCTAGTACCTATTTTCGACCTTGGAGAGATGGAAGGCTTGGTAGGCCATAGGCACGGTTATCGATTCCACGTGTGTCGCAGTGTCGTCACCAACCACTACGCCACACGCGCCCAAGTATAATAATATAATAGTATAAGAATATAATAATGTAATAATATAATAACGTGATAATATAATAATATAATAACATAATAACATAACAATGTAACGCTGTTACAATACTATAATAATAATAGTGCCATAATAGTGCCGATATAATAGTATAATCATAGTCGTCATCAGTAATCAATGATATAGTAATATAATCACTGACAAAGTTCTAAGAAACCGTGAAACTCTTGGCATCGATGAATCCCTTATGAATGTGCAATACATTCACTTCCATTCACAGAGTCTGAGAGTTATAGTCTCTTAAAGGTCTCTTGGAGGTAGGAAGGAATACTTATCCTATATCATGAATGTTCGCTACCACACCCATGCATCCGTATCCAGCCACCTTGTTCATCCTCCTAGAGAAATTTGATGCCATTGACGTCTCCTTTCCATGCCGATATTCTACCAACAACGTGCTTTTTTGTCTTCATTGAACTTCAATATGCTTTGATGGTTAATATTTTTCTTGTCCCCACATTTCTTTTCTTTACCTTTTGTTCGTAGACTGAGTAAAGCGGTGAAACACTTTCAGTCGGAACCATCCGAGACAAAGCCTCTGACATCTTTCACAAACCGGTAGCCGGACAGGGTAAGTGGCTGACGTTTCACTTTCGTGGTAGCCGTTGTTGAAAGCGATTAAAATAGTTATTAACTCACCAAGAAAAAAAAATTAGAGAACCAGATCTATTGTAAACATCGAATTCTTTCTAGTTATTACAGTACTAATTTTCTATTTGACAATTTTTTCTTTTATAGAACAAAAAAAGCTGGAGGGGAAGCCAGAGGAGAAGCCAGATCAGCAGCCAGTGATTGATGACGTGGAAGGCGAAAGCAAGTTTTTACAATCTTAGCTGCACATCGTAAAAATCACACCTTGAGTTCGATCAGACGTAGTCTTTTCAGATAGGCAAAAGATAATAAGAAATCTTATTCATATTCGTGTTTCTCGTGCTGATACAATGCACTTTTCGACGAAAATAAGTTTTCGCATTAAGGCGCACAAAACTATCGTTGTCGGTTTTTGTAGTCACTTTTATTAAGGGTTTTGCTTGGCGCAAAATTTGTCGCTTACTCATTTATCCCTTAAATAACTCATTCATTTTTTCATGTAAATGCTTCCATGTATGCTAGGGTGGAACACTGTCGTCAACTGTGCGTGCCCAGTCTTTCACCATTTTTCTCATTTACCCATCAAGGTGATGTGTTTCATGGATAGTCACTCAACTCTGCAAGTATCTTCTGCTGATTCAGAAGTGCCTTACTGCTCGGGTAGTGGTGGATGAATACATTATTACCTTTTTCAAGCGTTTCTGTATGGCACAAGTGCATCTTCTCTTTCTGTTAACCTCTGTCTATCCAATACCCTGCGTGGCCCCATGTGTAGAGAGTTGTATCCTAGAAGAAATGATTCATGTACTGTGTAAATAGCAACATTGTCGACGTAAATGTTAGCTCAATCATCAATTATACAGCAGGTCGCTCGATGTACTGTCTAGTCGAAGTTGGCTTTTCGGAGAGACAAGATGAAATAACAGTGCAGTTCTCTTTCTCTTCAAAGAGAATATAAATGCACTTAAAATGGTTCTGTCACCCTAGGATATTTAATCGCGATTCGTTTACATCCGATTTACTCACTGTCTCATTATTTCTTCCACTTTGCCAGAAAAACGAAGATCTAGCAGAAATTCGTCAATTCATTTGCTTCTTTAATCCACGTTAGGCGATTTATGAGAGCTGTGTTTTGTTTGTGCACATCTTCTATTAAATCAGTGGAGATTCGTCAGACCAAGCCTTCCTCTAGAAATGGTGAGAGGACGTGAATGCATTCGTGTTGTCCGTTGCCATGATGCACTTCAATCGGAGTTCTTCATGACAGTCCAGCGGTTTCGA
The DNA here is from genome assembly GCA_900624975.1 of Angiostrongylus costaricensis. Classification (NCBI taxonomy): domain Eukaryota; kingdom Metazoa; phylum Nematoda; class Chromadorea; order Rhabditida; family Metastrongylidae; genus Angiostrongylus; species Angiostrongylus costaricensis. The sequence continues at coordinate 83,594 of UYYA01003851.1, forward strand.
CGTGGTTCGTAAAGTACTGAGTACTCTGTCGGAATTCGGCTTGCTGAATTGACTTAAGTCTAAGTTTTGAAGCTAGAGAATTATGTCGAAATTTTGCCAATTCCTATTTATACTCATAAAATCCATCCATCGATATGCATGTTTGGCATTGCTAGATTCTAGTGTTCTTCGACGGTGTTCGTTCTTTCGATAAAGCGGATTTTCACAAAACGATGAAGATGGTAGCTACATGAGAACGGCAGATGTAGGTTTGGTGAATTTGTTTGTTAGTGGGTACGAGTGGTATGGCAAAGCTGATGCCACAAACATCTTACGAAACCATTTCTCTGTAGGTACTAGTTATCCGAAAATTGGAAAAAGTAGCTTCCGTTTCTATTCTCCTAATAAAGCACTTTCGTATATTCCGTGATATGACATGTGGCTTCGAGATCGATTGGTGTCTATGACGACTGTTCTGGTATTGCATGTGCAGAGCAGTGCATTGTGATCACATGTCGTCGATGTCATTTCACACCACAGTCATTGAGGTGCAGCATACGACCGTCGCTTGTTAGTTCGTTCATCGCTCTATGTCGTTGATTGGGATGTATAGTCCCCTATATGGTTGTTTCTTTCGTAACTCGGTACTTCTTTCGTGCTCTGCCAGCGTTCCCAGATCGTAACTATCGTCTTCTGTGAACAACAACGACAAATGAAGTTTTTGATTCTACACCACGCGCACCATATAACAGGATAGATAGCATGAAAGAAGTAAATCACGTAGCATACAACATTACTACTACTATTGCTTATAATTATAGTGGTAATTATAAAAATAATAATAAATAATAATAATAGTAATAATAAATAATAATAATAATAATAATAGTGTATAATGCTGAGATATTTGCAAAACTCCGGACCGCAGGTGTATGCGGTGGGGAACGAACGCGCTCTATTGTCCTTTCCGAGGAGTAGCGCACTTCACCACCACACCATCCGGGTCCTTAGTTTCGCCTGTCTCTCAGCTAGTTCTATTGATCTTTTGCCATCAGCAATCACCCGTCAACGGGATTGATCTGGGGAGCCAATGTCGGCATTGAACCCAGTTAAGCTGAGGCTTAGTTATAATCACAATCTTAACCCTTTTATTTACTGCAACAGAATTTGCTGAGAGGTAAGCAGAACGAAGGACCCGGATGGTGTGGTGGTGAAGTGCGCTGCTTCCCGGTAAGGACAACAGCGCGTGTTCGTTCTCCACTGCATACACCTGTGGTCCGGAGTTTTGCAAATATCTCAGCATTTCATACGAGTTATAATTCGAAACATAACCTGCCATTAAGAAGAAAAAGGCAGTAAATAAAAGAGTTAAGATTAGCAATTTAATTAAAGATAATAATTAATAACAATAGGTAGTGTTAACTTGTTATTTTCTGCCTACTTTTTTTAGTGGCAGGATATATATTGCGACATACAACCACAATGATGTTGAGATATTTGGTAAACTCCGGACCGCAGGTGGTTGCAATGGGAAACGAACGCGCTTTCGCCTGTCCCTCAGCTAGTTTTTTTTCTAATCACCACAGGTTATTGCTGACGGCACCGATAGAAAACTAGCTGAGAGACAAGCGAAACGAAGGACCCTCATGGTGTGGTGGTGAACGCCTTAGTCTCCGGAAAGGGTAACGGCGCGTTCTTTCCCCACTGCAAACACCTGCGGTCCGGAGTTTTGCAAATATGTTAGCATCGTTGCTGTTGTATTTCGCATAATATCCTGCCATAAAAAACTTTGGTGGACAGCAAATCAAGAACTGAACAATAGTAACAACAGTTATGTGGTAGAATGTGGTACAACAGAATTGTGGTAGAAACAGGACGCCGTAGAATCATTACTATACGATTCTATTTTTCCTATTATATTATAATCATACTTTCACATTCTTGAGAACTGAGGGTTACGAAGAAATGAAATGAAGTACAGTAAACATTCATACTATGAAAGAGTATTACGAGCCCTGTAATTTACTTCTTCATCTCCTCGATGTATTAGTTGAAAAAGAAACAGTGTTCTGAGAAGAACTCATCTTCAAAAGTTGCAGTTGGAAAAGTCGTGCTGACTGGCTACACGTCCGCTAACACTCTACCTGCTTCAGTGGCGACATCGAAGGAACACCAATAAATTGTTGTGTTTCAATTTTATCTAATCGTGACTTTGGTTTTTCAACGTTTATGTGTATCAATTTACGTAAATGTAAACTAATTTGGTAGAAAACTTCTATAAAGATTCAAATGGAGTTCAATTTTCGCAACATCAACATTCATCTAGTCAGACGAACGTAACACTTCAGACTTTATTCTATGAGTGTTCGATATTGTAATCATCGCTACCACATACTGATATTTTTTCCCATCTTATGTAAGACCATCACTTTAGTTGTTTTGCTTTTCAGTCACTTTCTCACCCAGTTAACTTCATTAGTGCCGCCAATGATCAGTCATCGATCACATCGCTAATTTCTCAATGCGATGTTTATGAATGATGTGAAGGTCACAAGCTTCCTGTTGAAGCTTTCATGAGTCTATCTTGCTGTCGTATCTGAGAACAAAGTTCTTCCCATGTATAACAAAATGTGTTCGCTTCTCTCACTTTCTGGTCTCGTTCCATCTCAGTGCGTAGCGCTAGTGTCTTTGTTTGGCATTCCCCGATTCGTGGCAGTTTGTCTGCATCGTTTATATAGAATTCGACCATTGAGTGAATTTAACCCGCGTGTATATGTCCGTTTAGGTTCACCTCTATCAACTGTAATCCATCTAATCATCAGATAATTCGATGGACACCAGTTGAGTCTCATTTGTTCCTGTCGCACACCGATGCTACTTTGTGGGCTTCATTCACTCGAAGAACACAATATGCATCACACTTTTTGTACGTATGAGGCACTCCATTTTACGGGTTTTGAACGAGATTATACAGGAATGGTCTGCCGAGATATCGCGAAGTAGACAGAAGGCTTGTTTATTGGACGCAACCAAAACCGCCCACATGCGCTTCCCACTGACATGACTGCAGACTTCTAAGCGAAACACATGTGATGGAACAGACACGCAATTTGCGCAAGTATGCATGAATATGATGTGGACACTTAAGTCACAGGAGAACACTGAATCTAATCAACAGAAGATACTTTTGTCTAAGGGATCACATCTGACGTGCGTCGAAACCCCCACCTACCAGTTAGGGCTTTGCACACGCCACGCGGCTTTGCAGTAATCAGTATGGTCTGTGGGAGGTCTTTGGTTCTTGAGATTTTATCATGCCTACCAATGCTTGATTATTCAACATTGTGAGCCTATTTATATGGATGTTGCGGAGATGACGGAAAATACAACCAGTTCCAACGATGCTGAGATATTTGCAAAACTACGGACCGCAGGTGTGTGGTGGAGAACGAACGCGCTATTGTCCTTTCCGGGGAGTAACGCGTTCATCACCACACCATGCGGGTCCAGATCAATCCCGCTGACGGGTGATTGCTGATGGCAAAAGATCGGTAGAACTAGCTGAGAGACAGACGAAACGAAGGATCCGCATAGTGTGGCGGTGAACGCGTTGCTCCCTGGAAAGGACAATAGCGCGTTCGTTCTCCACCGCAGACACCTGCGGTCCGGAGTTTTGCAAATACCTCAGCATCGTTGAAGTTATATTTCGCAGTATACCCTGCCATTAAAAAAGAGTAAGCAGTAAATAATAAGTTGAAATTCTTATTAGTTCCGTTGTCTTCTTGCGCTTTTTAGTTTCACACTTTTTTCAAAAGTTATTAACGTAAAACTACCACTTAAAACGCTGTAAAACATTAACTTTCTCTCCTTTCGGCTAGATTTTACAAAACCCCTACATCGATCCAGTGTGAGTTAGCCAGTTACGGTACTAGGCCTTGTTGTCACAGAAAATGTAACATACGCGTTTACGGATAAGAAGTCATTTATTAAAATAGTCATCAAAACGTCTACGATCAGCTTGCAAAGTCTTTATCATTGATTTAGATGCCTGATAACTTCGATATCTACTTCCACCCGTCCTTTGTACCCGTTGTCAACGATTCTTTCGAGGCCTAAAATTTGAGCATTCACAACTTTGCCTTATTGTTTTATTTAGTGCTCTTTAATAAATGATCAACTTCAAACTAATGATTTTTTCATATGTTCACCATTTCAAAGTTTGCTACCAGAACGTCATCGTAGAAATCACACTGTAGAACTACAAAGATACCTAAAGAAGTTTTTTAAGAAGCTACGGATAAAAATCCTTAAGAGTAGACTAGAGGTGAAAACACATGAAATTCGAGGGTTTCGGCGAACCATTTCTAAAATTTTATGCGAAAGAGCAAAACGTTAACTTTCCGAATCCGGATCGAAGCACCTGCCTTGGAATTGAAAGAGTCAAGCCTTTGATTCTTTATTTTATACCGATTTCGCCTCATTTCACAGCAAACGATTCCGCTAGCTTAACTAAGTATGTAATTGAGGTTTTTGAGGCTAACCTACCACTCTTTCGTTTTTCAATCCTTCATTTTTTCTCTTTTCTATGCACAATATGACAATTTACTTTTGACATACGAAGCTGGTAATGAATTCTCAACGGCTCCCGCCAGGATCACAGTCTTGTAATGTGGCGATGGTGGTAGGGATGGCGCTTTGCTGTCAGAATACTGATAGGTTCGACATTCTATCACGCTATTCACGCATTCAATACATACTGCAAATAGGCAATTCACGAAACGGCCGCCATTAACGTATGAGCTGACATCTCACTGTAAATGAATCCCACCGCTCAGTCGATGATATCCTTTCTCCTGTAGATCTAATTCGTCCGCAAACTCTTCTGGTACACGCCATACACAACCATACACCTAGAACATAAGTGTAGCTAGCAAGCTGTTTCTTGCCCATACATAAGATTAACTTGTTAGTTGATGAAAGAAGAACGGCTAAAAAATAACTTGGAGAAAATTGGATCTCAAGAAAACAAGCTGACAGACATTACATAAGTTCGCTAATTTTTTTCGAATCGAAACAACGTCTCTTAATGGACTCTGCGAAGATTTCCTTTGCTGTAGACCTCATGTGTAAGTAAATGCCGTACGGATAATCTCCGAGCAAAACAATTACCAAACTGGACGGACCGTCAACGCCATACTTGTCCTAACCGTTATCCCCCAACTGAGGAAAACGATCTTAACAACCCTAACGACCCCTTACTGACGCTAGCGATTAATCACAGAAGAGGAGGAGATCTAGGTAGCACCGCAATTGATTCATCATCCCGCTAGACAAGATTTAAAGCCAAGATCCTCTCTTCTCCACACATACCTTTTCTATTAATGAATTTTAAAAAGACTCAACAAACAACATAAAATACTGAAAATAATCGAGAACATCGTGCTCACCTCTGCTCCCGACTTTTCCTTAATCGTTGCCAGACCGCCGTGCCACCGCGTTGAATTGGCGACGAAGTCGAGTTCATAGTTCTTCAGGACCCCACTTCTCTCGAATTCTGCACCTTTGATCTGCCGATAAGTGTACTATGCACTAATAACATCTATTTTTATTATTAAACTACATAACTTGGCACAAAAAATACCTCGTAGAAAAAAAAGTAAGTAAAGTAGCGTTGCAACTTAACCCCGGTAAACGGTTAACATTGTGGTTAAAACCAATAACAGAGGAAAACCCACATTATATTGAAATTTGATATCATTTAACACTGCGAAAGAATGTTGATATCTGGAATCCACCCCAAGATCTATTTGAAAACTTCTTGGACCATTTTGTTTAAGAGATAAACTGCAAACAGAGTCCTATAGAAAAGGAACTGTGGCATATACGTAGACGAAATAAATCGAAGAACTCAAGCTGTCGAGATTGCAAATGGAGCTGTTTCAGCAGTTTTATGCAGCATAATAATTTTTTCAACTGTAGAGAGAGAAAGAATGGAAAAATGATTAACCTGTACTCGTATTCGTTCCTTCAGTAAATTACTACCGTAGGCGAAGTAATAGAAGAATCTCGTCATCGAAAGACTATCTTTAGCTTCTAAAACTTCTAGTGATTTCCTGTATAGCAACAAGACGAATTGTCAATGCCAGTGTAATCGTCACGCACACGAAAAGGACAGAAAAAGAAAACAAATGGGATTACTTGCATAGAGATCGATGCTACATGAATTTCAGATTTGAAGAAGAAGACCTGTTAGACGTAGCGAAATGTTCACCATAGGTTTTTAGAGCATCAAAAGTCCGTTCGAATTCCCCTGAGAGGCCATCCTCAGACGAAGTGGGGGTGAGCCAAAGAGAAGAACAAGCAGCTGCTTCGAAATGGAAGGTGACATGAACTGAATTCGTCGACAGAGTCAGACGATTTTCGTGAACACCAATAAAGCGAACTGTTTTCATTGCACTGAACGTGAGCATGTTTTTAGAACAATTCACAACTAAACGTACTGATGTTAGCTTTCTATTTAGTGCCTATTACATGGATTATGGATTACATGGATTACATGGATTTTTCATGGCAGGATGTTACGTTTGAAACAACTACAAAGATGCTGAGATATCTGCAAAACTCCGGACTGCAGGTGTATGCGGTGGAGAACGAACGCGCTATTTTCCTTTCCGGGGGCTAGCGCATTCACCACCACACCATGCCGGTCCTTCGTTTCGCCACTCAGCTACTTCTACCGGTGCTAACGTATTGATTTCAATGTCTCTTCGTGCTCGAAAATAATTTCAACTTCAAACAAACATATCTCAACTTATAAGGGATGGAAGAAACACTGATCAATAGGTTAATCCTTTCTTTTTTAAGCAGACACGAGATTGTTAATAGAAGCCGCATCCAACATTGGCTAATGTTTCGGTTTTTTTCGCTTCTTGAGAGCCTGTAAAGATCACTTTTCGAGAAAACACACAGCAAGAAGTGTTCGGTGTTGATCCACTCGTTAAAGATGAGACACGCATTCGACTCCATTAACCACCATACAGGTGATCGAATGCATATTTGTTCTACAGTATGACTTGCAGGGATCTAGCAGTGTTTTTTCTACCTCTCAAACAACTCTGGAGCCAATCTCCTCATCCCAGAATTATGGGAGGCTTGCCAACCTCTTTGGGAGAGGATTTAACCAATGACCTTATATTTACTGCAGGGCAGTTCTAGCCACTTCGCAAGACGCGCTCAATCTCAGCTCACTGCGAAGTTTTTCGGTTGGACTAAAATCAACAGAGTCCATAGATCTTTATCAACAGCTGAAATGAAACCGAGGCCCGTATCTTGATTAGTGAACCAATTGCGTCCAACAGAATATGGTGATGGCCACGAATACATAGTCAATGTTTTTCTGTGGTGGGTGTACGATGAAAGTTGTAGAGCTTTCACTTAACGAGAAATCCGTGTGGTGCAGTGGTAAAGAGATAAAAAAATGAAGCTCTGGGCGTTGATCAATCCCTAAGGAATGTGCTATGCATTCGAATTCATTAAGCATCGCCTGGAGGTGAATCCATCCAGTGCTGCTATCCTCCCAGACAAGTCTGGCACCAATTTGGCCACCTCGGAGAGATAGAGGGCTTGTGAGCCGTCGATTCCATGTGAGCGCGGCAGCGCAACTCCGACCACTGCGCCACAACGGCCCTGGAGGTTAATTACCAAAAGGTAGGGAAATGATACGAAAGAAAAACGGACGAAAACTTAAATGCAGCCCGCATTACCATTCGATGATTAACAAGTCTATAGTTTACATTTGTAACCTGCTGAGAAGAATGAACAGTGGAATCCGACTAGAGTTACGAGGTTTTCGCAAAACGAACAGAAACGAATTCTTATAACAAGGGTTATTTTTACGATGATCAAAGCCAATGACGAAGTGCAAAAGAATCGATGAGCAGATAACACACACAGAGACACGAATTCGAAGAGTTTAGTTTGATGGAAACCCCTCGACGAGTTGCAAAGATAAAAAAGAACGGAGATCAGAAACGTCGAGGTCCACTCGTAGGTCCAAAAACCTCATAGCCCTAAGACAAGTTGGTTCACATGAAGAACCACACCGACTGCGAGAAGGGCGCGAGAAATCGATAACCGCTGCATCCATCGACGTGTACAGGGCGGCGCCTTATTCATGGACACGTGGCCATTCCGTGGCACAGGAATCTAAAAGAAAAAGGGAGAAAAGTTGCAAAACCATGAGGACTCACTGTCAGCATCATTGTGTTTGTATTTCGCAACATACCCTGCCGTGAAATATTGTAGTAAGCAGCAAATAAAAGGTTAACATTGTGATTCCAACTGCCGCCTCCGCCTAACTGCGTTCAATGCCGATTTGTGATCCCCAGATCGATCCCTTTGACGGGTGAATGCTGATGGCACTGGTAGATAGAAAACTAGCCGAGAGAAAGGCAAAGCAAGGGCCTCAGTGGTGTCGTATGTAACACTCGAACCCCGTCAGATGGGGTTATCGTGGTTCGATCTGGCCTGGGATCCACGTTTTGCAAATATCTAAGCATCACTATGAGGTTTATTGTTTTATAAGGGTTTTTTCAAGTCTTCACTTGGAATAGAAACTTTTTAGAGATAAAATTAAAGCAGCTATTAACGTCCTTTTTAATTTTTCAAAATTTGTAATCGTTTTTCGGACAACGAAAAACGTAAAAGCAGACCTTTGTACGGAGCAGAGATGAATGTCGAGGTTCAAAACTGATTAATCTAATGAATGTGGCTTGTTTGATCCGTTCTGCAGTCATATATTTGTTGGTGTCATCGTAGATTCGGAGCTGAGTTGTCTGTTGCCGAGTTCCGCTGGTCAAGTGATCGAGCATTCGCTGTTTTCATCTTCGTGACGGGACGGCTGTCAATCAACCGACTACAAATGGCTGCGGGTTAATTCGCCCTGCATGGGTCAGAAAGCTCTTTTGGAGAACGCAAGAATGGCGCTACATAAGATGGGCACTTTCGGTTACGTCTACGAATTTCCAACTGGAGTTATTTATCACTTTATCATTTTCGCTGATAAGACATCTGCAGTTTTGACATAGACAAGAGTGCCGAATTGGAATACAACGAAACATTTATGTTCTTATCCTTTGAATCATGTTCTTCCATAAATTGGACTTAATGACTTTTCAAATTGAACTGCGTGAACTACTTCCAAGTGCGATTTTAATGTCTTCGAGCGTTTCTACATTACTGTGGCAGGAGTAAGCCGACAAATCCTGTCCACACGGAACATTCTGCTTCTAGATTTTCTTCGGCAACCTTCTCGCCTTCCCAAATTCTCAAGTGGTCTCGTTCTTGAGTGGTACAGCATAATGAATTTGGGCACCGTCGTCGCGCACGTTGTCGTAGTTCGCATGCCAACCGAAGACCTCTCAAACCAACCATCTGCACACCCGTCCAGAATGAAATGGCCTCCTGATAAGCAACCTCGTCTGCGAAAGAAGCGTTCATTTTCTTGGTTTCAGGTTTCATGACTTTCATGAAGGTTTCATGAATGGAGCAAAGACTTGGCAGCATAGTTCCAATAGTTGTGCATCGCACACCAACTTCAATTTGACTCTACCACAGTCACGGAATTGGTGAAATTGTTGCATTCCCTAACATATCATTATTATAATGAATATATGGTACTATCACGGAAATATATTTACGTAAATTCTCCAAAGTAATCCGTCAAGCGATTGCGCTCCATCTATTTATGCGGTTCTAGGCACGAATTCTACCAGCAGCCTTCCACAATGTAGCTTTTTCTCCACTTTTCACTAGAGCAAAGATGTGTAGAGCATTCGAAGTTATTGGAAGAAAAGGGGAAACTTCGCACATATCATTGTAGTGGTTTGAAAGACGACTTTCAGATACTCTATGGTTCAGGGCTCTGCAACAGCTATGGGATTCTGTAGGCTCAAGTTTGATGAATTTCGTTGATCTTGCCGTTGCAGTGCATCGGTTTTAGGCGACATTCACTGAACTGCCATGGCGAAAAAAATTGAATAAGGACGAAGTATAAGTGCTTCTCGAATGCTGCTTAGGTGAGGTTCAAACTGAAGGCCACGAAGAGCTTCAGTTGGAGTATCTGCTCGTTTTGCCAGGGTAGAGAAGAACGCTGTGGAGTCGCACCGTTGTCAATAAATGGGGTCAGTAAATTCTACTCAGAAACTGAGCAGTTCATTTTTTGGAAGTACTGCTACAATTTAATACAGATGTTCTAATGAAAATTCGCAACTTCTTCACAACCATAAAACGACTACAGGAAATGACCGTAGCAGATTGGATCAGAATTCTTAGTGAGAAAGAATGAAGTGCATCGAAAAGATACAAAAAGTAAAAGAGATTGACAGACACTTAAAGCAATGGCTGTCGCTCGGAAATTTCGAAACAAACAGAGATTCGAGAAGGTTCTTTCTCAATGAGGCTGAGATAAGATATTTGGAAAACTCCGGACCGCAGGTGTCTGCGGTGGGGAACGAACGTGCTATTGTCCTTTCCGGAGAGTAGCGCACTTCACCACCACACCATGCGGGTCCTTCGTTTCGCCTGTCTCTCAGCTAGTTCTAACGATCTCTGCCATCAGCAATCACCCGTCGGCGGGTTTGATCTGGGGAGCCTAAATCGGCAACAAAGCCAGTTAAGCTGAAGCTGCAGTTATAGTCACAATTTTAACTTATTATTTACTGCCTAATCGATTTAACGGCAGGGTATATTGCGTTCGTATATTGGTATCGGCAACAGCGCGTTCGTTCTCCACCGCAGACACCTGCGGTCCGGAGTTTTGTAAATATCTTAGCATCATTGAAGTGGTATTTCAAAATATACCATGCCGTTAAAAGAGTAGGCAGTAAATAATAAATTAAAAAAGTTTTTTTTTAACAAAAAAATTCCATTTCAATTGTGTTGTGTATGATTACAAAGGGGAATACGCCTGGAATCTGTTCATATGATAGAACGTTCAAAGATTTGATTAGCCTTTAAAGACAGATAGTCTAAAATTTAGACCCACGCAGATGTTGTCAACAGGTTTTATGGCCGGAAACTGCGGATATCCTTAGAAATTTAGTACGGTCAACTTTTAGATTTTCTAGTTCGAAACTCCTTAAAAAAATAATACGTTTGCCAGAGTTTCTCGAGGCTGATGTCCACAACACAACTGTATTTCAGTTGTAAGTTTTTTCGTTATTTTGAAGGTCAATGTTACTGAGTTCTCCAATGTTATCTTCACCAAAATCGCTTCGTTCTAAGCGACCAAAAGGTGTTGGCGAATTACAACGGCCGTCTCCACTTGAAATCGTTCTGTGTTCAATCAATAGCTATGTTTTGTTAGGTCGCTCCGTGAACATCTAACTCTAAATGGCATATGACAGTCTAAGAAACGAGAGAAGAGAACAGCAGTATGGCCTAAAGTCGTGGCAAAGTGGCACAGTACTGATGTCCAAGTTAGACGTTCTCAAGGCCAATTTCCACGGTGTCATGTACTAATCCAATGGATGGATTTTGACTATGCCATGGCTGCATCATTGTATTCAATTGTCTTCTACGTAGAAAGCCATGTTATGGCAAGGTAAAATGGCTACAGTGCGGATCAAAACAACATATACCAACTTCTTGAAGGTTCATTAACAATACAGAAACGAATACAAGCCTTCTAAACTCTGGACATCAACTAAAAGTTCCGCGGCCGAGTTTCTATTAATCTCGGTATTGACCAAATAATTTTCTATGTTCTTGTTAAGAAAACACGAGGTGTTACTTTATTGTCTATTCCTCCCATTCCTTTATTCTTTTAATCTTTTATCTACATTAAAATTCATGTCTGTTTTAGTGGTTTATAAAAATTTTTTAGCTAAATAAAAATGCCTCCACAGTGGCTTACTATCTCATCGTGGATGATGGTGTAGTGGAAGCCGAACTGCAATCTACAGAGGTCAGCAGCGCATCATCAAATCAAATTCGCACGGAGATGGGAGAACTGCTTGGTGTTTACATCCGGACGAACCACTAAAAACAGTTAATAGTAGACTAACGCTAGGAATCGTTGTCGCTCTGACGAAACCCCGACACCTTCCCCGACATCTGCTATGTCTGGCAGCAATCAACGGTTATGAAGCAAGAGGGCTTGGCACGTGTTTTTAGGACTCAAGGGGAAGAACATGACCAAACTACCAATATAATAATTAGTAAAAAAAACATGGTGAACCAATACGATTGAAGGCAAACATGACCATCCAACTAGCAAGTTCATTATTTGACATGCACTAAAACTAGTTCAACACAGAGAAGTAGCAAACAAAGCATATAAAACAACTTGTAATCACTTGTATCATCTTCGCCCCGTTGATCGTCGGGTGACTCAAGAGAACACCACCAATCCTGTTTAGATGACCTGAGTGGAAAGTTTACAGACGAAAGACAGCGGACCGATTGGATGAAGCCGAAATCGTGGAGGTTACCCTTCTTGAACAATAGCACGGTCTTGCTGGTCTTCCACTGAATAAGAAGCCTTCTATTCTGACAGGTAACGTGTGAAGAGCCGAACGGGTGTGTTGATGACGGCTAGAGGAAGTTTCTTCAAGTGTTCAGCCTTATACTCTTCCAACCAGTATTGTTCGATTTTTCACCGATGAAATAGCATGTCGGATTTTTGAAAAGAAAACCAGTAGAACGACGTATCCGTCTCCCTTTATTTCATATCGAGGAAGGAAGACGTCCCCATTGAAGAGATTTGAATAGTAGTCGTGAATGATTATCTCCGTTACCTTTCTGGAAGTTGTAGGTGTTCTATCCTAATGTCCAAGTGCAATCATCTTGGTCTTTTAATTGGTGAAGTCTCGGTGGGTTTTGCAATTGCTCTTCGCGGTTGTCTGTGGCTTGTGCGATTCCGCGTTGGCGTATTAGGGAGAGTGTTTCTGGACACAGACATCTCTTGGTTACCGTGAAGAAGTTAAATAAGCCACTCGTATTCCTTGCCCATGTTGCCAATAACAACATCTTCTCAAGAGCCAACTAATTATCTTAATAAATCACAGGCTGAGATAGCTTTGGGACTTCGGTTTTTGAACTTTGCGGCACGCTCTCCTTTTCGCGAGAAATGGAAATTTACGCAAAAAAGGCGATGGTCCGGTTTTTAGAGCAATAGCGACATCGGTTAGGCAAAACCTTCGATTTACTATTACTCAATCTATTTCGCTACTATGCTCTCTACTGGGGCGCACGTGGAGCAGTGGTTGGAGGTGCCACTGCGGCACACACGTGGAATCGATCCCCGCGCCCATGGCCCACCAAGCCCTCCATCCCTCCGGGTCGGAAAATTGGTACCAGACTTGTCTGGGAGGATAGCAGCACTGGCTTGATACATCGGTAGACCACCGCCAGTCATTGTAAAGGCCAGATATGCAATCAATCACCTCCAAACGATTCTTAATGAAGTCAAATGCATGGCGCATCCCTCACGGATTGATCAACACAGAGAGCTTTATCCTTTATCCTTTTACTCTCTACTGACATAATCCCACGTCCAGCACTGAAAGCTGCGGTTAGGAAATAGTGAATTACCATGAATGGTTTTCTTGGTCATAATCGACTCAGACAGCCGCTCAGTGCGAGCATGCCATTTTAAATGGTGGGTCTTAGCGTGGCGTCCTTTACATGTTCTTCTAGGTCCAATCTTAGCGTTGAAATCTTCGGTGATGACCTTAAAGAATGCATGGCCTTCTCCTTAAAACTTCTTCGAGATCGTATACAGCGCCTTGACTTTGTCTTCTTCAAAGCTAGATATCGGTGAGTAGACAATGAAGATTGCCAGTGTCGTCCGATTGGGCTGTTAATTGTTCGAATGGACCTATATTCATGAGCAAACAGGTGCTGACGATGCCGCTAACACTGCAGACTCCTCTATTGTCCCATGTTTCAGGGAACACGTCTTCTCTGGTACATGGATGAAGTTGAATGAGTAGCGTCCTCTCGTGTCAGCCAAATCGATGATATCGTACTCTATCCTCCTTGAGTGCATGATCAAACGACTCAAGTGCAAGTGAACACCCATTGTGGATACAGATCTTCACACTGGTCTTAGAGATTTAGAGAGCCTAGAATAACCCCGAGATTTCAGCAGCGTTTCCGTAATCGTCCTATCCAACAGTGCCGTATCGTGGGCTATTTCGACGTGAAGGGAGTGAGGCGCACTCATCTTACCTTGTTTAGCGCTTGATACACACGTATAGATTGCTCAGCTCTGAACATATAGGTTGGTTATACTCACAGGTAGCTTCCCGGTCTCTCGCAGAGCGGACGGCGAACTTACTTGCTGGAGGTGACTCCTAACAGCCTCCCGCATGCTCCCCTGTCACTTGATTGTAGGTTTGACCGCATTTACTTGCAGAATAGGATCCGCATAAACGGGAATACACACTCACACACGCGTGTATTCTACTGTGCGAATCCCAGCACTTCTCACATTCGATTCGTTTCCTCGCATCCATTGTCCACGAAGATCTTCCAACTTTTACGTGTGGCTTCGGTTGCCGCTTGAGGATTTTCATTTCATCTTGCATGACGTAGAATGCTGGTCGAGCAATTCTTTCTGGAGTCTTGAGATAGGCGGGCTGGAGCGTTACCAATTGACCAATTGGATTGCAGAGAGTGACTTTTTTTCCCAGACAAGTCCGGTACCAATTTCTCGGCCCCGTAGGGATGAGAGGTTTGGTTGGCCAGGAGCGGAGTCGAAATAGCACCATGCTCGTTATGGTGGACATCACTACCACTGCGCTATCCGCCCCCGAACACTAAACTTTAGTTTATTGCTTTTGTGAAAAAAAAAATCCGCAAGCTCTTATACCATTGTAAATACAACGGATAACGAACCTGCACAAGAAGCAAACATTTAAGAATTCCATAAGAAGTGGAAAAGTATAGCAGGCATGATAATAGAGTAACTGTGTTTTGAAAAAGCTAGAGTTTTTGCGTCGTTCAACCAGCTCAAAGTGATGTGCTGATAGAGAAATCTCGAACAATTGAGAAAATTGTAGCAACTCCCAAGTCCGACTTTCTATTAACTTCGGCACTGATTGAATAATTCTTTCCACTTCTGTTCAGAATAGCCAAATACTCCACTAGGCACGTATAGGACGCAGAGACATAACGGAGAAGATTTTGAAGTAAGGGTTACGATCCTCGCGCAAGAATCGAGAACACAGGCGCGCAAAACTCTAGAGGCATTCTGGATTAATTCCAAGAATCCGAAAATGAACTTCAGGGAAGAATGCCTCATTATCACTCGTGATATTGGACAGTATATAAACCTGTTATTCTGATGGGAGGGGCACATTACGCTTCCATGTGAACTCTGTGCGATTGGTCTCCACGAGACATATTTAGTGGAAGACTCATAGAAAGCGTTGAGTGTGCAAAGACTCTGTGTTCAATGTGATTGACATTTTGGTTTAGCATTTTCTCTGTTTGGTTATGGAGGTGTTTGGCCGTGTAGATCGCAGTCAACTTGACCTGAGAGGCTCTAAGGAACGCGAAGTCCGCCGAAACGTCAGCTTGTACGTAAATTGAGAAAATTGCTGCGAAATATAACTCGTATGAAATGCTAAGGTATTTGCAAAACTCCGGACCACAGATGTATGCAATAGAGAACGAACACGCGCTGTTGTCCTTACCGGGGAGCAGCGCACTTCACCGCTACACCATCCGGGTCCTTCCCTTTGCGTGTATCTCAGCTAGTTCTATCGATCTTTTTTGCCATCAGCAATCACCCGTCAATGGGGTTGATCTGGGGAGCCAATATCGGCAATATCAAAGAGTTAAGATTGTGATTATAACTAAGCCTCAGCTTAACTGGGTTCAATGCCGATTGTATTCTTTCCTTGGTGAGCTTACACGAGGTTGATAACTAACGTTTATTTCCGGCTAACGTTTCGATGCCTTCGTTTTCTTCAGTGCCAATGATCCGAGTCGATGGTCCACGGTTGCCCTTCTTGATGTGGCGTCTTCGTCCTCGCATCGATCTAGATCTTCCTCAGTGGAGCATCTCTCGAATACTGACCCAGCGATGCTCTTTCTATACTGGCGATGGATGTTGATAACAATGATTGTCCGGTGATAACCACTTGTTTTTCTGCAGAAGTGGGTATCATTACCATCAACGCCTCCTGCAAACCCGAAACCACACTAAATTAGAAATGAAATAAGTATCTGAACTAAACTTTATGCAGAACTGTTCAAAAAACAAATTACTTAACTTTTAGTTGGAATGCCAGTGAAAACAGGAAGCTTGCAGTAAACGACATAACAAACCGGCAATACCAATATCGATTCCACTATTAATCAAAACCACATCATAAATTCTGGAACATTTAAAGTTGTAATACCCATTAACCAAAAAAGAGCTACAGATCTCCGAAAAGAGCTAACATCTCATTTCTCCACGTTTCATTCGAAAGTATTTATCCCAGCGCTAAAAGAAACCAAATTTTTTCATTTATTTCACATGACCCGTCATTTTATCTACTGTGCAGACCCTAGAAGTCCTTGGATTCCATTCGTTTTCCTCGCATTCATGCTCCACAAAGGTCTTCGAACATTTCGCCTGTCGTTTCGGCTGCTGGGTGATGGTCTCGTCTTCTTCGTGAATGTCATAGAATGCTGGTCGAGTCGATTCTTCTTGAAATCTTTGAAATACATAATTAGACGAACAGCCACTTTAAGCAACCGTTTATTCTTTCATTCCTGTGTAAGTTTCTGCTATGATGCTCCTTTCATCTCGATGCTCCTCGAGGTCTTGTGAGTTTCTTTCTGGTTTTACTGTTCAAATGCAGGTTGCCTATTTGGCCTCCACAATGATTGTCTTTCTAAAGAGATCCAAGATGGAAACGTTTGCATTTTTAACGTCAGTCTCATTCAGTTTTGTAAGGATAAAGTGTTACCACAAGCTACTGTAACTAATAAGGGTCAAGAATTGTATGGTTTTTCGGCATACTTTCCCTTGGATAGCAGACTTTTTGTTTCCTCATAGTTTATCCATTTTCGACCTCAGAATCTGAACTCGTCATAATCTATTCAGTAAAGAAAAAACTGACTGTGACTAATAAGTGTGAAGAATTATATGGGTTTTCGGCATGAAGTATGACCTTCCCAAAAACCAATAAAATTCTTGCACAGTGAACTTCCCCATATCTCATGCCTTTCGTTGCCGAAGTTTGTAAAGAGGCACAGATCCTGAGGTCCTCCGCTACTACTGTTTGATGACATCCACTCCATTCCAGCTACCACTCCAGTCTATGCGTCTCTGCGCCAAAACACAAAATAGTGTTTTTTTGAACATCTTAAAATGATCTTATCACGTCTAAAATCATGTGCACAACGGCTTATTACTCGATCCTGTGCTAAGTTTTTTTTTGATTTTCCACTATTCTTCTCCCAAATTTGTATCCCTTTCTTGTTTTGCCAAGCCATATTAACCATAGCACAGAGCTTAGCATTTCTGATTATTCGTAGGCTTTCAAGGAAATTTGAAACTTTTGTACGAAAGTGACACCGCGCAAACTGTGAATTTTCACGGTCGCTACTGGTTTTCTTATCGAACGTAGTTCGCCGTTTTTCTTTATTTCGATCATCATCGAACGTCCTAGATGACCCCGAGAATGTCATCGTTGATAAATGCTTCGGTGCAATTTCACTGTACCTTGAGTTACAAATCGTATTTAAGCAAAACAACCTTGGTGTTGAAGAACAATTGAGTCTGTTATAAAGAACGAAGGTTAACGAAAGATGACAATGAGCGAACTCCTAAGAACTACTGGGGCATTTTCTCGAAGGTGCTTCCTAAACTACAGGTGAAGTTTAGTGCTGTACATCTTTCTCATGGTAGCAATTCTTTAGCTGATATGTTTCTGTTTCTTTCGCAGGAAGTTACACAGTAACTTCGGTCTCTCGTTTGGCATTTTGTTATCTTTTGAAAAAAAGGATGTATCGACTGTGAAAAACAGTCGAAGAGAGGGTCAAGGGAATTCAATGCGCAAACTGATGAAATTGTATCCTTTCTTTCCACCTGAGGAAACCACTGAGAAGGGCTAAAATATTTTTGGGAATCATAGAGTACAGCTTTTTCCTGGTTCGTTTGTGTTAAGTGCAAATTATGTTCTAGGAAAACCAGCTCTTTCAAACACTCAGAACCAAACTCTGAACTTAAACTTTGAAATTACATGGAGCAGCATATCAAGTAATTCTGGTCATTAAATCTCGAAATATTCACTTGTTAGAAGAACGAGATAAGAATTCCTCTGTCATTCTACAAGTGCACAACGCTACTAGATCTACAACTGCTTCCCTTTGCTTGCCACCAGAAACGACACTACCAATTTAGGTTTATCTACCCGTTACACTTCTCCAGGAATAGCACATGTTTATTGGCAGAGTAAATAAAATAAAACAATCGCGGTGAAGAAAGAGTAATGCGTTGACAAGAAAGGCATGACTACCAGCGCCTCTATAAATAAATGCACAACTGTCTCATAGTCGAGCAGTCACAAACCATCGAAATTCTTGTAAGAATCCGTTAGGATAAAACGAGAGACGTATTTACAGTTATGTAAAGCGATATCTCCACTACGACAAAATTCTGTCCACTTTTGGGCAACTTCTGGCGCGTGGTGATATCGGAACGAATTAACAGAAGAAAGTAAGTGATTACAAATGTAGCAAATCCACCTACAAAGGAAAATCTTTGACTAATCACAAGCTACTCGTATGGCAGTGTCATCGCTCCGTGACGCGATTGCTGGCCGGAAGTTGAGACGTAGCAAACAGCGGAAACGGCGAAGCGTGTGCGTCGAGCGATGCACAACCGACGACACAGCGAAGAACACAAGTAGGATAAGCAGACGTCATTTGGTCGAGACAAACATACACAATGAACACACCGGACGGCAGCGCAATGAAAGAAGACGTATAGGACATGGAATCAGTGGAAAAGATAATGTACAATCTTGTAGGCAGTGAGTGTCTGAGGTTGAACAACGGCCACACCATCATGGCCATTACCAAGAGGATGAATGATGAAGTGGAATGAGCGTTGGCGCAAAGGTACAGATGAGAGGTCATCACTAGGACAATAGTTATAATTGGAAGGTAGGGTAATACGAATAATATCAGGATAAAACTACTACTGATGTTGAACTTAGGAAGTGATAATATAGAAGCGCTTAACCCGTATAGGCCGGTGTAAGCGCAGCAAGTCGATCATAAGAAAAGAAGAAAAACACGCTTCTTGTTTTTGAGTTCGAAAATAACAAAAATATTAGTCCAGGATACATCGTCGCATAGATAAATGAGAAATTAAAGCAGTGTAACGACTGAAAGATGGTTTTGACCCAAGTTGATTTCTGTCTAGTTGTTTAAGCAATACGTGCCATCTTTGGTGGAGAGCACTCGAGATCCTTCTTGCCGCATGATTCGGGAGAACTCACTCCAGAACAAAACCCAGAATCGTTATGCGGAGTGGCTGGTTCCGATGAAGGCCTCGCACCACAGACGCCTGCCGATTGTGCGAAAACTTCGGCCTCACACTTAGCAGCACCTATGGCTGCTTCTCGGTTCGACTTACACACTTTGGAATCGCCTACCACCCGCTCCATCATTGAGATGTACGAGCGGAGAAGATTCTGCAACAGTCCGATAGATACCACAAAAGTATGGAGAAATTTCGAAAAAAAAAAGTGAAAGGCTGATAACAAGGACTAACCATCTGTAAATGAAATGTGCTTCCAATGACTTTCTCCGTATCAACACGCAGCTTAGCATCAGCATACCTCTCAGCGGCAAACATTAATGCTAGACAACACTGGATCGAAGGGAATAACGTCGCCAATTTATGACCTGAAATTGCAACCATTCCCATCTTGTGTGACCACCATCGACACTATCACTTGCAAAAACTCTCTAAGTAGACCGTTCTAAGTAGCCGTAACAATCAAAAGTCTACTTTCCCAATTTTCAACAAATAACAATTTCCTACGATAGGCCAGTTTATGCCCAAAAATGTTGTGATTTAGACTCTAAATATCAAAAGTACCTCAAAATTGGTAGTTACACTGAAAACTATACTTGTAAAAGCATACTAGAAAACGAAATTTCACCGAACTTTTGGGATTGTGCATTTTCTGTGAGCCACTAAAACCATCGCTGGTAAGACTTACGTGACACAAACCTCGTGGATGACGTACCTAAAGCCTAATGTGAGGCAATGTTGACATGCCCTAATGAATAATGGTCAACGTCGCATCATATATGCGCATCATTTAAATGAGCAATTTCAAACATCTCATTGTTTTAGAATATTCTACCGTACTACAGTACTTCAGTTACGCGTTGAATAAGATGAAATGCAACATACTATCGGTCGATGTGCACATCTTACTATTCCAACGCAACCACTAGTAACCATTATCCCAACACTAGTCTTTGTTGGGATCCGACCTCAGATACGAAAGACCCACGTTGCGTAACTCTATGCTTTGCCATTCTGTGGAACGACAAAAAAGTCAAAAGTTTGGTGAATATGGAGAAAAAAGAACTAGGACTAATTTATAGTGTGCTGAATTCCATTCAATCAACCACCTTATTGCCAGAGGTAGGTGTTCTAGTATGATCGTTTCGATAAAGGAAATGAAATTCAAGGCGCAACACCCTGTGATGCATATAATCAAGTTGGTATGCCGGAAATAAACGTGAAAATAGTATCATAACATCGCACTCCTCACGACGATACAAAACTTCATTCCTAAAACGGATGGGTGTTTTTTGAATAGTGTGCTTTTCACGTGATGCTGATGAGCAGAGTGACAGTGCCGAACGAACGCCTGTCACCTAAGACCCATCGCCAACTTTCATTGCCGAGCTGTTTGAATTAAAGAACCATATGTATGCGACCACAAAAACCATGCCAATCGGTGATGAAGTCTACACCGAACATACCAAATTTTACATGGTGCGACTTCGGTGCGATCGGTGAGTTCAAAGAGAGTGACCAGCAGCAACTTCCCGTGAACTGGTTCGCCGCTATGATTTAGTGTCATACATGTGTCATATCGAATAGTGATAAACATCCAATAAGAGACACGGCAACGTGGCGATGTGTACGTCCCGATTCGCGATGGACACTGTGTAAATCATTTCTGGGCGACACACGACTGGCCTGCCGATAAAATAGACTTCCTATGCGGATCAGCTGACGCGTGTGTTTAGATCCGTTCAGGATACTGTAATTCATTCGCCAGATAACGGATGCTAGTGAAAATCGTCGCCAATTTTGACGAATACGGTGTTGCTCGTAGCAACAACGTCTTTCTTGAGTCGACTAGGCGTTCTACTTGAGAAAGCAAAGACGAAATAGTACACTGCATTTGTGAATAAACTATTTGGGCCAATGAACTCTTTAAGTCATAAAGGAATAGAGCAGGATGATGGTGATGGTGGGTGAATCCCGCACCAACAGCTGTCGACTCTGCGGGGTTCCTTCCAAATACGATTCATGCATTCAGCTGCGTAAATCCTCATACTGATTGAGTCGTTAGTATTAATTCACTGACGAAACAGTTGGAAGAGTGGCATGATTCTAGTTGCAGCTTTTTGATTGCATTCTATGGCCTTCATTCATAGCTTCTTCTACTTTCGCACAAAAACTTGTTTACGCAGGAGGCAAATTGTGTCTTGTGCTGCTGGTACACGATTACTACACAACTACCTCGGAAGCTTCTCAGCAAACAAAATTACAAAAGGCACATGTGCCGCATGCCAACGCCCGATGATGGATGAGATGATGCGTATGCAAATAGCTCAGGTTACCGAACCAGATCATGTTCAAAACTCTGCATTAACCCATCAAAGCATATAAAACGAAGCAAATCGTATACACCATAAAAAGGAGGAAATTCGCGATCAATAAAAGTTCCTAAACATGTATGTTTTATTTGCATTTCGTAAGCACTTTGCGAAAAGGCAAATGTGAGAAAATCGAACCATTGACGATATTTGACCTCACTAAAAATTAAACTTTTTAGAGAAATCTATAAGGAGACCTTAAATAAGGCGTACTCCCAATTTTTCTTCACTCACATTCTCAATCATTCAAAGGAGCTAAAACCTCAACGTATGCATTTATTTTGTCTATAAACCAACTCTGGCATAGATATTCGTCCAAAAAACTTCTTATTTCCTTAATATTGCTTCTCCCCCCTATCACTAGAACCCACGCAAACTCATCGAATAGAATTCGGTTATATATCTTCTGATCAGCTAAACGATAGGGCCTTCTGGCAGTGAATTCAAACCAAAATCATAGGCAACTGTTTCTCACGGTACAACTGTTTATTCCTCTGCGAGGTCTGTCTCCAGGTGATAAACTGCACTCGCAGCGGGCGGTCCGTCCGCCACTTTTAAGTAGATAAATGGAAGCCACCCGGAAGCTGGGCAGGAGAGGAAATGGTGATAATATTTCAGACTATTAAACCACCATCGAAATGGGTAGACAAGTTCCCAGATCCGAAAGTGGGATCGAAAGGAAAAAATAATTTCATAATAGCACTACTAATGATTGCTGCTCGCACCAGCCGATGTTTCGCGCTTCACTCGTATGCAGATAGTGATCTTACAACAGCGATTAATTCCAAGTGTGCAGTATTAACGATGTGCATTGCAAGTAGTGCACTGAAAGACGCGGCGGCAAGGTTGCCGAGTTTTCGATGGAAAGAGATAACAGTAACACGTCTGTATAAGCGAAGGTCGTCACAGTAGCCGGCTATGCTTTTATATCATACATTATCATCAATAATTAGAGCAAAGAATTCAGGTACTCCACCGCGCGTGAACGCCTAAGAAAGTTTGAATGTTCGGCGGCGCCAACCTACCACACCTTGTACTAGTCTTCTCAAATGCGGTATCGCTACCCGCGTTGACATACAGAGACCTTCAGTATTTCATCATTACTCAGCAATTACGAAAACGTCCTCCGATAAGACAGGTTTGAACGGACGTGAGCTTACTGTTGCTGTCAACAGATGTGCTGCGGTGGTATACACCCTGTGACCGTAAGCGCCTAATAACCTTGCAAGACAGAATCTCTAATTAAGGACGTCACTGCCCCACTACTGATGAACAGCTAAAAACAATGATTCCCGTTCACCAGCTAACCTTAACCACGACCTCTTCATGAGCAGGTGCTAGTATATTCAAACAATCACCATAAATCTATTGTACAACTAGGGCATATGCTGACAATCATGAAGCCACTGATGACTGATTGCTGCTCTACGCTGAATGTCTACAACTATTGATGATTGTAGTTGTGTTAAACAGAGCATTCCCACGGAAACTCCAATAGATGACCAGTTAGAAAAAGGCACGAGAACGTGCCTGAAATAGTGAATGCCGTGTCAGAAAAAAGCAGCAACGATTCCTTTTGTGTCCCTGCGCCGCCAACCAAAATCGGGCAGCGCGAAAACCGGCCAAAAAATGCGCGTGGGCTAGAAGCCGAACGGGAAAAAAAGCTAAGGAGCAAAATGTCTTGCATTTGAATAAACTTGTATGCTAGAACACGGCACCAAAAGACGCATAAAGGCAAAAACCATCAGATATGTGTACCCATGGAAATCTTAAACCGTACTAATCACCTCATGCTATAGATTTTTCTTCAGCACTGGAAGAGTTCCCCACAGGATAAAACAATCAATCCTAATATCATTCATCGATAGACGGAGGTGATAAACACCAAACAACCGTTATACCTCATCAGCTAACGCACAAAAGCCTACCTATTTTTAAAGAAACCTCAAAAACCTCACCTATGTTTGTCAACTGAGCTATCTCGAAAAGCTGTGCATCGATTGTGTGTCGTATTGTATACAAAAAACAGAGATAGGTGTTGGTAAAAACATAAAACAAACACTTGGTTTGTTACTTATCCAACTCAGAATAACATCATTTTTCCCCCGCATAAAAACTCAGCCAATTAAATTCAATCTTACTGCTGTAACTGGGGTATGGAAGAGTTATAGTGGCTGTACTGGTACATGTAGTGGGCCACCTAGCGAGACCAATGGCTTTCTTGCTAGTCTCATAAAACTGGATGCGCGAGACGATGCACGACCACAGGGAACGATGTGTGTGGTCTAGCTGTAACGATGGCATTGTGATGCAGATTAGACACGATCGCCGTGTGTTAGTTTGACACGGATTCGATCAAATGTTCTTTATCCTAAGAGACCTCATCCACTCCTAAAGGACACAAGAGATACACTGATGAAATGGAGGACACAAAGAAACCCGTACTGCTGATGTCAAACGCGCGAAGGCAATCAGTTCAGTGGTGCCAAGTGCAACATTTCGATGTCGTTTGATGACGATGATGTGCACCCTGGGAGGTCACATCACCTGTAGCGTACCAGGTCGTCAAGGCTCCATCGACAAACATCGAACGGAGGAGATGCAATGAGGCATGAGCACCGTGGAGGTGAGTGCCGCAGAATGCGAACGAGGGCGATGCTGGTATCCCAATCATTCGCATCATAACGCACCACCTCGATACGCTCTCCACGGGTGGTCAAGGCAAACCAAGTGACTTTAGCATGCACACTGCGAGTTAGTGAAGTGCTTCGAAAACAGATATGCTATCACAAAGGAAAGGTCTTCGAACGGGTTCTTCGAATTATTTCTCCACGCAGCACATCAGCTCAAAAATACCGACATTTTTCTATGTAACGACCACCTTCAACTATTTAATATGTCACTTGACAAGACATAACCCTCATATTCACCTGAATAGCTTTTTTTTTTCAAAAACAATTCTTAATCGCTCAACTCCTTGCCAGAAGAAAAATTAAATCAGACGAGCAATTTTTAACAATCCTCATTCGTGAAGAACATGGATTTCCTCATACGAATCGAAGGCGTTTCAACGCGGACTTCCAGCGCTTCAGAGTAGATCAACTTCCGTACGCAGACCACCTACGACGTCAAAAACGAAGCGACAGTGGATGCGATTAGAGAACATAACGACGACAATTTACAGATTAGTCGAGAGGTTAGTGAGGAAGTACATGTTGCTAAGCGCACTTCCAACAAACAATGACATCGGTCGGCATAACCATTAGTTTCTTTTAATAAGTTGAACACCAAGATTATGAGAACCCACAACGCTGAATCCTATGAAGAACTGATGTGAACGCAGGTCGTAGTGTGTGCAGGGAAGGCAATCGAGCGGAGAGATGGTCAAAGAAGTCAAAGCCCGTAGGTGTCGTGATCTCCCAATTCAGATGGGCAAGTACAAGAAGCTCCCAGCTCTGAAATTTCGTGAACCATAAGATACCAAATAGTACAACGATCTATAAAGTATGACGTACCAACACATCATGAACTTTCACACTATCGGCTGTGTAGTAAGCAACCTTTGCTGCGTTCATTGGTTGTGGCGCCTTGACTTTACTAGCAATAAATAAACATACGCCAGCCAATACCTATAATGTGGTTAAAATAAACTTCTATATGAATAGTGAAAAACCAGATCGTACCTGAATATCTTGCCGGAATATATTCTGTAGAGAAAGAAAGCGATCAATGAGTGAAACCGCTAACGGGAAAACGTCCGCGTCGCATTTCTCCTCCTACAAAATCGTAGCTGATTATTGTGCTTTCACACCAGTACAATTATATCCCACCTTTGCCACATCACATATCCACTCAACAGCCTGTTCACGATGAACTGGTTCAATATGCTCTTGGACTGATGTGAAATAGAGATGATTTGATTTTAGATTTTCCTAAGAACATAATAAAATACTTAAAAAACATTCAACGTTACGTTAGCCGTACTGCTGAAACAGAATTATATGGAAAAAAGACGAACCTCAGCAATCAGCAGGTTTTCTAAGACTCGCTCATCTCGATGAATGGAACGATCGTGGCAGCTTGGAACGGAAGGATGTTGAGCGGAATTTAAGCGTACATCAACAGTGGAGGGCCGCTTACGGGACACTACGGTGGGCTGAAAAAAAGTGCCCAGTTAAGAGACAACAATTTGTCTATACGACCTCTTAATCACACTTTGACTCAGCTTCGCGCTAACTTGCGCACTTCTTTGTTTTTGGTCTTATCGCGTCACAACTCTTAGATAACTCAAATTTGGAATCTTCCATCACCTCTCATATATTCGTTAGGCGACTTCGAATTATCCAACCCGTCTGATCCCAAATTCCTCTTAGGAGCTCAAATTTGTTGGGTGAAAAGGCAGAGTAATGGTATCAACGTCAAAAATCTACGGACGAGTCTGCTGACAATGCGCAATTAGCGACGGAACCGGTGGAAGTGGAGACATGGCCAGCAAACAAGCATCCACCTGGTGAAGTTCACCTCAACTTGCAAATGAGCACACATCATTCACGTTAAGAAACTATTCTTCGGGCAAACTGCCTGGTCATCATGTGCATCAGCGTCAGTTTTCTAACGGAATGGACGAGCGAGCCATAGATATATTAAAGTGTGAGAGATAGGCGGGTCAACAAAGTGCAGCAACTGAGGGAGCGAAGAACAAGGCTACCATAAACAGAAATTCGCCTTAAGTGAGTACATTGTAGAGACAACAACAACAGCAACGTTAGATGCAATAGGATCATAAGAGCAACAATTATAGATAGTTAATGTAGCCCACGAGTCATAACATACAGAAAGATAACACGGCAAAGCAACATCTGGCGCACATATGATGTAAGTCGTGGAGAACGCGCCACGAACAAAGAGGAACCTTGGACGCTACGCGAATAGGGCAGCGGCGGAAAAGGATGCAATTCGAGGTAACGTTAAGGAATGCAAACAGCTTTCATTCTATATAACTAATTACCTGTCCGTGACTAACGCGACGTTGGTTGAGCGGTTGTAGCACAATACGACCACTCCGACGTCGATGTTCAAGATATTGATGAAATTCGGTGACAGGAGTAGGAGCCGCAAGAGCGCTGGCGTGGAGCAAAGTCGAGGTGGATGGCGAATCTGCTAGAAATTCAGCGCAATGTAATGACGAGGCCAACTCATCTGCAGTCGTCATCATCATCATCACTCGTCGAGACCAATGCTAGACGTTGATGAGATCCGTTGCACAGGCACTGAAAAACGCACATGGTGAGTCGACTCCGCCCCATCTACTGTTGTCGCTGAACGTAATACTAATTCTGGAGCGTTTTCCATTACTCATGTGATATGGTGGGCAAGCAGGATCAAAAAATTCAGCATGAATGTTGAAGAAACAGCATTCTACCGCCATCTTTACTGACGACGAACAAAATTAAAAGACTCCATCTGGAATCCTCTCAAAACAGCAGCTTTGAACATTTACTTTTTTATAAATGAACTGCAGAGGATTACTTCAAACAATCATCAGTAATGAATATTTCCCAGATTCGCTAGGAATTTCTTATCGAGTGTTTTGGATTGAACTTCAAGGTCTGGAAATGAACACTCTACTACAAGTTTCCTTCTGCCACGAAGACATATGAGGTCTAAAAAACCATTCCCCAAGTATACTATTATACAACTGAGCAAAGAAGAATCAAAACACTGCAACCCAGACAGGATAGTACCTAGAAGATTCATTGTAAACTACAGTAGTCTTTGAGCAGAACCATCCAGAAACCACCTAAGAAACTGGGCGAATCAGAAATGGCAGCGCGCGCAACAGTACGGGATATTCATTCTTCACAAGTGAAGTGTAAAGGATTATACGGCGCAATCAGAAGTAACGAATATTCCCCAGATTAATAAGAAATTCTTTACAGCTGGGTTGGACTTGAGGATCTGGAAATGAATACTCTACCAAAGATCTTCATCGCTACGACGACACCAGAGGCTTTAAAAAACCATCTTCCAGGTGTTTCACTACATATCTTATCATAGAAGAATCAGAACAAAGTAATGTCGGACAGGACAGTAATATAGAAGATCTCTGTGACAGCTACAGCACTAAACCTCCGATTGCTGAGCAGAACCGTCTAGAAACCACCTGAGAAACTGGCCGAATTAGGAATGGTAGTGCGCGCAACAGTACGGGTTTAAGGGGCGGGTCAACAGCAGCATTTCTTGGCCCGCCCATCCACCTCCACCCACAACTCATACGAAGCGTCTCAAACACATTTCGACTAGGTGATAAAGAGTTCCGATAAAAGAACTTACCAAATTAAGGCTGTGAAAATTCACAAGATCCCAGAACATTGTGTAAAAATAAGAGTGAAAAAGTGAATCTTTCAACACTGGGGAACTTTTGTGTTATGTCTGAGAAAAAAAACTAGGAAGAGCTAGCCATCAATAAGTTCAGGGATACTCAGCATCCTTTGCAATCTACATTTGACCCCAGTGGAGCAGCCGGCATGCAGAGATATCCCTAACAAAAACGTTGCCACCACATCGCATTTCTATTTGACTCCGACATAATAAAAGAGCGAAAATCCGTTCCCCATGAGCAATAATTTCGTATGCGGACACTTGTCAACTACATTATCACTCATACAGCATCTAAATATAATAACGTGCAATTCTCGACTCGTCCTAGCCATTGTCACCCCCATGACGAACCCAACTGGTTCAATAGATCTCTACCGATTTTTGTTGTCACACTTTACTATCAAAGAAAGACAGAAGTTCTGCTAGCACGGATACGTTAAAAAATCAGGCCAGGTACGTGATTACAGAACCTACCTCCATTAAAAACTTAAACAGAAACGTTTACAACGCATTTAGCATCAACTCCATCAACTCTTCAAACGAATACCATGCGACACCAAGCAAGCCCTAAATTAGCCTACGACTTTTCCCAAATAGTGTGATGTCGGCGACTTCTGCAGAGGTTTTCCGACAGGAACACAACGACACTGGAGTTTCGTAGCCCACAAACCCACAAACGCCTGATGGTTTTGACTGGCCGCAATGCTATGCACTCCGAAACTGACGCTACAGCTTATAGCGGG
The DNA here is from genome assembly GCA_900624975.1 of Angiostrongylus costaricensis. NCBI lineage: Eukaryota > Metazoa > Nematoda > Chromadorea > Rhabditida > Metastrongylidae > Angiostrongylus > Angiostrongylus costaricensis. The sequence continues at coordinate 112,618 of UYYA01003851.1, forward strand.
AGTGGATGCGATGTAGAGCGAACTTTGTCGACAACGGAAAGTGCATGAACGTCGACCAAAACTAAACACAATACTGTTCAATGGATGGGAGCAGCGAAATTACGGCCTCACCATGGTGTAAGCAAACAAAGAACACACGTAAACCATGCAAATGACAACATGACACAACAATTCCCGTATCCCTTCGATTTGCGCGAAATCGCTGCTGCATTCGGATGGCGGCAACACCAGCGATCCGATGGGCACTCACACCCCCAGGTCCGCTAGCGGAATCCGTGAAGAAAATGAAGAAAAGAAGAGCAACCCACCTCTGCTCCCACACTGCCGCCGTCTCACAGTGGCGTTGCTGCCGGCCGAACTGAGATCACAGAGCCACGACTGGCGTCAATGCGACAGCGCTTGGCACAGATTCGGTGCGATTCTAGTTCTGCTACTACTGGTTGGTGTCCTGAGCCAAAAATACCTTAGGACGTAGCCCAGCAGCTGAGATTAAGTCACTTAGCACCGAATGGGTCACTCGAAGGCGTATGTCAAGTGCGCATCGACAATGGACAAGTCGCTGACCTGAGGTGCGGTGGTACCGTAACCCGAGGTATTGTTTATTGCGTACCGCACGACCTGTCAACAGCTTACGTCACACGATCCACTAGGTAATAAGCACCGGACGAACCCTACACTGGCCGACTGAAATTTCTAAATCACGCTGAGAATACGTTTCCAGCCTTAGAGGCAGTAGTGATGGGTCTTGACTGCCGATCAAAGTAACCGATGATCGCTCTCCGATACATTGGTTTTTTATCGATTCAGGGCAAAAATCGACTTTGAATTGCTTGTTTTATTTTCAGATTAAAGTAACGTGTAATGAGACAAAGTGTTGAGAAGCGCTGTAACTTTCGTGTCAGGACCTCATCAGCTCTTTTCCAGTGCTTTATGCCGATAGCTCTTTAAGCAAGGTTTCAATTCAAAATATTATTTTTCATTTTTTGAATTCTTTTTGATTCTTTCGGTCTGATTTTGTTCCTTTCTAATTTTGGCTGAACGTTACTGATGTAAGGATCACAATCAGTGGAGGTTGTTCAGTAACGTTTCTTCGTTTAGGTAGCAACGAAAGAGGTCCTACAACTGTCGTTTCGAGCCGCTCGCCTCTCTGAGTATTGCTCACTGGTGATCGTCGTTCCCACCGTCGTCGAAGAGGTCGCCGAGGCATTTGTGTGTTTTGCGAGGACCATCACCGGTCATTCCCACATATTGTGCTGGCGGTAGCTGTGTATGGATGTGTAGATAACTTGTGCGATGTCTCACGTCTTCGCATTCGTCGGCTCGTCGCAACTTCTGTAGGAGGTCGCCCCAGGAGATCCGTCCCACTGGTCCCACTGAATGAGATGTTGCCGGCGGAACTATTGCACACCTTATTCATATTCCTACAATTACATCAAAACCAACAACATAGATTAGTAAACTTTCGGGGAACGCAAAAGTGAGAAACAGAAATTGGAGATGTAGATCTGGAGAATAATCAAGGGAAAGATAATTGAAGACGAAAAATAGAAGCAAGGTTGGCCTCCAGTTTACTAAGCCACACACATAGGGGAACCACCACATAGGTTTTCTCCAGCTCAGTCGCGCGATGATTCCGGCTTTTCTATCACTGACAAGAACTCCTCGATCACCAGAGTATTTGGGGAGTTAGCAATCGCGAAAACTTCTAAAAATCAACTTTAAAATTGAGTTACACATTTAATTTGTACGCCGTGATATTTCAAATTTAAATATGTTTTCAGTTAAAGCCTTCAAAAAATTGGTAACGAAATTGATGGCTTTGGAATTAGCAACGGCAGTAGCTAACATAAACAGTACGTCGGAGAACATCACCCTTTACTAGAACTCACATTTCCCCAATTGCTTTCATGATTACCCGTTAAGTAATAAAGTGAGAGAAGTATACGCTAAGTTTCTCAGAAAATCAGAATTTTAACCTCATGAGATAAGAATATTATTATTCGCCTCACTTTCGCATCCTATCACTATAGAAAGCGTGTGTAGCACAGTAGTTAGGAGTGCTCTCCAATACACATAGGTTCGATCCCGCGCCTCAGACTCACCGAGCCTTTCATCCCTTCGGAGTCAGCGAATTGGTACCAGACCTGTCGTGTAGAATAGCAACACTGACCCGACACATTGGTAGGACACCGCTAGTCATTGCATAGGCCAGATATACTTTCAGTCACCTCTAACGATGCTCAATGAGGTCGAATGCATGACGCATCCCTCAAGAATTGATCAATGCAGAGAGCTTAATCCTTTATTATCCTTTACGACTATTATAAAAACTATGTTGTTTTACACGTGTCAAATTCAAGCCATTGAACAACACGGTTTATGTTTTAAGAACTGTAGCATATTCAAGAACAAAAGCCGTGGTGCTTCACAAACTTGATTCTTAGTAATATAAACGCTATAAATCTTCAGAGTTGCCCCTATGCATAACGTTACAGCATCAGTTGTCATGCAACGTGGCACGCATTTTCACCCGACTCCGATCAACCCGATAATAAAACCCCATGCCATCTCTGCCATCTGTAACCTCGTTAATCATTACGTGACTCGAGAGTGCACTGGTAAAGTCTCTATTCACCTCGTTGTCCACTAGAGTGGCCTTCACTTGTGGAGGGACCCCAAGAGCATCACAGTTTTGCATCAGACATTTTCTCTTCACTGTTTCTGGAGCGCCACCATATTTGAAGCAAACCATCACCATGGTCGTTGATCGTGAGGCGAAGAAGCAAATGACTCAAATATTCAAGCGGAAAGTGTGTACGTTCTTAGTCACTTGATCGTAAGATTTTCATCGAAACGGTGTACACGAAACAACCTGTATTTGCAATAACTACACCATGCAGGTACGCATGAAATGATGACGACTATACAGAAGAAATCGTCCAACGCGTTGGAGACTGTAAGCCTATCTCTGGAATTGACCTGCATCTCAGGGCCTTTATATGGGTGCTTTTTGCGTCGAACACCTGATACGTTGGCTTCTGAGAACATGGTAAGTACCCTTATAAGCAGGTAGCTGGAGATTTTAAATTAAATTATTGTTTCTGAGAAATTTGGAAGTGGTTTTTTCGAGAAAATTGAAGTAGGTTGAGGACATATTTGATGGGTGGCAGAAATAGTTGACAAAATGTGCGAAGAGCTTGTGGTAAACTAGTAGCTGTGTCAAGTAGTAGGTAAAAGCGTCATTGGAACAGTTTAGGACATTTCTCACTAAACTGATGGATCAGTAGTACTTGTACATCTATAAGAACTCACTCATTAGACAAGATGAATATCAACTGACAACTGCCTAACGGATGTTGTAATCGGCACGCAGGTCTCTTAATGACATCAGTTATTGCGACTAACCCCATCATCAATCCTAGTGATCATATCCACCACTTCCCACTTCCGGGCTGTTTTCCGCTCTGACCTTAGATGTTAGAGTGACTTACGCAACAGTGAAAATTATTGCTTTACGCAATAGTGTTGTGAATTTAGGGCCTTGATGCATAAATTAACAAGGTACTCAGCTCTACGATCCAACTATAATAGTTGGAGTAATGATAGGCAATGCGCAATGTAGGTGTTATGACAGTCAGTTGCGATACGTACTGAGCTGATATGTATTGTGTAGTGCTGAGCTCACACGCATTAACGATGGCAAATACTAAGTAATTAGGTTATTATAAGGCAGGTGGCTCTGATGAGGAACCATCTTGACTGGGTAAAATAACCCAAACTGAAGCGTCAAATGTATGAAGTTTATGAACTCTTCACCGATATTACCAAATTGCAAGTGTGAGAGTTTTTTTTCGCAGTTTTTGCCTACTTTTTTCTGTTGTGAAATTTATGTGTGGGTATTGTGGTGAGAAGACGAATTCAAATCGTACTCTGACTGTGTGGTGGGAAAAGCTAGTCATCGAAAAGGGCAACAGCACGCCCATAGAATGACAGCCCTAACCTATTACCCATATACAAAAACTGCCTGATTCATGCTGCTATGGGTAGCGATGAGGCTGCCACGGTAAGTGGACGGTTTGTGGATCGTCGATGACAGAGGAAAAACATCGTATGACTTTGGATTTTACCGTGTACAGCAGCTTTTTGTTTTTTTTTTTTTGGCCTGATAGTACCGCTATGGAACAGATTTTCCTCCTGATAATGTTTTATTGTGTCAAAACGGAAAGCAAAATAGGAATCCGTGACATATTCGTGGTGTGAAATCAATAAGAAAGCTATTTAATCAAAGAACGTAAAGCTGTATGAGATTGAAATACAGCTTTCAGTTGATACCCGTATACGCCAATACCTTATTACACATTTACGTGATAAAATATTTCCCTAGGATGCACAGCAATATTTCAATGGAGTTCAGTGATAGAAATCTTTAACTTTCTCAAAGTTCTACCATTATGACTATCATAGAAATTCTACGCCTTTTATTAACTGGGCCAACGTGAAAACCAATTCATGTCGTGTTTTCTCTACACTGGACTGGTACGACAATGTCAGTTCTCAGCATGAGTTTAGAAGTATTTTAATCGCACTCTGACCTATTCCTGTAACCCGGTGAGGTCACAGGAATAGGTCAGTCGCTCCTGTTGCTCACAAGGGTGTCGTCGACAGTGTTGTATGTAGCCGGAAACAGCTGTGCGGAGTAGCCAATTTGCCAGGACAAAGTACGGCCTTCGTTTTTCGGGGCTAGGAATTCATTTCGCGCACTGCGGTACACGCACGACGTGATGTGGAACGTGACTGGAAAAAAACGACTGCCAAGTCGTTAATCAGAGCTGAGGTCTCTTTGTTAGCGCTGTTCAGCAGGCGGAGCTGCCCATTCAGAGCCAACCCATTTTTGATTTGTCCACCGCTCATCCTGTAGTACCGTTCGTTGTTTTTTTCTGTGGTGTCCAGGCGCCCACCCACTGCTCTGAAACCTCGAAACCATCTCATTTAAATCAAGCAACACAAAGGAACAGAGAGGTGATGGTGTCGAGTGGGTCAGCAAGGTCGGAGCAATGGGTCGATCACACAGCTTTGGCGCTTCGGATTTTGGTGGCTACATGGATTCAAATAGCCTACACTAGCAATCAAGGAGATCGAAATGTGAAGGTAATTAGGTTTTTAAAATGTGTTATAAAGCAAATAAGGCGATGGAAAAAAGCGTGTTCACTACTGCTGTGGCTCGATACTGTTTTTATTGCCACATTCTTGCCACTAGGTTGTTTCTATGCGTATTTAGCGCTCTTTGTTACAGCAGATAGAAATGAAGAAGTCTGTAGATTGCTGGTGAATCCATCTAGGTCGTCGCAATCACTATGAATTTTAAGTACTGCTCAAAGGAATCGGACTATGAGAAGGGTAACGTAAATGAGCTGTAATATAAAAGCACTGAATACAACCGAAAAAACCGTCCGTCTCGAGCATCGAGCCGAGTGGGTTCTGGAGTCTGAGACCACTGCGCACCTTAACAACTGTCACACACTTTCCTAGCCATGGAAAGTCAGCGGAGCTTACGTCACAGAGTACACGTCGTCGAACTGGCAAAGCAGCTAGCCATCCCACCAAAACACTATCGACGGTCGGCTTTAAAAAAATTTGGACAACATACTCAAGGAGTCCAAAAGCATTCATAGCACTAGAAATTTGGAAGGCAGAGTACTGAACGTTTATGAATGAGAGATTTCAAAAATATCGTTTAGCTTAACGTATTCGAGCAATTTTGAAGAAGCTGGATAGTGACAAAGTCGTAGCCTGCCAGCATCAAGCGCTAGCTTCAGAACTGAAAAAGTCACTAGATTGATTGCGCTTCACAGTAACTTGATGCCACTACGTTTCGATTGCGGTCAAAAAATGCACAATGTGGTCGTTTCGGGTGACGAGTTGATCAGATAAACGAGACGTTTTTCAGATATCAGCGTGCACTCATTCACGACCAGCCACCACCAAGATAAGGACGCCCGTCGCAGAGCGATGTCATCAGAAGGTCAGAAGACCTGCTGACGTGATGGTCACCCGTCACCACATCGACGAGACAGCCTTGTTGTCAGGTCGTAGTTAGGATTCCTACCCTTCAATGGACGTGCCTATGCAGTCGCCGTCGTTTCGTGCCATCAGAACGGCGATCTTCTACTGAACTTCCAATATCAGCAAAGGATGGGTGTGAATGCCATTCTGTTCCCACGTGGTTTTTTTTCCCCATAAGTAGACATACGACTGTATTACAGCTCAGTTGTTTCTTAGGAAATAACTGATGCCCAAAAAAGTCTTCCAAATTTTAGCTCGGGAGCAGTCGTTATATTAATAGTGAAGTGGTGTAAGATGTTTTAAAAAAGCCCGGTATAACTTCTAAGTTCAGGGCCAAAAAGGGGGTTTTAAATCAGGTTTTGTTTTTCAGTAATCCAGTAACATCACTTCAACTAAAAAAGAAATGAAGAAACCATGCATAAATTTGAACAGTGTGATGGAATGTACAAATATCTCTGATACCTGGTTTAGGGATGTAATTAAAAATCAGTGAAAGTTACCGATTTTTCAACAATTAGTTTAGTTCAACGTCTTCATGGATATGAAGTTTCTTTACTGATAAAAGCATAAAGCTTTTGTCGTTGATCAAACCCTGAGGGATGCGTCTTGCATACGACTTCATTAAGCATCGTTTGGAGGTGATTGAATGCATATCTGGCCTATACAATGACTCGCCGTAGCCCACCGATGTATGGAGCCAGTGCTGCTATCGTCCCTGACAAGTCTGGTACCAATTTGCCGTCTCCTAAGGAATGGGAGGCTTGGTAGGCCACAGATGCGGGGATCGATTCTGCGTGTGTGTTGCGGGGCGCCTCTGGCCACTGCGCCATACGTGCCTCTTCTTTACTGATAAAATAATGTAATCTTAGTCTCCTTTATTTTCAACTCCTCATAAAATATTTTTGTCAAATTTTTTTTCACCACCGCCATTTTTTTTATTACTTTTTAGATAAAAACTAGTGACTATATTTGCAGATTTAGGAGTTCGTTGATGGTGACTATGAGATGACGGCTATCCTAAAATAAAAGAAGCTACCCACTGACGGGTGATTGCTAATGGCAAAAGATCGATAGAACTAACTGAGAGACAGGCGAAACGAGGGACCCGCACGGTGTGGTGGTGAACGCGTTACTCCCCGGAAAGGACAATAACGCATTCGTTCCTCACCGCAGACACCTGCGGTCCGGAGTTTTGCAAATATCTCAGCATCATTAAAAAAATCTAATTAGCGCATAAGAATGATGGACCCTCTTCAAAATGAATACGAAAGGTACCGATGATATATTGAGGTTTTTCGGCGAAGGTCTCATTTCATCCAGGTCCATGCATTACTTTTGAAACAGTTCTAATCAGTCGAAAGAGTTCGAAAGCAACCGCCAGTTAACTTCGCATTTTTATGCCGCTTCACATTAATTGGCGATTGCTAATCACCTAACTTAAATAACTAATTACTCTAATAACTCTAATTAAAAATTGACGACGAACAGAAGAAATACAAATAGTGGTGGAGGCGGTGGCGGTGGTATCGGTGGTGGAGAGAGGATGGAGCCGAAGATGGTGACGACTGGCGGGGTACGGCGGGCGGACGATGGACAGATGGGGGACAGACGGAGACAGGGGCAGGGAAGGGTATCGTTAAACGCCGTGGATCTTGGCTAATTCAGCGGAATTTCATGTGCTGACAGCCGAGCAGTCACGTTTTCCGATGAACCCACCTGCTCAGTGATATTACGATGTTATCGTGGTTGGTGGTGCGCGAGTGCACCGGACGAACGAACGCAACTGAACCAAGGGTCAAATTTACCTTTGCCATCTACATTCATCACTTAGCCAGGATTACTCAGATTATAATTCAAGTCTTCCCACCTACAGATGACCAATGATTGCTGCTGGTATTGAGTAGTAAAGACATTATATGGGCGACAGACAGACAAACAGGGACAGTAGAAACATGGGCGATTTACGTTGAACAAAAATTCTGTAGATGGAAATCTCAAAACTGAAATTTCCATGCTGGCCGCAATATCTGATTGCCAATAAATGACATTTAATGCTGAAAAAAAGAAATTTCAGTAAATGGGATATGCTTTGTTGCAGCTCTTAGCATTTATACGTCCACTTTTAGAAATCCGAGCGGCGATCACAACAAACTTCCACCGATGACATTAAAGTCGAACTCACGGTAGGCGCTAAGCACAGCACAAAAACAATGCGTTCCTAAGACAGCTGTTGATGAGCACGAAAAGATGTCAGCAACGGTGTGCGCCTTAGTGTTCAGATAAGACTGATCTGCGAATGCGACACCGTCCAATTTACTAGACGATCACCACGGCTTTGGCACCACAGACCACTGCAGTTGTAGGTAACACGTCGTTCATTGTGGAAAACGCCTTCCTCCACGGTCTCGAACTTCTTAGACAGTACATACATTCGTGCCGCTTACTGGTAGCATGTTACCTGATTGGGTCTGATTGATCTGTCTGTGGGTTCCTTGGCATCAGAAGGAAGTAGTTCGACTTTTCAAGGCATCAAATCAAAAGAAAAAACCAATTACACTTGCTCTATCTCAAACGATTAGAGCGCAAAATGGTTTTCTTTTTAAACCTGGAATGAAAGGTTCGGCTTGCTAGTACATGAACGATGGATCTATAAACTCCTAATGTGGCCAGAATATCGACGAGAATTTTAGTCTGCAAGTCAGCTGATTATTATTATTCCACAGGAAGTGAATTTATAGTTCAAATGGCAATTGGTATCCTTTTTGTAAAAATCAAGCTTATAGTACTTTTGAAGTTAACAAATCTGCCCCACAGCACATAAAGGGAGCCTTTTAAAAGCACTGACGTTAAGAAAAATATGTTAGTTGGATGATGGTGAAGATTAAAACTCGCAGTACAGGCTTAAGTTGTGCATTTTCTGATTGTACCCAGATAACCGGTAGTTAGACTGACATTGCACTGTCAAGTGCTTTGCTTCATTGCCTCTTCGCTGGGAACATAGTAACTCAAAAGATCGACTTCCTATAAAGCTTGACATAAATAATCGATATATATATATTCTTGCAAACTGCCCTCGCTGATGTCAGAACTATCATAGAATGCTCTATAGAGAATTAGATGATCGCCTTTGGTGGTGATAATCGATTGCTATTGGCAGAGTTTGCTAGAGGAAAAGCTTTACACCCAAAAGAGAACAAAAGAGGAAAAGCGGAAGAAAAAGACTCAAGAAAGGAAAAACTCTAAGGGCTACTCATAGAAAAACAAACTGCCCAGCAGAAACCTGTAATAACACCAGCTGTCTGATGGTCGCCGGTGACGGTTCTGATATCGGAAAGGTCGGAGCCAAGACTGACCAACAAATCGCGGCGCCGTCGTCGTTGGAAACCCCGAGAGTTAAATTGTGCTGATAAAAAGCTATAGTAGTTTTTGCAAATGCTGAAAACACATTCTTCCTAACATTTTGAAACTTTTCTCTCAAGCCGTCTGATAGAAATATCAGCAAGACTTTAAATGTTTTTCGATGAGATATTGTTTCAAGTGCATGTCCAAACTAAAAGTGTGGTAAACAACTGAGCGCTAAGGAAGAGGCTATATTATAATGCAAACCGTTAAAGATTCATGTATAAAACATCCTGCTAGAATTCAAAAAAGTGATGAGATCGTTTTGTAAATTTGAACCGTCCCACCAATTTCCCTAACTTGTTGAGTCACGTAGCGTTAACTTTCTGGTAACATTGAACACATCATAGCTCATTACAATTAAAAATATCGCAAATAAACGGATTCAACATTAATAACATAACCTTTACTGGAAAAGTGGGGGAAAATGTTGCGGTTAGTGAGGGGCACAGAGGAGCGTAGGGAGTTTTGTGGGTTGATATCAGGCTGGCAAACAGGCAGCACTGCTATCGCCGACAACCGCCGACTGCTGACCGCTGCTGGCGTTGGCGATGATGGTACGCTGGACTCTGGTCCGTAAACACACGACGTGGACGTAATCGGATGCCCAGTGCGACGACGTCCAGCTTGGCACCGTGGCGCCGTTCTGTCCCTACGGCGAACGCCCTCGTTCTCGTTCGTCGTTGGACAGGCTACACCTTAGTCTGACCATGTCTTTACCGAAAAAAGAGGAATGAACGAGGAATGCAACATGTCGGTCGAGTAGTTCCCGACTTCTGCCTTCAAAGACAAATTCAGACGATGGCTACGATGACGTAACGCCGATATCTCAAGAGCAATGTCGCTAATCATCAAGTGACTTAAGCCGATGTGTAGAGTACCAACTGGGGTTGCTCATCATAGGGATTTCGTTCTCTGAATTGACCTGCATCTCTGGGTAGGTGCATTTTGGTGCATGTTTTGCGAATATCTGCCAAGAGCCGTACAGCAATATCGTGCGCTGGACGAACGAATTCATTTCATTTATTCCTTTAAATAATGGGGAATTATTAGAAACGTTAAACTCAGGAATTCCACCATCAAAAACAGAAAAAATTTTGATAGGTTCATTCGATAATTTTCATGGTTGAAATCCTGCAACTGAAGTACTGCAGATAATCATCGAAATCTCAAAAGTATTACGTTTTCTCCGGTATTCACAAACACACCTGCTACTTAGAGCGTATGAAGTAGCAGGACAATAAAAACCTTCGTCTTTCTTTATTTTTGCTGGCGTAGTATTTTTTAAATTCGCAATTTTCTTCTGTGGGGAAAAATATCTGTGCTTGCATATATTGACTATGACGATGTCAAAGTGTTTGAAATGGATCAAGGATGTTGGTGACGGTGTTGTTGCTGTGACTGACCAAATGTGCCGTAATGTAGCGAAGCTTTGGGGTCAGTTGATTGACCGGACAGACGACATACTGCGAAGCACCGCACGCTTTCGGACCTTATCCGAAAACGGCATCTGCGCCGCGAATTTCACGCGTCGGAGATCAGCTAGGATCATCTGGGTTAATGGCGAGTTAAGCAGTGCTGTTCGACAAAATGAAAACTGAACCGGCAAACCGTTTCCGAGTGGCGACCCACATTGTGATGCTTCTTGTTATGACAACAAAAAACTCAGCACAATACATTCTTTTCATTCTTTTGCAGAGTTGAAGGACGACGATTTTTTCTGTATCTGATACACCAGTTCTGGTTCCTTTATAAGATTAACAGTGGATAATGGTATACGGTTAGCGATGGGCATTTGAGGAAATCTGCTTTCCCTGCAGCAAACTCAGCTGTGCTTCTTTTCCACACCACAAGCGGCGCCTTCCTGATATTACGGATCCGAATTTTAGCCTTTTTCTTTGATTTCGGTTTTACATGTTTTCTCACTCAGCGCTTATTACTTTTTATTCCTTCTCAGTAACGAACCTCGTTATTTGTTATTATTGCCATCGTTCAACTCCCATTATGCTTTATATTACTATTACTTGTATCAATGTTGGTATTGTTTTTATTGTAACTGTAACCAGTTATTTCTATCAGTCTTAGAATTTTGCCCGTCTGAAATAAAGAATACTGATAAGAGCAGAAGCATAGGGTTACTGAGTTATGACAGAAACCCGGGACTTCAGTTTTGCTTCCAACTAGTGATTATCCTTGCCGAGGGTCATGTTCTAGCAACCACATCAACTATTCGGCAACCAACAGTCAACAGGAATGATCTAAGGATAGTACGGATAGAAAAAAGAACGTGGTTGAGAGAAAGATAAGGCAAGTGCCTCGGTTGGCGCGGTGGGTAGCACTTGAGTCTCTGCTAAAAATATTCGCGAGTAGGAAACCCAACTGCCTTTCTGGGTTTACTTATATATCACCATCCTTATGGTTGTATCCGTTTTTGGACGTTCAAATAAACCTATCAAGTAGCGGCTACCTGACAAAGTAGTATCGAAAGCCAAGTAACAAGAACATTTTTGTTCATTTCCTTTCTTCCCACCCTTCACACACAAAGAGGGCGATTGTGAGAAACATGTTTCGAACAGCCACCTCTGTGTGCACTACCAGGGAACTAAAGGAAGAATCGCGCGACTTGGCTCGGCAAATAGCCATCTCCAATGGCTACGGAATAGTAACCCCACGAGATAAGTTTACAAGGAGAACGACGCGCCCACGCAAAGCACTTGGCCAAAACAAAATCCCGTTTATGTTGCCTTTTATAAGCGATGAAGTAAGCGCAGCTATAAAACGATGCTTAAGAAGGGCAAGTCTAGAGGAATCGGTAGCGATAGTTGAAATACCACCGGCTACTCTACGTCGCCAATTAGTTCGCAACCGCCTCTATGACCGTCTGTGTGAAACAACAAATTGCGTAATTTGCCCTTACGGCAGGGACGGTCATTACATGAGTTCAGGTACGATATACCTGATCTCGTGTAACAATTGCGGAGATGAATATATTGGCGAAACGGGCAGACCTTTGTGTATCCGTATAAAAGAACACCTAGATGGCAAACGAAAACTAAGACGAAGCACCCCACTAGACACGCATAGGATACAAAAGCATAGCGGAGACGATNATCCCGTTTATGTTGCCTTTTATAAGCGATGAAGTAAGCGCAGCTATAAAACGATGCTTAAGAAGGGCAAGTCTAGAGGAATCGGTAGCGATAGTTGAAATACCACCGGCTACTCTACGTCGCCAATTAGTTCGCAACCGCCTCTATGACCGTCTGTGTGAAACAACAAATTGCGTAATTTGCCCTTACGGCAGGGACGGTCATTACATGAGTTCAGGTACGATATACCTGATCTCGTGTAACAATTGCGGAGATGAATATATTGGCGAAACGGGCAGACCTTTGTGTATCCGTATAAAAGAACACCTAGATGGCAAACGAAAACTAAGACGAAGCACCCCACTAGACACGCATAGGATACAAAAGCATAGCGGAGACGATTTTGAAGTAAAGGTCAATATCCTTTCACAGGAGTCCAAAACACCAGCGCGAAAACTCCTTGAGGCTTTTTGGATCAATGCCAAAAACCCTACAATGAATAGCAGGGATGAATGCCCGGAGGTCATACGCGACCTGATCCCGTACGTTCGCATCGATTTTTGATGTGGGATGGTGCAGTCGTCAACCACATGCGACTATAATCAGCTGTTCTAAACTTCCTCATTGGAAGTCACGAAAAAGCGGTGGGTTTTCGGGAAGTTGTTGATCATGTAATTACCAAAGAGTTTTTCGTCTTTTTGTAAGTGTCATTGAAGCGTTTGGCCTAGTAGATTGTATATCAGTATACCCTTCCAGGCTCTGAAGAAGGCGATACTGTCGAGACGTCAGCTAGTGTTGTATTGTATTGTCTTCTTCTATGGAAGTAAATGTATGCTGTTTAAAAACCTCGCGATTGCTGAACAAGAAAACGACACATTCTTATGGTTGTACTTCACATTATACCCTGCCATGAAAAAGGAATATGCAGTTAATAAGAGTTAAAACGCTGATAAAAGCGTTCGATGTCTTTTTAAAGTACTGAGTATGCTGGCTTTTTTACCCGTCAATATTTTAGTTGTAGTTTCCATATATTTACTGCTGTCGTACTTTGTTTTCGCGCACCATCGGGGAGAGGAGCGGAAGGAACTAGGGGGACTAAGAATACGAGGAGAACGAATCGAATCGAAGAAGTGCTGAGATCCGCAAAGTAGATGTGATGGCGGGTCATGTAAAATACAAAATAAAAGCCAGTGAATAGGGCATTATGAAAGGCAACAAGAATCCACACACGCACACACACGAACAAGGAGAACAATAAACAGATACGATGTTCAGACCCAAATGATTTGCAAGATTCATAAAATAACTTTTCGATCGCACAAATTGCTCGAGTTCAAGTAGGCTGTGGTCGTTTTAAACCCAGTTATTTTTTCTATAACTTACTTTTCCACCGACTGAGCTTATTCTTTATTTATTCTATCTACTTATATTGGAGGAAGATGACTTGCACAGGTGTATGTCCAAAGCAAAGGTCGGTTCGAAAAAGGGTTTGCAATGGTCCGATGAAGGAACTCCGCCAAGCATCCGTGTGCAGCAGTGCTGCAGGGTTGCACCCTTTTGCGGCAATTCGGTGTGCACGGTGCGGCCGGTGTTATCGGAATCGCTGCTGGAAGTGGAGTGCTCGCCACCTGTCGGTGCCAGCCGATCGCTCACCTCCATCGGCAGCATTCCAGAGATCGACGACGTCGAGCAGGGATCAACAACGCACGTGTCCGTCCCCTAAGTAGGCCTCCACTGAAACTCAAGCTCACGTACACGAACAGTTTTTGGACTTCAATTTCACGAGGAAAAACAGTGGTGACGTCAGAACTTGTGCGCAAATTATCTATCTCTAACACTTCTAAATCATTATTTTTGTCGCTGTTATCCCTGTTAATACTACTACTGTTAGCAAATATTATTAGTGTTCAAGGTGACAAATATTACTTCTTGTCTTTAGTAAATATTACTTTTACTGTTAGTCGTTGCTCTATCGGACATAGGATATATACATCAAATGAGTAAGACGTCAGAATACCGTATTGATAACAATAAATACCACTAAACACACTTATAAGTGGAAAATATAGAGTCCAAAGTGAAGCGAAAAATCTCGTTACTATTCCTTCCATGTATAGAACGTAGGCGGCAAGCTCGACATCCCTGAAAACCTAGGATAAGTAGACCTAGTGATTCGATTCAGGCAGACCGAGATTTCCTTCTTTACGATTTCCTTCATGCGAGCTACAAGTGGTAGCGCTAAATAGAGGAGCTAAAGACAGAGGAAAAGCCACGATGTACTTTTTCTATAACGCATATGGCCGCAAGATATGGGTTTTCTGTAGTCCATAACACCTTTAAATTGGTAAATGAATTGTGCGGTTTGGAATCCTTTTGGAGTAGAAGCCTTTTAGATTTGTTCATTGCGTCATTTACAACTTATCCTATACCCACACTTCACTTACAGCATAGCCTGACAAGCTAATCACAGCTGTTTGTTGTAGAAAAAATGGGATAAACATAAAGGGCAAAGTTCTATACAAATGACGTCATTCATGTCCCTCCTTATTCAGGAATGATACGTATAATTGGTATTCCTTCATAGGGTAAATTTCACTCTGAAAGGGACCATCAACACACTGAAATGGGTAGATTGAACAATACTCGCTGACCCAGAAAGTCAAGCGATTTACTGTTGTGATACAGAACTATTGAAGAAAAACAGGACTGATGCAATTTCATACCACTCTTTATTGCCTCTGATATTTTTAAAACCGTTGTAATTGCATCTCTTAATAAATGTATTTTTTAGAATTTTTCCTGTCTACTAAGTCGTCTTTCAGATATTTTATGTGAGCTGGGGAACCGGCATATGAGTAACCCTAAGTATGAAGCTATTTTTCAGTTCCTCAACTAACCATGACCTCTATAACATTTTTTAATCTCGTTCAATTCAGGTGCTTTCCTTTTTCGAATTTATCTAATCGCTTGAATCAGACCGGGTGCACCGTGCTCTCTGTTGGGGGAGTTCCTGAGCAACTTGTTGCGATATTGTTACCATACGAGTTTTCAATACTTCGAACTCGACTTCACATTGTTTAGCACACTGTTTATTGAATTAAAGAAAATGCAGTTAGAGAAAATAAACGACTACTGGCTGGCCTTAGCAGCCTCTGCTTATCAGTCATCATAACTTCGAATGACAGTTTACTTATCTCAATATGTCTCTCGTTTGTAGTTCCAAACTACCTCCAGGGTGTTTTTTGGATTGTATGGCCTGCGAGATAATGGCTGCTAAGACTTTTTTTAAGCAGATTACTGAAATTTCACTAAATGCACGTAAACATCTTAACAGCGCAATCGATTGTTCTCCATTTATGGGAGGGCTCACTCATAAAGCCACAAGAGCGCTCATAATCCTCATCAACGGTGTTCTCGCATCTTGTCGTTGCTAATACGGATGGGCTATCATGGAATTACAGCTACTTTTCGGTGGCTATGCCGATCCTATCAGCCTTGTTGGCTTCTTTTTGCCTAAGGAGCTTAAGGATTTCGTGAAATCAGCATTGTTCAGAATTCTCTTCATCGTAATGGCTGTCATCGTCTCCGCTTTCTGTAATGATCACTTTTTCGGTAAGTGTCACTGTGATGAGTAAAGTGCCCGAGACGGCTTGGCGAACGATGGTCGTCGACGGTTGGAATGGCCTGATTTTAGGCCTAAGTGGCCAATACCACAGGGTCGTCGTTGACACACACAGACAGTTATTGGTCGATTACGTAACGACGACCTTTCGATGTGTTGGGCATCGGGCGCATTGCGTTTGAATACGTTGCGATGTGTTGGTGTGCCGACAGTATCATGGCCGATGTTAACGACTTTTTCAGTAGCTCGTTAACGACGGCGGTTCGCTTTGCCTCATCGCCACCATCTCGTTGTTAACACCGCTAACTTCGAGTGCAATGTCTTCAGCTGAGAAGCGAACCACAATACGACATTCCGTGGGTTCCTCGTCGGTAATGAGCACTGGCTTGTCGGGTGGAATTATTGCTCTGGCCGGAAACTACCCTCTTCTCATTCAGCCATGCTTCAACGCTTCCAATGACGAATCAAGCTTCGAGAAGTGGCTCAGCACAGGCCAGCATGCCACGCGCTGTTGTAAACGAGTTGCCACAAGTTGTGGCTACGTAGCGGAAACTAACTCAAGTTCTGCTTTCTTTTGGGTATCAAAATCTCATGGTCTAATTATAACTGATTACAAGATTACGTAGTATCAGTGGTAATTGATCAGGGAGTAATATGCTTAGCATAAAAATTTGTGATGATAATCGGAAATTTCGCCGTATTTTCTAGACCACGGTGAAGCCGTAAAACTATTTAGGAAACGAAATGACACTGAGATGTTGGCAAAACGTGGAGCCAAGCCAGACTTAAAGCTGTGATCACCCTATTTAGAAACGCATATGTAATACTCACTGGTCTTAGCATTTAGTCTAACCATTGTTCCACAGTGGATCTACGACTCAGATCCATCTTCCAAACTGATCAATTTGAATTATGAACCCACATCAAGTCTTTTCCACAACAATCTTGGCTAACAAATGCAGAAACGCAATAAATGAGAGATTTCACTTAATAGACCATTTATGACAACCTTAGATTTGTTCGATTAGGTAGTCACGGTATTTGTGGCTCAGCATCACCTTCTCCTATGTGTCCGACAGTTGTTGAGGCGCAATCCACATAGACCTCAGACAGTGACCTCGATACCGTTACCAATGTGGTGGTCTCTGTACCCATCTGGCGTTGGATAGGTCTCCGTGGCTGACGGTGACTGCTGGAGAAATGCTGTAGCACCGAATGCTGTTCTCGTTTACGACGGCGTGGTGTTGTCTAATCGTCATCGTCGGCTTCGTTTCATCGTCGTACACGACCAGCCCATCTATTACCTAAGACGCCTTCATTATGTGGACAGCGCTTACTGGTCACAATAATAAGACGATCATGTCGCATATCGCCTCGATCAAAAGAATACCTAAGCAACAGGTGCATGCTCATCTGTGGCCACATGCGTGGTTCGTCTCGTTCCTTTTAGTATGTTATAACAATGTATTTCCATGACCATCATCCACATCTGTAACGGCAGGACGCAAAGACGTAAATTCGCTGCCTAAAAAGCATCGATAGCTGCTAAAATTGACACTTTTAGGAGAGTTTTTTAAAAAAGGAGTTATATCCTTGAGTAGCATCTGCGGCTGCAGATGGCTGATACTTTTAATGAGAATATGGTTTCATTGAGAGACAGCAAGGCCGTCACAAACTCTGTATAGATGGAAATCATAGTTTATAAAACCCTTTCTCCAATCCCTATTCAAAAAAGGTTTGGAAACAGTACAAGACGATTAATAGCTTATCAAAGACCGAAAGAAAAACACTGCAGTAAAGCTTAACTATTCAAAAAGGCAGTCAGTAACTGGAAAATGGTCGCAAAATATTGTTCGCTTTGTTTCTTTGAGCAGTGCAAGCTAAGATAGTTTTGAGAGTACCCACTGGTAGCTTTATAATTCCCTCTTCATTGCTTACATGTTCGCTTCTTTTCCAGCATCACAGATGAGCCACATATTTTTTTGCTTCTATATTTCTTCTTCGAAATGACACTCTAATTCTGGACACGCTAGCAAATGGCTATTCCTGGGATTACGGTAGCGTGTACGGTAGCGCCTTGGATAGAGGTCTCGCGAAGGCGCGCGATCACGTGGATGATTCTATGAATGGTGCGTGGGTATCTGCTCTTCCTCTTCTAATTTGGCGATTCCTCTTCAAAACAATCTGCGTCTCCTAAACGACTTAGGAGAGCGATGGTTGAGTGATCGTGTAGCGTAATTCGCACTCGGCGCTAATCACAGCACCACGACGCATTCAAATCCTCAGAGCAACAGCTGCTGGTGCTTGACTCTCCGCTAGACAATGCACACCGCCTGTGTTATTAAGACACTCTTAAGAAGTGATTTCTCTATAGGCCTCTTCCGATTTGTCTTTCTGCACCGCGTGCTCAGTAATGAGACTGAGTCCGGTCTTGCGCTCGCACGCTGTAACAAATAACAGTGACAGAGTGATGTATGGGCTCTATGTGTTGTCCTCAATTGCAACCCGTTAGCAAAGCACGTCATGTGGTGACAGCTTACCCCAATATAATTCGCAATATTTGGATGCTCATTCCGTGAAATCTGATGTAGAAACTAGATGTTTCGGCATGCTAGAAAAACTTAATGAAAGCGTTCATACCTATATCTGCCACATATACGTAGATCCGTACACGATTACCTCGAAGAAAGCATGAGACATCTAGAGATTCTAAGACATTAGCACAAATACCAGTCGAATAAAAAGTTATAATCACAGTGGTGTTGAGATGTTTGCAAAAGCCCGGTTCACTGGTGTTTGAGGTGAAGACCGCACATGCTATTGCCCTTTCCGGAGCTAATGCGTTAATCACCGCACCATGCGAGTCCTTCTTTTCACCTTTTCCTCAGCCTTTATAAAAAGTTATGAAAAAAGTTTTAGTTAGGCGGAGCCGTAAAAAGTTATAGTTAGACGGAGCCGATGAGATATTCGTCGCCTCCGTGTTGTTCAGCGCCTAACTAGCTTCGATACCGTCAGCGCTCTACTGTGAGCGAAGTCTCGGTCGTTATTTATGACGAATGAGCTGTAAGCGGCCAAATCAAAGCGGATTACTCATGGCGTCGGTCACTACTTTATGAAAAGGCGATGACCACCAAGCAGTACAGATGCAGGGAAAATCACTGATTAAACTGGGGCGCCCAGAATAATGCACTATAGATTTGTTTGATTAGGAACTTGTTCTGCAGTCAAGAAGTCCGAAATAGACTTAAAAAAAGAAAAATACTACGAGCTTTTGATGACGCAATTCACAATATTTTCATACTTTTACTTTCCGTTATTTCATATGAAAAATATTCGAGCCGTTTTCATTTCGACTGAATGAAAACGAGGGATGTGAAAAGAGTCTTACGTTATTTTGAATTTTCACGTCATACTCTGTTGTTCACCTTTTTACACGAATTTTATACCTTAGCAAAAAAATCTTGTTGGTCTTAGTCAGATCCCCTTTCTTTCTACTCTTTTGAAATTTTAATTTTAAAGTATTGAAACCGAGCAAAACAAAATAGGTTTGTTTTCTGTCATCGGCTACCCTGGGAATTGTTCGGAGAGCCGCAGCTAGAGGTCGGTGCCTCGGAGCAGTGGCCGACGAAATCACTGACGATTCTGGTCGAGTCCAAGAGTCTGCTACAATACAGTTAATAATAGCTTTCTCTTTGCCTAAAAATAAATGGAGATGTAGGTGGATAGGTAGCACAGTGGCAGTGGTGCCGATTATCACAAGCGCAGTGCTGCTTCGATCCCGCTCCATGGTCGCCGTGACTTCCATTCCTCCGGGTTCATGAAATTGGTAGCAGAGGTGCCTGACGATCCAAGTGGGAACTCTTTATTGTGGCTCCTTTAGGACTCTAGGAAGAATCGACATGACCATCAGCAAAAGACATTCGTGATGAAAAGAAGATCTTTAAGAACCAGCCGAAACGGCACTTAAAAAGTTCGAACACTTTTGTGGTTGATGGATACGAGGAAAAGATTCGAGTGGGAGAAGTGCTGAAAACCGCACGATACATGTAAGAGACTGGACTTGTGGGAAAAAAACTGTTATATAGACTCTCAAAGTCGATGAACAACAAATGTGCTGAAAGCGCTTAAATGTAATTAATACGCAAGTTCTTAAAACTTTTTCGTTGTTTTTTGCTTGCTTTATTCTTTTTCGACCTTTGTAAATCCTATGTTCTTCCCCGTGGCGGGTGTAGCGCAGTCGTTAGAGGTGCACTGCAAAACACATGGGTTGGATCCTGCGTCACGAGCTCACTAAGCCTTTCATCGTTTCGTGGTCAGCAAATTGGTACCACACTTGTCCAGGAGGACAACAGCACTGGTTCGATACATCGGTGGGTCGCAGCAAATCATGGAATAAGCAAAGTATGCCTTTAATCACCTCCGGTGGTGGTCGATGAAGTCGCATGCATGGCACATCCCTCAGAAACTGATCATTGTTAAGAGATTATCATTTTTATCCTTTATGCCTTTATTGTTTTTTTCCTTTCTCTATTAGACTTTTCTGTCAAGCCATTTGTTAACAAAATAGTCACAAGTTACAAATTATCTTCGATTCGTGTAGACTCGCGACTGGCCGTGATGAGGACCTGGGAATGCTCTTAAATGATAGGCTCAAGAAGTCAGTGGCAAAACTCGGCCACGAGAAAGCGGTTACTTTACCATCAGCACACTTGGCACTTCCAACTATAGCCTTGGCAAGCCAGAAGGCTCAGCATACAATGAAAAAGAAGATCAAATCCGCAGTTTGGTCGGCGGCATTCTACGGGATGAGAACATCACAACTTCACGAAGGGGCAACATTTTTGGCTTGCACTAGCATCGACAGCATTGGAATGTTTTTGGTCGGCGTCAGGTGCCACAAAATAGTTTTTTCAGGTGCCATTTCCAGCAGTTTTCTTAAAGTCGTACGTCACATCAGTGTACAAGTGAATTTCCAGTTTTCATTGCGAATCAAACGACGAGATCACTCATTATCAACGAATAGAAGCTGCGCGTGACTAAAAAAACTAAAGGCTGCTGAACATTCCAACTCATGCTTTCCTTTCGCCTTGTCCTATTAGTTTCAAATTTGCTCCGTCATTCACTGATGAATCACATTCATTTGTAATCAGCTTGAAATTATAATGAAACGAAAAGCTTTTCTACACACTTGCTAGACCTCGGTGCTTGAATAGCTAAGTTCACTAAACGGTAATATCGTATGGAAAATTTTGAAATATGACGAAGAAAGAACAAACCTGTCAGAACCAACCATGAGCACATGTATCTTTTAATCGACGAGATAAACTGTTGAATCAAAGGGATCCGAGATCAGTGAAGGGGTCTCGTTATGAGGTGCCTAGTGGTTTTCACAAATCTGTGCTCTAAGTAGTACTAGTTCTTCACGAACATCCTCTTCTTGATTATTAAGGAATTTTCGTAAAGCCGAGGCAGGATCCGATGAATGAAGACTTGCCTATTAAACAAGTCAGACTCCACCAGCTATTTTTTCAACTCATACCGAAACTTTTGCTGTGGTCATTGAAATATCTGGGAGCGGATCGGAAGAATACACGAAAGGCAATCCGAAGCCATACAAGTGTTCACAATAGATGTCAGCGATAAAATCGGCAGATTTTATCATAAATCTGCTGCATCTTCAGTTAAACTCTAGATTTGTCCCTGACGTCATTATATCCAATCCAAATCCATTAGACCATCAACGATGGTGTTAAAGAGAAAATGAGAAGGCAAAAAATACCTGTGGCTTTGAATGATTCATGAAAGTTTTTCTTAAAAACACTCAAGCAGAAGTGATTTCAGGTAGAAGACCTGCTTGATAAACCGCTTAACTCCTTTTTAATTCTACTTTTTGTGTGCTCTTATTTTGAGTAGGCAAGTAGATACTTAGAATACCTGCCTTCACATGTGAGGATCGAAGAACATCTTGCATTTGTTTCATCGTCTTACAGCCGCCCTCTGTTAAGGTGCTCCAGCTCAGGCATAGATGCGTTTGTAAGTTTGCTATCTTCTCCTAACATAAATTGCTTGTGTAATCGTTTGAATAAAAGGATAGAGGGGGTAAAACATTTGGTGCTTGTCTATCCATAAGGGTTGTGCAATGCATTCGACTACATACGTAACATTATTTCTGAATGTTTGCCGAAATACCTGGTCTACGCAGTGACTTGATGGATTTTACCGGTATGTCATATCAGTATTTTCATCGCTCGAAATAAGTCTGGTATCAGTTTTCGGTTGCAGGGAAACAGACGGTTTGGTTTGTATCTGACGAGAGATCGAACCTAGGGCCATGCCTGCGTTGGACAGTACCTCTAACCACTGCGCTCCAGACACTCATCATTCTATAATAATAAAGTTATTTTGAGTAATAACAACATTTAGTGAGAATATTGGTAGGCACACAGATACAAAGGTTTGTTGATATTGTTTCTTGTCATTTACGTTTCGCTTTCAGACAATAACAAAAATGTAGCCAAAATTGTTCCACGGGATACTCGCAAATCACTACATTAAACCGTCTTCACAGAGATTTTTCCGTTTTGCTTTACTTTAAAGTCACATTTCCCAGTGTTTTCGTAAGCACCAGACAGTTAATTTGCCACTCTATAGATGACTAAGTAAGCCTGAACTGTTCAGCACTCTTGCTGACGCTATTTTTTCGTGGCGGGAAGCACGTCAGCGATAAGACGATAGAATACTGTACATTTAAGTTACATAAAAAATCTAAAAAGGCAAATGACAGACATTCCACACTTGTACCGATAATAGTGCAGGCAGACGATTCAAGTGCATATTTATTTTCCCACTTAAACACACTACATGTAATTTTTAATCGTGAGCTCCAAAAGCCCATAAATCTTTAGGGGTCTCGAGGTGAATTTTGCTCAAAGCCCGGAGGAAGTAACTCTAAATCTGAAAGCACATGGATGACACGGAAGCATTAGAAACCCTCAATTACGCCGCATCGAAAGAGGTCACACTTGTACAATCCATTCATTTCAATTGATGGACTTCAACGTCAAGGTTTTGATTTTTTTCACTTCTATTTCTGTTTTTATATTCAAAACAGATTACTTTTACATGGTGAAATGAAGACTCACTTATCGAACCCATTTGCAAAAGACAGCGAATATTCAGGTTTTTCATGGATTTATTTTTAACAGAGGTATTCTCGCTTTGGGTTTAAAATGAGGCAAGTGCCTGCAACTGAGGAGTGGGTCACCCTTGCACAGGTTCTCAAGCTTCCGGTTATTTCTAAACGATGAAACCGCTACTTCGGAAATCGAATCTTTTATTGTAAACGTTAAACCAAACCTGTTCGTTTTCTAAAGTTTTCCAGTGATTGGATTCTTTACCAGATTTTCTTTCTAAAAGTTCGAAATTTTTCATTATGAAGAGAAGCAGAAAAAAGGTAAAAGACCCGCTGCGAACATGTATCAGTTCAATTAGTTTTGCTTTGTGTGGTTTCGGTCCTTGATTTTAACCCATATTTCATGTCAACGCTTTTGAGTGTAAACGACGACTGTAAACGTGGAGTTTGTAGCTTCCTTGCTCTGAAGCGACCAAAGCTTCAAAGTTGCTGAATGACAACAGCCCAGTTCTCACACGGGTTGCCTGTTTTTGAGTGATACGGAAGAATCTGAAACGTTTCTCTGGTTTTTGATATGTTCTTATCAAGCGACAACAGCGCTGAAATGACGCCGTTCGGGGCGCCAGCCGGCGACAAATACAGTAACCCTTGTCTAGGCCTGTTGCGATAACATTAAGAAAAAAATTCGTCGAAAAATAAAGAAAACTGAAACCAACTAAAGTCACAGCGATGAGGGAACGTTTCGATAGCAAGATCTGGGTGGATATTGTCTCTAATTGACAACTGTTAGTGAAAACATTATAATGCTGAGATATTTGCAAAACTCCTGACCGCAGGTGTCCGCAGTGGGGAACGAACGCGCTATTGTCCTTTCCGGGGAGCAGCGCACTTCACCACCACACCATGCGGGTCCTTCGTTTCGCCTGTTTCTCAGCTAGTTGTATCGATCATTGCCATCATCAATCACCCGTCAACGGGATTGATCTGGGGAGCCCAAATCGGCATTGACCCCAGTTAAACTGAAGCTATAATTATAATCACAATCTTAACCTTTTTATTTACTGCCTATTCTTTTTAACGGCAAATATCCTGCCATTAAAAAGTATAGGCAGTAAATAAAAAACTTAAGATTGTCAATGAAAACAACCCTAAAGCACCTAATGCAGGAAAACGAAATAATTTGGTGAAAGCGGTGGCGCCAAAACGTTAGAAAGGGTAAAGCTTTCCACGTTGATCTATTTTTGAGGGACGGGCCACGCATCCGACTTCGATAAGCATCGTTGGAGGTGACTGAATGCATATCTGGCCTTTATAATAAATCGCGGTGGCTTACCGTTGTATCGAGCCAGTGCTGCTATCCTCCCACTCAAGTCTGGTACCAATTTGTCGACCCCAGATGGATGGAGGGCTTGATGGGCCTGGAGCGCGGGGATCGATTCCATGTGTATTGCATGTCTTTCCGACCACTACGCTACGCAATGCGGAAGCGCTAGTCGAATAAGTCTTTTTTTTACTAACCTCGTGTTAGCTCAATAAACTACGCAAACATTGATAATTCACAGAATTTCGCCATGCTAACAAAGGGCGTAAGAAAGATGAGGTTTTTTTTGGACTGTCGAACACTGGGAAGTTGCTGATCTCAGGCGCCCCTTGTGTTTGAAAAGTTCTGCTAAAGTCTTCTTCTAAAGACATTTTAACAAGCTCTGAAAAATACGTAGGAGTGACTCGAAGTGTGATAGCGATAACATATCAATTAATGACGATGTACTGAAGCAAGCATGTGATGATATTATGGAATAATAGCTATGATGATAAATGAAGATAGAACTAATAATTTGAATTTCCATACGAATCTTTAAAAAGACACCAAGAATTGTCCTGACGCCACTTTAGCAAAAATGCTTCTATTCCCATACCCCATGATGAGGGCCTTGCACCGTCCAATGTAGAAGAAATGTAGTTCGTCGAATTCAATCGGTTCCATTCAACCCATAGTCTTTTCGTCGATCATTCTTCCTCCGTTCATCTTCCTCATAGTGCTCACGGCGGTCAAATGGTGCTGGATGCCCCATTCTTCTCGTCGATAAATTCATGTATGGATGGAATAGTTCACATTTGAGTTACAATTTCTAATATATTTATAGTTTTCGACAACTTTGAGATATTTCGCAGCGACACCTTTGCTGAACTATCAAAATGTTTCTGCCTTAAAAGAATAAAGGATAAAGCACTTGGCGCTGATCAATCTCTGAGGGATGCGCCATGCATTCGACTTCATTAAGCATCGTTTGGAGGTGATCGAATGCATATCTCGCCTTTACAATGACTCGGGATCGCCTACTGATGTATCGAGACAGTGCTACTATCCTTCCAGACAAGTCTGGTACCAATGTGCCGACTCCGGAGTGATGGAAGGCTTGGTGGGCCATGGGCGCGGGGATGGATTCCACGTGTGTATTGCAGTGGCGCCTCTAATCACTGCGCCACACGCGCCCCTATTTCTGCTTTATCCGCAATAACTCTAATAAAATTGAACAAAGCGATTTTTTCCAATTTTAAAAGTCAATGCCTTATGCAGATTTTGGTCAAAATACTCCGGTTTTTTTAAAAATAGTGACAAAATATTAAGATGAGTTCGAACATCGGAATAAATATAATGAGAAAAGTTTTTGATTAACTTAACTAAAAGCATAGGAGGAAATAGAACATTGCAAAAAAGGTAGAAATTCACCGTCCGTTGCACCCATCGTCTCGCAGTAACTGAGCGTTCAGGTGAAATCCTCACTTGTTCTGCCGCTTGCCAGCGCTTTCCGGTGGCATCCGATTGTTCGAAAACCATAGGCACTCACACTTGCGTTCCCTCCAGGAGATTGTACTTTTCCTGTTTTTGGGTAACGGCACTTGCTAGTATTTCGTCGGACTCTGCCATAGAGGCTTGAGTGTATTCATGTCGCACTCTCCAAAGGTAGATATGGAGTAATATCGGCAAGTGGTAACCTGGTACAAGCCGCAGGATGTAGTATTCAGTGAATTAATTTCGCGCTCTCGGACGTATCGGAGTGAAGGATACAGTCCGCGTCCAACCTTTTATCTTCCATTCACGGATGCGCCACGGAGCCTTGCGGAATTCTGCTCTGGATCCTTCACGTGCACAAAACCCTCTATTCTAAGTGAAATTAACAGTGAAGTAGCGACAACACATGCGAATAAAGTTATAAATTTTATGGTCCCATGTGTTACTGCAACAAGCTTTTTGCAGTAAAATGTCACATGTAACAAAAATCGTTCATTTCATCCAAATGTAACAAAAATCGCTCATTTAAAAACAGGCGAACATTTAGCTGTCACCTGCACTGCCTTCCTGAAACTCGCAGAGCGACTTGATCGAATGCTAAAAAATATTACTGTCTTCCGGAATAGTTTTCTAGAAGGCATTGCTTTCTGCACGACTTGAAGCGAATCATATTTCGTCTCGAATAACTTTTTAAAGCACCATGGAGCCGGTGGTTTCCTTGCAGAACCGCTGACTTCTTGTAGAAACGAGTGACTAGCTGCTCATGTCCACTGGTTGTTGCGAGGATCCACCATAAGTCGTGCGCCCAAATTTTGGCTTGCCTCCTTCGCTTAAATGGTCGAGATACTGCCAGGACCGCCCTCTCAACAGCGCATCTGGTAACTTTGAATCGTCGTTCAACACCCACATTTCCGAGGCGTGCTCTGTGGCAGGACGAATCGTGAAATCGTAGAGGTAGACGCAGAGCCGGGCGTTTCTCTAAGTTGCATAATTGAATCGTACTGAGTTTTCGGGCCAAGTCGTCCAAAATATTCACTTCAATCCCGTATTTTCCCATTCCAGTTTCTACATGACTTCTTATGAGCAACTCCTCATAATTGTGGCGAAATCGCAGTCTCAGATAAACTCTTCTGTCGATGGTCTTGGGAACGATACTGTTGTAGAAAAAGAGCTATACAATAGTTGTGAAGCTGTTATATGAAGATCTTCATATACGTATTTATACTTAATAGATATACTTAGTAGGAAGGCCCTTATTATAAAAGGTTTTCATGAGCTCTTCAACTTCGATTTATATGAAGGACGCCGTTTTGTATGAACGAAACTAAGACATGACGAAGACTTTGCTTTAACGACATTGTAATCAGTTCTGAACCATATAGATATGGTACTCTCTTAGTACTGATTTTCGGAACCAATACCTCGTTCCGATGTCTGTCGTTCGCTCAACAGTTTTTCCAGGTTTTTGAAGATGATAAGAGTAAGGAGCTTGCAGAACATAGAAAGCAAGTGGGTCAGACGATGGTTGTTGATGTTGTGCTGTTCTCCTGTGATGTACTGCAACAATACAGTCCTCGTTCCCTATTGGCAAAATAAATTGCATTGTGAAAGGCAGCGAGTGTTTCTTCCATCGATGAGGTAGAAACCAGCGCAGCGAAACGTTCCTGCGTGATGCTTTCTTTCGATTCACAAAGACCGGTGATTACGGGTGATGAGTGCGTGGGAGCACTACAGCACAGCAATGGCAGGATTCCGGGGAATTAACTGAAGCCCGGAGATTGGCACAATATGTAAAGTTGAGTTGTATAAATAAAATAAATAATAGAGCTGCAAAACATTAGCACATTCGTCGCCTCCTCCACCTCCATTTATCACAGCTCCATAGCTTCAGCGTTGAAACCATACAAACGTGGAATCACATCCCAATGAGATTGATCATCGACGGAATCTTTAGCGTCTTTCTTATCACTATTCCGCACCTGTCAGGAAAATCAAATAAAGTCCAAACGAAAAGCGCTTTAACCCGAAAGCAATACCGATGTCAAAAATGGAAAGCATAGTCATGATTGAAGTCAATTTACCAACATCAACACTTCTTTTGGTAACTACTTATCTAAGGTACATTCTAAACGCTTGACTACAAGCGCTTGGTAGTTTCATGCACAGTGTAGTTGGATGAGGAAATACCTATAGAAGAAGAGCGAAAACGGTGACGTCATGAAACCTGTAATGTTTTTTTTCTGGGAAAGTGCTTTTTGTTTGCCAGAAATAAAAAGAAGGTTTAAAATTTGCTCACATTCTTTTCTCAGCACTCCTTGTGGGAATTGCTTTGTAATCTCATCTAAAAGTCAACGGTCTTTCTCTAACGGTTGAGACATTCGACTTCATTGTGCTTTATACGAGTAATAAAATTTATAATGAAGAGGTGAAAGGGAGCTGACCAGGATCATCGTTTTCGTTTATCCTCTTTATCTCATGACAATTACTAGTTTTCCATTGTTCAAAATGTTTAAACAAAGTCAGCGTATTTCACATCGTGCTCTGCCCTGAAAAAAAAAGAATTGGCAGTAAATAAAAGTTAAAATATTGTAATTTCGTCTGCTGCCTCAATTTAACTGGTTCCAATGCCAATTTGTGCGCCTCAGATCATTTACGTTGACGGGTGATTCCTGATAGCACCGTTAGGGTAAAAAACTGGCTGAGAGAAAGGATAAGCAAGTGCTTTGGTTGGTGCAGTTGATAACACGTGAGCTCCTGGAAGGGGTAGTCACGGGTACGCAACCAATCTCAGACTCTAAGTTTTACTTATATCTCGGCATCTCTATAGTTGATAACAAAGAATTGTTCCAAATTTTAGTAGACAATACAATTCCTTGCAGTCTTTTGTTTGTGGCTGTGAAAAATTGAATGGAACCAGTGGAACGTAAGCAGCGTATAAGTTCGTCGATTACGCGCAACGTTAGGTAATAGAAGCCCACAGGAAGGCTCTAAGTACAGCAGGCTGAGACCGTCTAGCGGCTGTTTCTTTTCCCAGTTTTAGTTTTTTCGCAAACTTCTCCTTTCTAAGATGGGAACTGCATGTTATCGTTATATGCTTACCAGGAATAAAGAAAATGCCTTTTAACCTAGTATTGATGAAATGTCCTAACCTTAAAGCTTTTTTCCGTTATTGATCCTCATGCTTGTCTTTTAATCTAATAACAAAAACGTGTTGTTCACTTCTGCTAAAAGTTGGCTAGCCATATTTTGGACTTTTTTGGCTACAGCGTTGAGAGATGGAGACGGAATTTAGGGAGCTCTTTATTTGTCCCGACGCAATGCCGCCATTCGCACGCGCCGAATGGTCACTTTTTCTACAGTAAGCATAAACTGTTGTATTATATTCATTGAACTATTGGTTTTGGGGTATCCAGCATGTAGTGGCAGTGAAACGCGATTAAAGACTAGGATGGCAACCAGAGATGATGCGAATGACAAATTTTTGATATTTTGTGTCTGAATGTACTCCTTGTATCCGTGTCAGCCATTGAGTCAAACAACGAAGACATCCCTGCACTTAAGGAGACCATGATCCCCAGTCCACGAAACTGTTGTCATACTGTGCTAGACAGCGATCCCTCGGAGAAAATAGCCATGGTACTGTGCTCTATTCACCAAGTACTACTAAGCATGAGAACATAGCCGAGTAATCTATTTTGTAGTTGTTTCTTCTCTTTCTGTTCCGCTTTATTTGATCTACTCAGCTCTATCAAGAGCTTCACTGCAATGTTTTTTACAGCTTTTTTTATTTGCTGTCTTGTTTTTTTAAATATTTAATAGCATTTTTTTCTTTTATATGACACGTCTCCCCTAAAATGCTGTTTGAGCAATTCTCCCCATAGTACAGTGATAGCAGAGCAAGAGCGTTCCCAAATGGTCTGCAGAAAGTGATCTTTTCCAGGACAAATCAAATACCAATTTCCCAATCCCCGCAGGAACAAGAGGCTGAGTGAGCATTAAGCGGGGATTGAACAAGAACCGCGTTCGTGATGACCCGCATTACTACCACTCTGCTGTTCTCCCGCTAATGTTCGTAGCCTATTTAATGACACTCAGCCTATTTAATGAAGCAACGCCTTATGCGTGCTGCTACTTTTTTCTTGGAAATTTGACTAAAGTTTGATTGAAATTAAGGATAGTTTGATAAATACTAAGTTGCACTAAACGAAGAGGCACAAATCGGTGAAATAGCAAATGAATTAGAACAATATATAATAAAGAGTGATCCAATATTATTCGGGTAAACAAATTAGTAGATACGACATTACGAAATCCGATCGTCTCTGGGAGAAATTTATAATGAAGTGACACATCTGTTTGTTTATACGAATGAGGTCGTTCATTAATGTCACCGTATGTGTGGAGAAGATGAGGGGTCGTCGATCAGCACTTAGATGGACCATCGCCAGAGAGAGCCGTCGGCCGCCATCGCCACGCCATCAGTTCGTCTTCGCCCAGTGCTGGCCGGCGACGAAGGGAGGGCACTCGTCTCCGATCCACGCACCGCATACCGCTTCCTCCGCTGGACCCGTCCTTGTCGGTAACAGCCTTAACGATGACTTAACTGCTTCCATCCGTCCAAATTTTATCAGCACAATACTCTTCTGTGATAACATATAGAGTATTCAAAAATTAATTAAGTTACCTAGATGTTAAGGCTTAAATTAAACGATGGTCATAAATCTTAATTTCTTAGCAATGGCAAACTTCCGCTGATTTTAATACCGATATACACTTGAATAGACGAATGTTGAAGTGTCGTCTACCTACTAGTATACGCATTCTCAAGGCCAACTTATGTAAAATAAAGAAACAGCAAACGTCTGCCAAGTCACGTCCGACACCGATGTTCACACCGTTGCGTTTCTTCAATGTGGCATTCACCTATGTCCTTTCTCATTCTAGAAAAATCTGATGTTTTTCATTCGTTTTATAAGGTGGAAATGCCTAAGGACATTGACACAACTTGGTGTGTGTTACTCAACTTCTTAACCCTTTTACTTACTGCCTTTTTCTTTTTGAGACAAGGCCTTGAGGACTAGCTGAGAGACAGGCAAGACGAAGGACCCTGTTGGCGTGGTGGTGAAGTGCGCTGCTCCCCGGTAAGGACAACAACGCGTGTTCGTTCCCCACCCCATACACCTGCGGTCTGGAGTTTTGCAAATATCTCAGCAATATATACGAGTTACTCAACTTCATAAACTTTCTGATCATTTCATTTGCTTATCATTTCATTTTTTTTAAAATTGATGCTTAAATTCGTGGATGTTAATGTAACAAGAACTATGTCAAACAGCATCTTGAACTATGGAATTCACTAGTTATAAAAAAAGAGTAGATTAAGGTCGATGTTTTGGAGAAAATATCTTATCTTCTACTTGAGAGAAATCTGGAGCGCTAGCTTTAGGAAAACTATCCAGCATTTCAGAAACCTTTCACTAGAGTATGATGGATCTAGGGTTTATTAAGAAAAGATCCAAAGCAAAGTAGCTGCGTATGACTTCGTATGAGAATGTATCAAAATTCCATACCCAAGAATTGCACACGCACTGGCCGAAAGCACCGTAAACGAGATCACCATGGTTCTCGATTCTCTTCATTAGTGACGTGAGCCTCGAACCTCGTAGTCATGTGGACCAGCACTCCTCAGTTGGCCACATGAAGCTGCAACACTAACTGGAAGAGCATCCTAGTGTGGTTATTTGGCAAGCGGCCCCTCGTTTCCACCACTTTAGCGCTGAACACCACAGACGTAAACTCAGTATCAGCAATACTGTGGAATGATATCCTTATCCTTTTGTTGACAAGGTAGAGTCGATCTGATTTCGATCTATCGCGTGGTGTCCTTGCAAGTGATGAAGTTCATAGTGATGACCTCCACTATATCGACGGAAGCTGCTGCTTTTTGGTTGAATTTAAACATTTTAAAGGTTAGCAATTTCAAAAGAGCAAGGACGAAAATATTTTCAAACCGAATTCCATTTAAGTTTGGTAAGGTTAATCATTTTCTTGGTATTCAGTGATAAGCTTACACGACGCCGTTACAAATCCTTTTGTGGCCACACTGCGGTATCACCTTCTTCAGATCCGTGATTCATTCCAGTCGAGGATCCACTACATTTGCTTCTTCTGGCGATATGGATCTTCGTAGTCGCGGCATTCAGTAGAACCGAATAGAGGGCGGCATCGCACGAATGAGACTGCATTTTCTCCCGTTAAGAGAAAGTCATCACTAAAAATACTGCTTCGCTATATGCTATCTAACAAAATCCACTTGCTACGCAATTGACAATCACCTTGAAAACGAATGATTTTTTTTGGCAGTCGACTTCGAACGGTCCTACGTCCTGGGTAGCCACTGAGAGATGTCAGACTGCAAGAACCGTACCGATGAAAAGAGTAGTGCCGAGGCTGTTTCGTTCCTGTGACGCTCCAGTGTGCTCGGTTCGATTCGATGCGATGACTACGATGAGCCACATAGTAATAAGAAGGTGCGCGGTGCGGACCCTCTATTCGAATCATCGCGACTCCCAAGAAGGCGATTGTATGGCGCTTGACCGTTGGTCCGAACACGAATATGCAACGAACTCCTGCACGCTTACCAATAAACGAAGACGGTAACGACATCGACAACGACGGTCTTTTTCGTGATCACAATAATTTTAGCAAATTTTTAAGCATTTCGTGAAAAAAAAACTTCTGAAAGGTAGATATCTTATCTGGAAGGACAGTTTATGAAATTATAAATTTATCAATTAGAGTCTGATTTGTTGAAATCGATAGATGGCACTTGTAAGAAATCAGGACTTCTTGTTAATGGCATCTAGCCAGCAATGGATCTTCATAATAATGCCTTTCCTTTTTGGGAGACGATAATGCTAACATGACTAAGTGGAACAAGCATGAATTGGACAAATCGTTTATAATAAGTTCAAGTCTGTACATATTTCCCAACATTGGAGAAGAAATGGATGTTTACGCTTTTTTGAGGAAAAGAAGCCGGTACACTACAAGCAGCAGTTGTTGCCTGATGACGACATGCCGACAGCCACAGAGAACCAGCTCGTTCAGGACCAACAACCGCTTTACGCCATTGGGTGAATTACTACGATAACCGGCATCGCAAGAGCTCTGTACAACTTTAGCGAAAAATGTTGTACATGCAAAAAATGGCGAAATTGAAAGGTTTTCTACTGATTTGTAGGCAGAGCGTTTTACATTGGCCCAATCTCGCCTTTTAGCTTTGACGAATGCACAAATCCCAACCAATAACAAACCCCGCTTGGCAATGAAAAATCGTCATAATTCAGGCAGTAACGTGCGAAAATATTCGCCTTGTGAGAGGTTAATTCTGAGCTTCATGAATCACGGATCCTTCAGAGGAATTTTCAGCAGCACCTTTGCTGTGGGTTTTCAACAAGCAGTCATCAAGGTGTTTTGAAATAAGGTAATGAGAGAAAGGGATGTGGTAGGTGTGTTTGTCATCGTAACGGCGCGTTGAAGACAATCTTCGAGTTCGGTTGAGTATTAATGTCGCCAGGAGAAACTGAGGCCATTTTCTCCTGCCTATTTCCTAAAATCGATGCATTTCGTCGATTTCCTGACAATGCTTCTCTAATTCCGATTTGATGCTCTCATTCGCTAAAAATAAAAGACTCGGATTCCTCTTCTGATACATGAAAATTGGCATAACGAAGTGCCCGTCATTCTTGTCAATTTATAGCGGAGAACGTCGCCAGTTGTGAAATAGCTAGCAAGACTTGTACACTTCAATGCGATAAGAGGACGTATGAGTATTATCGTGCAGAAGATACGCAGAATAAGATTCTTAACGCCAATCTGATTGCCTCTACTCTCCAGCAAAACACAGGCGGTCGATGATTCTCTCCCACACCGCTCCGCCGGTCCACCAGGGCATCCATGCCTCCGGGGTCGCAAAATTTGTGCTAGATATGGAAGGGTAGCACTGCTGACTCGATACAGCGCTAGACCACCGCATATCACTGTACAGATCAGATATACATTCAATTCATATCATTGTATAAGCCAAATATGTATTCAATCACCTCTGCAATGCTTGATGACGCCAAATACATGGAGCATCTTTCAGAGGTTGCTCAACGCAGAGCGCTCCATCCTTTATCATCTTGTCATCATTTCTGCCTTTTCAATCATTTAACCTCTCCTAATTATCGGGATCGATGATAGTGCTAGTCGTCGCTGTCTTTCCTATCTTTACGAGTTTTAGTTCCATCGCAAGATATGTAAAGGGAACGTTGAAACGTGGGATCTTAAAGGGTTCTCTTCCCACGTGCGGCACTGACATTGTGAGTGAACTTGGTAATCATGTTTCGTTTCGCATCCGGTCAAAAGGTAGCCCCTTTTTCCCTATTTTTCCCATTTTTTTTTTTTGGAATTTCCCGTGTCAAGTGCAAATTTGAGAAATCAAGAAACGCCGACACAAAGCAACCATGAAACATAAATAGAAGTTTTCCAGTTTCACAGAGACAAAGCTGACATAATTTTGAAAGAATTTCGTAATAAATCGTTTTATAAACACATGTAACGCGCTTGGTTTCTGAGCTGACTTATCTTGAAAAAATAACCAAAAAGAAAACAAAGCGAGGAAAGGATGAAAACACGAAGAAATACAATTTTATGACTGAGTGAACGATGATGAGCGACGTGTTAAGTTGAAAAAGTGTTCTTTTAATCAATATGCCTTTATATTGTTGAGCTCACACAGGTTGATAGAGATGTTTATTCAGCTAACGTTTCGACGTTTTCATCTTCATCAGAGCCGATGATCCTGGTCGATGGCCCGCAGTTGTTCATCTTCTCGATGTAGCGTCCTCGTTCTCGCATTTTCCTCAGTTGAGTATGTCGAATGAACCGAAGTGTTCTTTTATTTTCCAATGTTATACGCGCATCATTTTGGTTTTTAACTCAAACAATGAGTGGACATCCACGGATTCCAAAATTAGAATTCTAGAAACCAACAACTTCTTTGTCTCTTTTTTCAGTAGAACACAGGCGTATCTGCTGTCGTTGGTGGCGCCCTCACGTCCGATCGTCCTGCTGAAGCCGTAGGACCAGGTCGACGAGAATCTGCTGCCGAACGACAGGCCCGCGTCGCCGACCCGATGCAGAAGCAGCGCTCACACGACCGCCACTACCCCTTCTCCATGCGGGTCACTCCTCGCGGTCCGCACGAATTCAGTTGACATCAAGAAAATCTCTTGACACGTTTGTTTTCGTCTTTACAAGCCTCTTTTTCACTTTTCCTTTTTCGTTTTTCCTTTCTCCTTTCATCGTCCACAGTTTTCGTATCGACGTGTACAGTGTGAATTTTATCGAAGGTAATTTGTAAACGCTCAAGTATACGTGTTGTTCGTGTGGTTTTAGGGTGTTTTGATAAGATGATAATGAAAGTCATAGGTTGTTGATCACGAGAAGGTGAATTCTTTCCTAAGGATAACCTTATCTAACTATTTATAAGAGTAATGTTTACTGTATCATTTTGTGCTTAGAGTTAATCTGAAGTTTCAAAGCATGGATTGCAGCGAACTCAAAAAGCTTTCTAGATCGATCTACTGGACAGTGGGTGATGTGTTTGTTAATTAACTGAATCTAGGGAAATACAGGGTTGCCCCGCCTTGCAGTAACTGAAGCCCAAAGCACTCGTCCACCCTCCCGACATCCTTCCACTCATGGAGACGAATTTCATACCATTCCCAACAACTTTCATGGAAATACTGTAGAAGAATTGCGAAATGGAGTAAATCAACAGCATGAGCAAAGCAGTGAAGAGAAGATAATTTTTTTGATAGAGCGAAATTCCATGTCAGTCATTCTAATATTCTATTACAGTGTGGCAATTTGTCACAGTTCCCATTTCATTACGTTCAATCACATTTCACTTTGTTGTTTTTTTCCGGACTTTTCCAATTGCTTCACAGATCTTAAATCTGCATAATAATGGTCCTATTTCTCTTGTTCTAAATACATGTCTCGAGGGTAAAACGTTAGGCGTTGACCAATCCTTTGCTACCACAACTTTCGAGGAGCCGTCTTCAGAGGCCCTGTATGCTTAGAGGCGGCGTCTACAATTACTTTCAGGAGACTACGAATCGCTATCCTTCCAGGTAGGTCTGCTTCCAATTTTCTAGCCTCCGAAGGATGGAGGGCTAAGGGGGCAGGATCAAACCAGAGGAATATTTAATTTATGTTGCAGGACAACTGCAACCACTGTGCTACACATGCCTCTATCATATGCAATATTTTTTTTTCCATGACTTGTCTTCACATCTACTGCACGGATCCTATCACTTCTTACATTCGATTCGCTTCCTTGCGCAGTCACAGGGTCACCCTCCAAGGCCTCTGAATTGTTCGCACGTGAGTTCGAATGCTTCTTGAGGATTGTCGACTTAATGAATGCCGTTGAATAGTGGTCAAGTCGTCCTTTACCCTGTGATAGGCGGCCTAGGGCGTTTCCGGTTGGATAGCAAGAGGTAAATTGTTCCCAGACAAGCCTATCAATTTTCTAAACCAGAAGAGATGATAGGCTTGAGGATCTCAGTGCGGAGTCGAACCAGCACCGTCTTCGTGAAAAATTGCGTCACTATCCTGTAATTATATCTAACATAATATTGCCTATTGGGATTAGAAACTACAACAAAGTTGAAGTAGAGGAAATGCATACATTCCATAGCAGAAAGGCTTTATTTGCAAAGGCACAGTAACGCATACAGCTAGGACTTTTCCACTTCTCCTGCTCGGTTCTTCACGAATTTCCCCCTGAGTTGTTGCACGTGGAGTAATTTTCCAATGCAGCACTTCTCAGACAGAAGAACGTTGTTTTGTGGAAGAATACAGCAAGTGTCCTTTTTTCTAAATGAATTGATTGAAGAAAACTCGAAATCACCAGACACTGACACTTTAAATGTCAGGGAAAATTCCCTCTACTTCTGAAATGTTAAATTAAAAATCATTTAATCAACTTTCTACGAAACAATAACTACATATAGAGCGTAGTGAGATTTACACCACTTTAGATGGCGGAGACAAGGAGCGGGCTGGAAGTGGTCGTACCGCCGTCCCTGGTGAGTTAAAAGATCGTATCGCTATCTCCGATGCGTAAAGTTGGTTTATACGTTCTGTATAAAAGCAAGCCCATTAAAGCGAGTGTGTTTGCTTGAATGCAAACTGTGTCCCATACTTGTTTCAGTCAAAGTCTATCATGTAAGTAAATAAGAAGGTGCGGATATGAAGGGTTTCCGATGGTCTCCAACAAACAAACCATACATCTACTACGGAGGACCCCAGCGAGCTGTCCGTGATATATTTTTGTCAAAAAACAATAAGAAATAGTCAATTCGCTTAATACTTTACTATTTCGCCTTATTGGAAGGTGCTTCTGGATAGTGCAGAGAGATTTAAACCAGGATTAATTGTTGAGCAGAATCAGCACACGTGGGACATTTGCATCCGGAAGCCCAACTAACGGCAGGAATTTTTAGCCACCAAAAACAGCGAAAATAAAGGTCCTCGAACGAGAACTGTGATTCTCTTCGAGCGGCATGAACAAAGGGAATCTATCCTTGGCAACTCACAGAAACCAGCAATAGGATTATTGCTGTCTGCTCTATTCATGCAACGATTCGTGGGACTTCGAGTGGTTAATGTGTGTAATCTCTTTCTTTTAGAAATATGATGTAAGAAAAAAACGAAAAAGACTGAAAACCGGACAATTAAAACAATAAGCATTGGGCATTGTCAACGAAAAAGGCTTGAAAAGGATAGGATATACATAGGAGGTAAAATGTAAAACCCGTACTTCTCCCATAACTGACGAGCGACGCTCTTGGCAGTGTCGACGATTCTAACACCCAGGTTCGGCTTCTCGTCAGACACCGCTCCTGTTCTCGTGTTGGCTGCTTGGTGAGGACAGTCGACGGTCAGACCTGTTTCTTTCGACCAATCCGGTTTATGCGCCTCTGTCTGCAGCTTCATCTGCAGAGTAAACGAGTCTAATGGTTTAGTTAGTGAAAGTTTTACAAGGAAAAGAACGCGTCATTAAATTTCACACCACTGTTTCAATTTTTTCACTCTTATTGGTCTTTATCATACAGTCTGAAAAGCACACGGTGAAAAATTTCTCTTATTTCAATACAACAGATTGACCTTTCTCATAAAGTTGCGTGGGGTTTACAACATACAAACAAAAATAGGTAAAGATTTGGAAGAGTTTGAAAATATATTGCAATAGAAATACGAAGGATGAAAATAAAGTAAAGCAAAAAAGTGTAGGAGTGGAAGTAGTGGTCAGGAAGTGCAACACAAAGGAGAAATGAAACGATGTGATAGAATACGAGTGTTCGATGGTGGATAAATCCGGCCTTATGTACGCGACGGCTATAACCAGATCTGTCCAATGACCCTGGTCTAAAGTCATACATTACACCAGTCAGCTTAACCAGATTGGCAGCTGAAGGTCATTGTGGAAAGGGTCGTGATGACAAGCCACCTTGTAATCTTACGTCGTTCGATAAGGCAAGCAGCAATTTAGAACCAGCTTGCAATCGCAGCACACACAGTTGATGACTATCTAGATTGATAGCCTACTAGTTACCATTCACCAGTATCACCAGTAATTGCAATAATCACTGAGTAACTGGAGAGCGTATCAGCAACTCAAAAAAACCTTATTATAGTAATGTAAGGAAACATTACAACTATACTAATTAGTGGTACTGTCACTGTAGTTAATGGTAATGCTATTATTGAACATTATTATTGTATCATTACAAACATTTTGTCTGCATTATGTTGTATACCAGTAAAATCCATCCGGTTTCATCAGGCGCCAGAACTGCTTAGTGGGCTTCTTTCGCTCGAGAAAGGCAAGGAGAATTACGCTTTTCGAGTGAGCCCTTTTTGCCCATTTTTACCAAACGACCATTCAATAATAACTATTCGGAATGCTCCTTAGCATAGGTTCACTCGAAATTAGTCTTCTAGATGGACACGTGGACTTCTCACACCTGCTGACTCTGCTCTCAGGAATAAAGAATGGAATGCTGTTCATATTTGTCCTACAGCAAAAACACTCCTTTAACCAAACGATGAGTCGAGAAGCCATTAAGCATATTTAGACTGATAAATCGCATTTTGTAGTCTTATGCAGGATCATCGACTTTAACGAAGACGAAGAAGTCCAAACGTTTGCCGAATAAGGTTTCTTATCAGTCTCACGTTAACCTATTAAAAAAGAATAACGTTAAACTAATAAAATAACGTGATAATACCTTCGTCGATTATTAAACAAACACGAGATCAAAAGGTCAAAAGATTTATTCGGCTACGTTTCGACAGCTTCGCCCTCTTCAGAACCGGATTGCTTCGAGTCGATGATCCAGAAGTGGTCGTCATTGTGATTTGGATTGTTCGTCGGGAAAAAGAAAACTTGGTGTTGAACTGCGATGTATAGCGGATTTATTTCAAAACAATAAGTTATTTGCCCAAGGGCATTAAAGGTTAATGTATGACCACAAAGTTTGACGCTTCTAGTATCTCTCTAGTGTTATACATTACTGGGCAAATGGGAATACAATAGGTGGACCTATGAAGAAGTAATAACCACAATACTTGTCCATCATCTCTTGCGGTGCAGGTACCAGCGCTCCCTCGTTTTGTGTCGTTGTCTTGCAGTTATCATCCTGAAAGTGATCATGTTCCTGCTTGTGTACGATTACACCTTCGGTACCTCTCGTTTTCTTTCCTCATTTATTACTGCTTGGGTTTTCAAGGACTCCTGATACATCTGTGGTAGAGTGTTCCAAAGTGTTCGCCACACTCTGTCGCATGTTGATGTGCATCAAGAGATTTCTTGGCTTATAAATGAGATCCTTGCAGTCTATTCATACTGTATTATTTTTGACTGAATGTTAACTGCAATCTCGATAATCACTGATGATTTTGAACAGACAGCACTAAATTCTCCTACAGGCTCGCATTCGCGTCAAATATGCTCATTAGGCACCACTCGTTCAAGAGATAGAGGCAGTATCAAAGTTCCTCTGCAACGTCTTTCATTCCTGCTATTCTTAGCAGTGAGATAGTCACTGGGAAGAAGCGAGACTTAATCCCAGCATAGGCTTACTCTCACAATTTTTTTCCTGGATTTCTGGGATTTCTGAGAGAAGATCCCAGGCTTCTAGCCAGCCTGGCCAATGTTGTTTATGAAGCTAAATCAAAACTGCAAGTTCCACCCAGTCCTGATGAGGAGACATTTCCATTGGTTAATGGGAAAGATTATCCTCTTCTCTAAGAACAAGGCTTACCAATCCAATTTCTCTGAGGGAGTTTAGTCATTTACACCTACGCATTGTACGTACACCAGCACATTCTCCTCCTGGTTTGTTACCTTACATCCAATTTTTCGGAAATACTAAGAATTCGACTACTGCTTTCAGGTTTCGCCTTCGATAGAACGTGCCCATGCTCTCACCCGTCATTAAATCTTGCGGATTGAAGTTCAAAGACAAATCTGACACCAATTTGACAATTCCATTAAACGCTGGTTCATCAAGCTATAGCAGTCCAACAAACCAACACTGCTACAGTGCACAGAATGCCTATCCACTGCATTCCTACTATTAGAGGATATGAGATGAATAAATCAAACTAATCTCAATCCAGTAGACGAATGCCCATATATTCTTGGCAAAGTCAGTTCCGGAGTTAAAGGATAAAGCACTCAGCGTTGACTAATACCTGAGGGATGCGGCACGCACTCGACCTCATTAAGCATCGTTGGAGGTGCATGAATGCA
This sequence comes from Angiostrongylus costaricensis, assembly GCA_900624975.1. Taxonomy (NCBI): domain Eukaryota; kingdom Metazoa; phylum Nematoda; class Chromadorea; order Rhabditida; family Metastrongylidae; genus Angiostrongylus; species Angiostrongylus costaricensis. The sequence goes on from UYYA01003851.1 coordinate 153,592, forward strand.
TATCCGGCCTTTACAATGATTTGCAGTGGCCTACCGATGTATCGGGCCAGCGCTACTATTCTCCCTCTCCCATACAAGTCTGGTACCAATTTCCCAAACCCGGAGTGATAAAAGGCTTGGTGAGCCACGGGCGTGGGTCGATCCAGTGTAACTTGTCAGTTCCGGTGTTACTTCCACTAATCTTTATTACCATAACAGGACAGTTACCTAGATAGTTTCCAATACCTACCGAAAAACTAGAACTGAAAACCCACGCTTAAAGATATTACGAGAAGAACTGATATACTAAAAGCCTGTGAAAACTCTTTGACTTAACGAAAATCAGGCGAACTGCAAAAATGAGAAAATCTTGGTAACAGAAAATCTATCATGAAGAACCAATGTCACGACTACTGACCCTTCTGTTAAAGCGTACAAAATAAAAATACTACGAGATCAAAACATATTACACGACGTTGCTGAGATATGAGCAAAACTTGAAATCTCATGTGGGATTCGAACCCACGATTTCCTTTCACGGAAGCTCACCTATCATCCACCCTACTAATTGGGACTGTTGCTTTGCCTTTCTCTCAACCACTTTTTTGAATACCAACGGTGTTATCAGCAATAACCCGTCAAATGATCTGGGAACACAAATCGGGAATTAAATCAGTTAAAGTGCACCTGAAGTCGAAAGCACAACGCTTAACTTTTTATTCACTGCCCATTCTTTTGTCACAGCAGACAAAACATGTTATAATAATCAACTTTTTACAGCAAGGTAGGAATAGTGTCAGTAAGACCATCGTACTAGCATGAAACGCCACATTAACAAAGATCCTTCCAAGCACCAGTTGGTCGCCCCTAAAATGAGCAACATTAGACAAAAATTAGTCAATAGAGTTCAAATCAATAAGACCCCAAGGAGAAAAAAAAGCGAACGGCTTTGAGCACCTTTTCTTCTAAAAAAGGGTAACTTTACACGGTCCTATGGGCGAGTTCTCTATTCGAGTGTTCTAAAACGTTATTCGATTAGGCATAATAGCAAAGATGATCACGGCGAGCCTCGATAAATGCTCGACATCCCTCAGTTTCCTACGCACTCTGCCTCTGGGCACAGTGAGGCGACCTGTACTATTCGGCGCTTTCATCCAAAATCCCACCTAGGAGTGAAGTTCTGAGTGGAATCGCTGATGTCTGGCAAGAAGTCTAAAGGCAAGACAACCGATATCTTCTCAACCTAAAAGAGCCAGCAATTACCTGTGATGACAACATAGACCACGGATCTCGCCGATATGAGGGATCTCGAGCTGGTTAGTCGTGAGGCTACGTAGCGCGTCTCCAGGTGGCAGATAGGGGGTTGATCGCGGACGAAAAGCGACCTTTGCTCCGCTGAGACGCAAGTGGATATAGGGCATGGACTACCTACTTGTGCTGCGCTGATTTAGCACATACCTTCTGTAGTTGCTAGGTGTATTCATGCATTCGTGTGTGGGTGCATTCTTGCTTATGCGGATTGTATTCTACGAGTCAATTCGGCCATAAGCCCGCAATCAAGTGAATGGGAAGTATATGGGAGGCGGCTAGGAGTCGCCTCCAACAAATAAGCTCCAAGCCCACTTTAGGAGAGCCTGGCAGGCTACCTGTGGGTACACCTAGCTCCTACGCTCAGAGCCCAACAAGCTATACGTGGGTAACAAAAAGTGCTAAACACAGTAAAAAAAAACGGACCTCATTCCCCTAACCTCAAAAGAGCCTCCCCTTTCGCAGTGTTGGGTAGGACGAGTACAGAGAGGCTGCTAAAATCTCAAGGCCAATGGAAGTTGCCTGGATTTCAAAGAACTATGGTGACGATCTGTACCTACAATGCACGTACACTTGCATACAAGTCCTCTATCGAAGACTTGCTCATGCAAACAAGAAGGATAAAGTACGACGTCATCGGCCTGGTCGAGAAGGAAGAGGCCAGCCTTTAAACGCCGTCTATGACACCGCAGAAGAGCTGTTGCTCGGAACATGCGACAGTAGAGTCGGCGGCGTCGGCGTTCTCATCAACATGAGTTTGTCCATGAACATCGATTCATTTGAACAACTTACAACCCGAATTGGACGTTTACGATTAAAAAGATGTGGCTCAATGCCAGCTTTGACAATCTTCGTCGTTTACGCGCCGACATCAAACCATGACGAAGAAGTTGAAGCGTTCCATATGGACTTGGAGAAGTTATACAGAGAAGACCACACACTCTTCAAGGTTAGAGATTCATTGGAGATTTCAACGCCAAGATTGGACCAAGAAGAACGTCTGAAGAACGTCACATTGGGACCCACGGCTTAGAATGGAACGAACAGGGTGAGCAGCTGTCTGAGTTCATCATATTGACCAAAACAATCCATGGTAACTCGCAATTCCAGAAGCCCCACTCTCAACGCTGGACGTGCGAGTCTCCCAATGGAGCGTACCATAACGAAATAGACCACATAGTAAATAGAAAGTTTTGCCTAACCGTTATCGCTGTTGTTCCAGAATTCTACACGGGATCAGACCATCATCTCGTTCGTGCAAGATTCTATTTCTCGCGCAAAGAAGAAAAAGCCGCTAAGCTCCAAAACCGAAGTCCCAGACCCACCGTATACTGAGACTTATTTAATTCATTAATCTGCTGTTGAGAAGATGCCGTTGTCGATAACATCGACGAAGAATACAATTGGTTCATTCAACATCTTCAAGCTAGCGCTATGAAAGCTGAGAGTTCGAAAGTCACCAAGAGAAGTATGTCCCCAGAAACACTCGAGTTGATACGCCAGCGTTGAATCGTACGAGTAACAGGCAACCGCGAACTAAGGTCCGAACTTGCAAAACAATGCGGACAGGTGATAAAAGATCTTAAAAAGAGAAGAGCAGTAGTAATGGTCGAAGCTGCAGAGGATGGAAAAAGCATTCGTAAAGCCCACCGAAGCTTCGCCGATTACAAGACGAATATGATTGCACTCCGACGTCCAGACAGAACAGTTGCAGCGTCCAGAAAGACGATGGGGAAAATCATTCACGAATACTACTCGGATCTCTCCGATAGCCACGTCCGCCTTCGGTCATATGAAATAAAGGAGGATGGATATGTTGTAAGACCGGTTCTCCCTTCCGAAATCCGACATTCCATTTCGTCGGTGAAAAATCGAACAGTACCAGGTCAGGACAGGACAAGACCAGAACACCTGAAGAGCCCTCCACCAGTCCTCGTAAACACATTGGCTCGGTTCTTCACATGTTACCTGTCTGAATGCAAGGTTCCTACTCAATGGAAGACCAGCAAGGCCGTTTTATTGTTCAAGAAGGGTGACCTACACGACATCGGGAACTATCGCCCAATCTGCTTGCTCTTTGTCGTCTGCAAACTTTTCATTCGAGTCATCGTAAACAGGATTGACGGAACACTGTACGAAGAGCAGCCATGTGAGCAAGCAGGGTTTCGAAGAGGATTTAGCACGATGGACCACATCCACACAATAACAAGGCTCACTGAAGTATCGCGAGACTACAAAAGACCGCTCTGTCTCACTTTCATCGATTTACAGAAGGCCTTTGATTCAGTTGAGATAGAAGCATTCATGGAAGCCCTTGATAGTCAGGGAGTCCCTTCTCAATGCATAAAGATTCTTCGTGAGCTGTGCAAAAATTTCACAACCAAGGTATCCATTCTACAACGATATTAACATTGACGTCAAAAGAGGGCTTAGGCAAGATGATACCATCTCGCCAAAATTATTAACCGCCACTCCGCAAAACGTTATGTGAACATTGGAATGGGATAATATCGGAATGAAAATCGATGGTCGGTAGTTACACCATCTTCGCTTTGCTGATGGCATCATCCTTATAACACCAAACATTAGCAAAGCGGAACGTATGCTTTGATAAAGCCTGTGGAAAGATTGGTCTTCGACTAAATCTCACAAGAACGATGCTCATGAAGAACGGATTGGTTTCGCAAGCCCCATTCACGCTCAATAGGGCGAATATCTACGAATGCTCCAGTTATGTCTATTTAGGTCGGGAAATCGACATGATGAACGACTTAGCTCCAGATCTGAGCAGAAGGAAACGAGCGGCTTGGGGAGCTTTCAAGAGCATCGAGGATGTAGTGAAAAGAAGAAAGAACACCCGACTATGTGCCCACTTTTTCGACTCGACGGTACTTCCTGTCGTAACGTAAGCGTCACGGAATTTACAACAAATATTTCTACTTGATACTACACTCTTACACTTCGTCGTGAAGTGCCATGTTCGGGAAGCGGTTATACAGATGGCGTAAAGACTAGAAACTCACCACAAGTTGTGGACTGAGTAAAAAGAGTGGTTCCTTTTCAAATGATGTTACACATAAAATCAATGTATCATTAACGACTTAGCTATTTAGGATGTAACTACAGTTAACTTTGCATACAGGCGAATAAGTCAATAAAGGCCTTACATCCCCTTTAACGACGTTCCTCACAAGGCTGTGCAAATTCCCCGACATGCTCTCCAGTTCATCGACTGCTTCACTGAAGTAGTCAATGTCTTCAGAAAGAGAGTCAACTAGCTGCACGAAGGACTGTTCATTTCCCCTCGGCTCGCTTGAACGTAGTATTTGGGATTGTGCTTCAGCTTCACACTAGAAAAAAGCTTCACCTACGCACAAGGAACACATCTTTTGACCGTTAAATTCAAATAGGCGAACCTTGTTTTGAGAGATCGCTGATTCATCACTGAGAAAGTTCAGGTCTGTTCTCTCTACGGAATCACTAGTAGTAGTCCAGACATCGTTTGCATGGGTTGACTAAATTACCCTTATACCAAAAAAGGACCAATACTCACAGACGATATCGGTGGAGAAACGAAAGATTGCTCTACAAATACACCTACATGTGATTGAAGGAGCAATAGCATACTGAGTGAATAAATTAAAAAGAATGACAAACGAGAACTACATGACTTCACTGATATCTTATGCATACCAATAGATAAACCGCCATTACTTCCTTAACCACTTCATAAATACTGGTCTGGCAAAACATCCTTAAATTAAAGGCTGCTTCAACCCAGCTCTTTTCTATCTATGCAAAGACTCACCGCAGTTCCCTGAAAACCAGCGGAGTTCGATGTAAGTGAGTCGCTCACTGGTATCATTTATGACCTTTGAATAATCAGACAACTATTTCTCATGAAGAGAAATCGAGGGAAGTATGTAAAAATAAACGATGCAACTGTTTAGATATAAAAAACTTCAAAAGAAATGTACACAGGTAGCCTGTACAAATAGCAAATATATGGACAAATGTAAAAAAAATGTAAGTGTAATGTAAAAAAATGTAATGTAATGTAAAAATGTAAGTGCAAATGCAAAAGGACAAATGTTTCGAATTGTTAAACGCACAGTCAAAGTATATCAAGTTCACCCGAGAAAAGCCGAAAGAAAAATGGCTTCCATTTTTGAACGTACAAACGAACGAACGAACGTTCACCTATCAGAAAATCGCTACATTACAAAGTGGTACCAAAAGCCAAGTAGTAAAAACATCTTGGTTCATTACCTCTCCTCTCACCCCTCTCACACGAAAATGGCGCTTATAAGAAACGTGTTTCGAACAGCAACCAACGTGTGCACGGGAAGAGAGCAGAGAAAGGAGTCCCGGAACTTGGCACGGCAAATAGCCGTTTCTAATGGCTACGAAACTGTAGCTCAGAATAGGTGTAGAGGAAATCCTAGGCCTCCAAACGACAACTGTAGCGATAGAAGGGTCCGTTTATCCTACCCTTCACCTCAAATGATATAAGTACTGCTATAAAACGCTGCTTAAGAAGGGCGGGCTTAGAGAATTCGGTGAGCGTAGTTGAAATACCACCGAGTAATCTTAAGCGCCAGCTAGTTCGTAACCGCCTATACGACCGTCTATGTGCAAGTCAAAATTGCATAATTTGCCCCAGTGGTAGAGACGGTGATTGCATGAGCTCGGGTATAGTTTATCTGATCTCCTGTAAGACGTGCGGAGGCGAATACATTGGCGAAACGGGCAGACCCCTCTGTGTCCGCATAAAAAAACACCTAGCCGGCAAACTTAAACGAAATACCCCGCAAGGCACGCATAGGACCCAGAGACATAACAGGGAGGACTTTTAAGTATGTGTCACGATCCTCGCACGCGAATCAAGAACACAGGAGCGCAAAACTCTCGAGGTATTCTGGATTAATTCCACAAATCCGAAAATGAACCGCAGGGAAGAATGCCTCATTATCACGCGTGATATAGGGTAGTATATAAGACTGCTATTCTGACGGGAGGGGCACAATATGCTTCCATGCGATTTCTGTGCGGTTGGTCTCCACGTGACATACTTAGTGCAAACCTCATAGAAGGCGGTGAGTGTGCAAAGCTGTGTTCGATGTGATTCAAATCTTGGTTTAGAGTTTCTTTGTTTGGTTATGGAGGCGCCTGGCCGAGTAGATTGCTATCAGCTTGACCTTTCCAGGCTCTGAGGAAGGCGAAATCCGCCGAAACGTCAGCTTATTCGTGAATAAAGAATAATAACACCCCGCGTTTGCTCAACAAAAATACGAAGAATTACTTGAACAATGCCGAGGTTAATAGAAAGTCGGTCGTGGGAGTTACTGCAAATATATGATTTGGTCAAAACCTCAATTCAGGACTTCTGCTATCTCACCATAAACAAAGTATCAAATTCATAAAAATACGACTCAAGTAAAGAAACGTGGTCAAACCGCAACTTGTGAAAAAGTAAAAGTAAGCAACATTTATTTGGAAAATAGTTTGAACTATGGCGAACAACAAGACGACCAATGTAGGCTACCTTACTCGATCAGCACTTTTCAACAGCTTTCGACTCTTTTTTATCGCTTTGAGCAATTCGCGGCAACGAATGTTGTCTTTATATGGTAAACGTGTCCACTCAATTCGCTGAAACCAAATCACTGAGACTGAAAAACGAACAAAGAAAAAGAAAAAAAGAAAACCGTAATAACACAGAAAATCGAAAACTGTTAAGATGCTAGGAAGACACACCTCCCTAATCAGACCTGTGCTTCTTCCCGCAAAAGCATTTTCGTTTTCGGTCATGAGAAATGAGAGTACTTCCTTTCCATAGCGTTTGCTCTGACGTGCCTTTTCACCCGTAAGAGCATGTATTCGCCTTACACCTTTCGCAGACGAACGATCGCTCAATATTGTAAAGTCGAGTATTGAGGATGTATTCAGCACATGCCTGTAAGGTGGTGAAAGGCCAATTCCGTAGCCTCTCAAGAAAACGACACTATAATATTTATGCACTAAAATTCTAAAGCAATGGTTAGCTTACTAGATGTCCTTCCAACGATTTACCGCCTCATCGTGAATGGGAGATGTTCTTGGGCGTTGGGATGCGATGTACAACGAAAGGGTTCATTTCCCCAGTAAGGTCTGCCAAGCTGAGGAGACCGGCGTTTCCATCAGGAAGCCCAGCTAAGAGTAAACCAATACCAGGATCCACCACCGTCCTGGTATCAAAATCGCATGGTGGCAAATCTCCCTCTGATCCACAAAGGCTGCGACTGCCTGTGGTGGTGAAGACCTGAGGCAGACTTTGTGTGGGCTGGACACGGGACCCCTGGGAAACAATAGCCAAATCAGCAAAACTCCGAAAAATGGAGATTATGCTGGGGCCCACACAACCAATGACGATGGGCTGTCGAAGTATCTAAGTAAGTAATTCTAGTGCAATAGCTAGTTAATTAGATGCACAACTTACGTGCCTGAACAACATTCAACAGCAAACGCATCCTCAAGCCTATTACCAACTCTTGCAACGCGAACAACGGGTGGGTAAGCTTTCCCCTAAAATAATGGAACAATACAGAACAAAGAAAAAATACAAAAAAGATAATCTTAACCTTTTTATTTACTGCCTATTCTTTTTTAACGGCAGGGTATGTCGCGAAATATAACTTCAATGATGCTGAGATATTTGCAAAACTCCGGACCGCAGTTATCTGCAGTAGGAAACGAACGCGCTATTGTCCTTTCCGGGGCGTAACGCGTTCACCACCACACCGTGTGTTCACCACCATGAATTCAGATAGGTAAGTTAGGCTATCTTTTTTGTTTTGTATACCCATGGTGTGGTGGTGAACGCGTTTCTCCTCGGAAAAGACAATAGCGCGTTCGTTCTCCACCGCAGACTGCGGTCAGGAGTTTTGCAAATATCTCAGCATTATACAAAACAAAAAAGACAGCCTAACTTACCTCTCTGAATTCGGACTGCAACTGTGGGATCGAAGCAGCAATCTCGAGCTGCATTTCGTCCATTACAACAGGTCGCGCTTGGGAGATAATATCCACTATGAGAGCTTCCACACTTTCCACCTTTAATAACTCGAAAGACCGACTTTCTATGAACCTCGGCATAGGTAGTTGATATATTTATTTACATGATCTTATAAACTGATCTTCTTAAGCTGACGCGAGGTTGGTAAAGGTCTTCGTTGTCGTTGTCGTTGTTGTTGGTGTTGATGTTGTTGGTCGATGGCTGACGTTTCGGCGACTTCGTCTTCCTCAGAGCCCACACGTAACATCACGGCTCTGAGGAAGACGAAGTCGCCGAAACGTCAGCTATCGACCAACAACATCAACACCAACAACAACGACAACGACAACGACGACGAAGACCTGTACCAACCTCACGTCAGCTTAATAAGATCATATAAATAAATATACCAACTTTCCACCTTTGTTGAGAACCAGTTTCGAACTGTTGGGTGAAGATTATTGGCGAATTATTTAAGCTCTGTGAAGAACACTCACCACGTCATCCTCACCAGCACAGTCATCAGTTACATAATCAAATCTCAGTGAATCTTCATCAACAGATGAACCACATTGTTTCCGAGCAGCACCAACACGTCGTAAAGCCCAATTCAGGAGGTGAGCTGCAGAATGCGCCCGCATAAGGGCCATTCGGCGACGCTAAAAGAAATATTTTAACGGATGTCGTCTCACAGTAAACCAGATTTAATAGCGCGGAGAAATCTGTAAGGTGTAACTGAAAAGAACCAAGACAGAAACTTACCACGTCGATCTTCTGTCTAACCACTGAGCCTTCTGAGATCTTGTTCTGATTGACGACATTCCCACTCAAGATACTAATGCCTTTTGATTTTACAACAGAAACGACCTCGAAAACTGACTTCTAGAAAGTGAAAAAAGATGATTTTATTCCAGAAAAAAAATACTGTGCCCAGTACGAAAAACAGAAAGGAAGCACAATTCATTTAAGCATTGAAAAAATGAATGGTAATAAGGGATGGTAAAAAAAAGAATGGTAATAAGGGATGGTCAAAGAAATCGACTTGGAAATGACTCACAAGAAAAGTAAGCATGAATCAATTTGCTTCAGTTGAACTAGGTTTAATTGAATTACTGCTTTGTGCCCTTATCTTCTGAGTGATACCTTCGCATTTTTGAAGCAAGTTATACCAGAACTATTAATTTATTTTATTTATTTTACAAGCCTCGACTTCACATGTTCCCCGGACACCGCTACTTCTTTGACTTCTTTGATTCCTTGCACATCATCTGTGGAGGTCTTCTGGTTATGCGTGTAAATTAGCCTGCTATTTGAGCTTTTTTGTACTTTTTTAAACGCCGCTGAATGTTGAACCAGTTAAATTTCCGTTGAATCACGGCATAACCGCACTAGGTCCGTTCCCAAATCTTTAACAAAGATAGTCGTCAGCTTTTATGCATTGGGCTGCATTGTTGATCTCAGACGACTCTTGTACCAACTTCTCGACCACGTAACGATGGAAGGCTTGTCGGGCACGAGGTGATATCGAACCAGCGCTGTGCTCGTTAAAAAACGGCATCAATACCACTCCGCGATTGGACTCAATATCAAAGTTTCACGACGCAAATAGAAAACTGTCCCACATATTCACAAAGCCATCCCACTATTTATTTGGACACTTGGACCGCCCAACCTCACTGGTTGTGCGGCCCTCAGCATAATCTCCACTTTCTCAGAGTTTTGCTGGTTTAGCTATTAGGTTCCTCTGGAGTCACGAGCTCAGCCTAGCCAAAGTCTGCCCTGAGTCGTCACCATTACAGGCACCCACAGCTCTTGTGGATCAGAGGGAGATTTGCTGCCACGCAACAAATTTGACACCAGGACGATAGTGGATCCTGGTGGTGGTTTACTCTTAGCTGGGCTTCCTGATAGAAACGTCGGAATTCTTCTCAGTTTGGGAGACCCTGCCGGGAGGATGAATCCCTAGTTGTGCACCGCAGCCCGACTCCCAGGAACACCTCCCAGTCATGACGAGGCGGTAAACCGTTGGGAGGAGCCATCCCATTATCACTCAAAAAATCATTCAAAGAAAATAAATGTTTGCATGAAGAAATAGTGCGCTGCGCCCAACCTCATCAAGTTCTAGGAATCCTTTGTCGCACTTTTGTCCACCTTCCTCCGCGTAAAATTGGCAATTCTCGAGGACTACAGAGCCAACAGACGACAGTGAATGAACTCGTTCACTGTTTGCATAAACACCAATAACTTTGGATTCCAGAGGAGTAAACACTATAAACGAACTCAATTTGAAAACCATCGGAACTTAAACATATCTGCAGTATTTCAGAAAGCTGAGAAATCTCACCATATGACTCAGGTCCGTCCAAAAAATACTCATACTTTGCTCTATCTGAGTGACCATTCAATCCGGTTATATCAATAGGGCTCACATCTGTAAGGTTACTCCTGCTTCTCGAAAGTATCTAAACAACACTTGTGTGCTTTTGTTAATGCGCCACAGAAACTTTATTTGTAAAAAAGCTTGTACCTTCGCTTGTTCTTTAAAACTTTGATATTTTTCTATATCGACGGTAAAACCATGTTCTTTACACAGATCCTGGGTAATTTCTAGTGAAACCCCATGAGTGTCGTGCAAAATAAAGGCATTTTCTCCTATAACAAACAAAAATCAGTCATCCAATCAAACACAACAACACAATAACCGAGCTTACCGCTGAAAACCGTAGCCTCATCTGGCATATTCAGCCGCATCTGTTCAAAGATGGATTTTCCTTTGTCCACAACGCTCCAGTACTGGCGCTCTTCCTCAACGACGGACTTCCTAATGCTTTCTTCATAGCTTTTCAGTTCTGGATAGGCTTCTTTCTAAAATAAGTAATATCTTGTCACTTTCCCATAGCTTATTGCTCAACATGCAAGGAATAACTCACAAGTGTATCAATAACCACTGGAACCAGTTCGGAACAAGCAAAGCGTTCAATTCCCAAACGAACTACTGAATGCCAGAATGATCGCCGCAACATTTTCCGAATTAGGAACCCAAACAACAAAGACTACACAAACAGGTCTTGATAGCAGAAAATACAAGTTAGCTGCCCGCATACCCCGTATCAAGAGCACCTAATTGAACACCGTCAGATAGAGCTATCACCGCTGATCGCAAGTGGTCCGCAAGGATACGGTATGATGCATTGCGACCATCAACGTCTTCTGAACCAACTCGCCCAACGTATTTTCCTACTTGAGACATCTGAATTTAGCGAGAAATACCATCAGACCACGGTAAAGCGAAGTTGATCTTCTACATGCGCAACGAAAAAACGAACAAGTGATATACTCCTCAATATAGGCGCAAAAATATCAATGTCATAATTCGAAGGCACGTCTTGGACAATGGAAGACAGACGTTCCAATCCCATCCCCGTGTCAATATGACTATTTGGAAGAGGCTGAAGATCACCATTAGACATCCTGAAATAGCCAAAAGCTCAAAAACAGTTTCAACTTGAGGCCTAACTTTCCCTTACCTAGGTCAACACTTCTAAAAAACATCGGAAAGGTAAACAAATAGACTTGCCTCATGTACGAAATAAAGACTATGTTCCACAGTTCCACAATGGAATTGTTGACGTTGACAAAACGGCCGGCATGCTTACGACCATGCACACGGTCGTAATGAATCTCTGAGCAAGGCCCACAAGGTCCTGTTGAGCCCATCTCCCAAAAGTTTTCATTGGAAAAGGGCAGGATGTGCGACTCAGGCAATCTTAACTAAGAACACCACTACAAATTGAAACCGACAAAAATCAGTAAACAAATTACCCTATTTCTAACCAGATTTGCTTCGAATTCTCATCTGGCGCTATATTGAGCCTTGGTGAACCGCCAAAATAAGAAACGTATAGTCGATCCGGATTGATATTCAGAACATCAGTGAGGAAGTACCACGCCCAATTATACGCTTCTTCCTACAACTCCATAAACCATCAGAAACCAAATATGCTATAAATGTAAGTATTATGTACTTAATACGACTAATAACGCCGATAGGAGGAAATACCTTGGAATAAGCACCGTTGAAAGACCAATTCCCCAGCATCTCAAAAAAAGACAGATGATGAAGGTCATTTCCCACGTCCTAAATGACTCCAAACTTCCTAAACTATGTGTTCTATCTTTTACAAACGCATTCAAGGCTTCTCAGGCCTTACTTCTAGATCATTATGTTTACCGCCAGCTCGAATACATCTCTGACAGCTCACAGCGCGCTCCAGACCCGTCCATTTGTCGGCCGAATTTCCCAGGAACAATGATTTGAACTGAAATTTATCACCTTCGTTAGCATTCCATTAAGTAATGAACGTTTAAGAGGTTATACAAATTATGGGAACTAAACAGCTAGTTGTGGATAGGAGCAGTGTACCCCAAAGTACTTTTTTGATTTGGATAGACTTAAATTACTAAAAACAGCTACGAAAACGTGGCAAACCCAAACTCTATAGTGCATTGGAAAAAGTCTACGTGTCATACTGTACGAAATCGAACTCCTTCAATTGCTCTTTGGTCAGAAATAGGAGCATTAACACAAAAAAGTAATTAGAAGTAAGCCTAAGAAGCTACATAGACACAAATTTCATCTTGGCGAATAAGAGAAACTCGTTATTTGTTATATTTGGGAAAACTTTGTAAATTATATTGGCTTTTAATGTTCACTGTTTACAAGCCCACTATGAAGTAAGTTCGGTGCACGTGTGGCGCAGTCGTCCAGGGCGCTCTGCAATGCACACACGGGGTCGATCCTCGCGACCGTGGCCCCCTAAGCCTAACATCCCTCCGCCATCGGCAAATTGGTACCAGACTTGTTCAGAAGGATAGCAGCACTGGCTCGATACATCGGTAGGCCACCGCTAGTCGTAAAGGCCAGATCCGCATTCAGTCACCTTCATCGATGCTCAATGAAATCGAATGCACAGCGTATCCTTTAGGGATTGATCAACGCGAACAGTTTAATTTTGTTTTAAGCTATGTTAGTCTACGCGTGAAATAAGATATTCCCATTGCACGCGGTATCCCAGTCCTGTCTCAACATTAGTCTTCTGCGAATAGGCTATCATGTATAAACAGGATTTCGAGAACTCAAACCAAAGAGTGTAACAACACACATCGCGGTACTGATCGTATTGTATCTAATATTATGCGCTTATGCACAAAAACAACTACCCTTTCAATTTTACACTAACATTTCTGACCTCGTAAAGAACTTTGTCAACTAGGATAAAAACCGGAATCGAGCTGAGATATTTGCAAAACTCCGCACCGCAGGTGTCTGCAGCGAGAATCAAACGCGCTTTAACCTTTCCGGGGATAACGCGTTCACTACCACACCACGCGAGTACTTCATTTCACCTGCCTCTCAGCCGTGTTATTAACCTATAGATACCACCAGAAATCACTCGCCAACGAGACTGACATGGGTAGTACAAATCGGCAATGAACCTAATTAAAATGAAGCTGTGGTATAAATCACAATGTCGTCACTTTTAATTTACTGTCTACTATTTTTCAATAGCAGAGTATTAAGTGAAATATGTGGAAAAAAGGCTCTCGGTTTTTACCAATCCCTTAGGCGCCATGCATTCGACTCCATTAAGCATCGTTGGAGCTGATTGAATGCATATCTGGGCTTTACAATGACTAGCGGTGGCCTACGGACGTATCGAGCCAATGCTGCTATCCTCCCAAAAAAGTATGACGCCAATTCTCCGACCCTGGAGGGATGGAAGGCTTGATGAGCCTGGGGCACGGCAACCGATCCCATGTGTATTGCAGGGCGCCTCCGACCACAGCCCCGCATAACGGCGCGAGACCTTTTCTATATCTCTCTCAGGCTATCAAACTCTGATGTACTTAAGCCTAAGCGAAAAAATGCCACCAACTGTCAAACAATCAGCACTCCACTATGTGATGATACCTGGTTCATTCCAGCATTTGCGAAAAGTAATGATGCATCATCTGGTGAAGGAAGCACTGACGACGATGGAACATGTAGGTGTCCATAACCTTCGAAATACTTTATGAAACTTCGTCGTATCTGGAAGATTACATTAGAACTAAACGCGGAAGCAATCCTGAAGTCCCTAAACCGACTAAAACTACCAAGTATTTGAAACAAAAACCCATCTCACATCATCGGTCGACATATAGAGACGAGCTCCAACGATATGATTTCCAAGAACTGTTTGCAGTTGTCTAGCAGATACTCTATGAGCTCGAGAAAACATCTGAAATGGGTTGATAGGTCAAACTTGACTTTCGAAATGACATTAATGACAATATAACCGTTTAAAAAGGCACGTGCTGTGCAGTGATCAGAGGCGCCCTGCAATACACAAGGGATTGATCTCCCCGCCGAAAGCTCACCAAGCCTTCCATCCTCCGCCATCGGCAAATTGGTACCAGATTTGTCCGGGAGGATAGCAGCACTGGCTCGATACATCGGTAGGCCACCGCGAGTCATTGTAAAGGCCAGATATGCATTCAATCACCTGCACCGATGCTCAATGAAGCCGAATGCATGGCGCATCCCTCTGGGATTAATCAACACCAAGAGCTTTATCATTTAATTTTTTTTAATCGTTTAAATATAAAGCCAGAATACCTCTGTCAGCTGTAAGCATTAGTTCTGATAGCTAAACCCATGTTAATCTGAAGATAAAGATGAACTCAGCTATTAAAGGACCTTAAGAACACCTGGACCAGCGAAAAAGTATTTTCATTGCTAGGTTGCGATGCCCTTCATGCACGAAGGACAAAGATCCTTGTTCCCCAAAGCCGGTTCTAGCTATAAACTCTAAATAAAACTCTTTCTACTCTTCTATTTCTATTTCTACTCTAAAACATTCTACTTGAACAGTCGTTCGTGTCCAAGTGGGGAGCTTCTGAACCAAGCCGTCATTTTCACAACAGAAAGCTTAACATCAACACCAAGAACGTCGAAAATTCATCAGTGGGGTATCTGCTTAGACTGTGAGTAATAACTACTAACATTCAGAACGTGAAATATTCCAGCACTGACTCCCACTCTGAACTCTTCTTTAACACTTTGGCTCACCTCGACACTCAGAAATCCTGGAACGTTCTGATACAAAATACTGTGCTGCTGTGCTCTTACCGAAACCGCCGATGGCGTTTGCGCCGGGGCAGGTGCTATCAGTGGACCACGACGAGCGCGCCGAATGACACAGCGTTCGTGCGTGCTCGTCGGCTCATCGTTGCGGTTCTTCTGCTTTTCCTAAAGAGCTTTCTCCAGACAATCCATAGTTTGTTGTCTTGTAGTTTCCGCTTTCAGTTTCTTTCAGTGTAGCATGTAGCTTATGTTGCACGTTCAAGTGTTATAGTATGTTCTTTGATAAGACCCATTACTTTCAACTTTTAACACTCAACAATCGTTCTGAACACGTGGTGTTCAGATTTCGTAACGTTTCATCTCATGAGCTCAACATTCGCCACCAGTGTTGTTCCTGTAAAGAATATACGTATAGTACAGACTGTTTAGATGTTTTCGGCTTCAATTTATTAGTCATAGAGGGCAAGAGAAATGCAGAACCACGTTAGCCGACTATTAAACTGAATTAAAGTGATTTGTTCTGGGAGATAACGAAGCTTGCATGTTTTGCCTTTACTGGAAAATCGTCTTTAGTAGCTTATCACTATTTGGATCATATTTCTCCTCCCCACACCCCTGGCCCACCAAGCCTTTCATCACTCCAGGGTCGGCAATTTGGTGCCAGACTTATCCGCAAAGATAGCAGTGCTGACTCGAAACATCGGCAGGCCATCTCGAGTCATTGTAAAGGCCAGATATGCATTCGATGATTTCCAACGATGTTTAATGAAGTTGAGTGCATGGCGCATCCATCAGGAATTGATCAGCGCTGACAGCTTTATCATTTGTATCAGTTTTTACTTTCCTTCATGGATAAATTAACACAAGATGATCAATAGACGTTTGTTCGACTGGCACTCTGACGTCTCGTCTTCTGCAGAGCCGGATTGGTTCGAGTCTGTTGTTCACAGACATTCTCTTCCGACGTGCATCCTCATGACTGCGTGGAATGGAATCTCACCCGGGTAGCCCTCCAGTGAAATGCCCTTTCAAACAGGACGAATGTTGACTGATTATTGACTGGTAATGGTTTGTTTCCATGTCGACAAGCTATCCTGTGGCATTCCTTGTTGTGTTAGCTGTCACTTAGCGAAGCGATGACTTTCATAAACCTTTCATAACTTTAAAAATCGTCTTTTATTACTTTAAATCCTTTCTTTTCATGACTGTTTTTCGTGCTTCCCTTCGAACAGTTTGAGTTCTTCGTGTATGGTGGCTGTTCCTCGCTATCGAGTTACAGTGTACAACTTAAGTTATTCCTCGGCAAGAGTCCGATATATTCACCTAAGAAATCCGTTAGTAGTAACCCTATGAAATGGCGGAGCTCGGAGAGCTACTTATGGCAGCATTCCTCCCAAAGATTGTCTAAAAATGGCGTTGGACTAGAAATATGCTTTTTCTTGTGTCCTTCGTGCAAGCGAAACCAACTGAGCAGTCCTGGCATGCTGTGGGGATGGAATTTGCTGGTGCTTGTTCGAAGTACCCAATGACTAATAAACGGATACCAGGTGGCACAGGTGACCCCGCTTCTCGAAAATTTGTTGACTTGGTCTTCTATGCTTCTATAATTTGGACGTACTGATACTACACGCAAATCTGGAGGCGAACGGGTTTGTCACCCTGGCCAATAATAATTGATGGTCCAAACAAAATTCTCTTCATGTGCCCTTTCTTTAACAGAAGCCCGTCAGTGTAAAGGTTGGGCATTGTACGCACTAATTCGTGATGTTTCGTAGTTCATATGTTCTCGAAAAATGTTCTATACAAGCTCATAGAGTTACGAAGCGATGTACTTGACGCTCTCCTCCATCGAAACTGGTTAGTGATTCACACGTCCTGGCAGTAAGTTGAGTGAGTTCAGAACCTTAGGGCGTGGGCAAACCTTGAAATATGCAATTCTCCATTCAGTTTATAGTCATTTAATAATTTGTCAATTTGATAGTTACTTAACAACATAATTTATAGCTTAGTACAATTTGAGTTTATTTGCACGGGTCATAGGGAATCATGTTATCTTAACTTAATATGATGATGGAATTATATATCCCAGGACCGACTTCCCTTTTACCTCGGCACTGATTAGTAACTCACTTTTATTTTTTACTGTTTCGCACTGTTCACTGTTTTTTCTTCAATGAGCAAAAACAAGATTGTTGTTACAGCATTTATTGCTGCTCAGTAGCTGACGTTTCGGCAGTATCGCCTTGTTCAAAACCGTTTCTTACGTGCCATCCACTGAGGAGGAACATGAAAGAACAGGAAGTTCTTCAGTGGAAGGCACGTAGTAAACCTCTGTGAAGAAGGCGATACTGCTGAAACCTCAGCTTTAACGGAGTAAAGAATAAAGTAACACCTCCTATCTGCTCAACAATATTATCGAGAACTATTTGATCAATGCCGAGGTTAATAGAAAGTCGGTCGTGGGAATTATTTGGTTTAACTTTAATTTATCCACTAGATGTTCTTTCATACGGAGGCAGAGTGAGTACGGGAGTATTCGTCTCCGCGCTCTTTACAAGAAATGTGATAAACCGTACCCGAACTCATACAATCACTGTTTCTATTGTTAAGGTACATTATGCAATTTTGCATTGTGCATAGATGATCGTACAGCCGGTTACCAAACCAAGTACTAAACGGTAGAATACCTAAGCCAAATACTCTAGGCGCGCAGGACACAGAGGCATAACCGAGGTTTTGAAGTGAAAGTCGCTATACTCGTACAGAATACAGAATAGCTCGTAAAACTCCTGAAGCATCGTTTTGTATAAATTCCAGAAATCCAAGGATGAGCCTCAAGGAGGAGTTTTCTTGTGTTTGCGCATGATATAACGCCAAACCGTAGATGATTTTTTTGACCTAGGCCAGGCACATTCCTCACCCGTGTAAGGCTCTGCGCGGCTGATATCCTCCATATAGCTGGAAGACTTGTAAAGAACAAAATGGTTAGTAGAAAATTTAGGAAACTAGCAGAGAGAAAGACGAAACGAAAGACCCGCATGGTGTGGTGGTGAACACGTTAGCCTCCGGAAAGGATGATATCTGGTTCGATGCCCGCCGCAAACACCAGCGATCCGGAGTTTTTAAAATATTTCAGCATCGTTATGATTGAATTTCGTACAATAGCTTGTCGTAAAAAATTGTACTAGGCAGTAAATGAAAAAAGCTAACAATACGGTTAGTGTTCAGAAGCAACTTCTTAGTGTGTGGTTAAAATTTATGTATCTGGTTTTTTTCCGCTTAGGTTATTAAGGTGTTTGCCTGGGCAGCTTTCTTGTCGATTTGACCTGTACGGGCTCTGAGAAAGGCGAAGTCACTGAAACGTCAGCTGTTGTGGAGTAATAAATGTTGCAATAACAAACTCGTGTTTACTCATCAAGGCATCTGTGTATGTTGGAAGGAATTTTGATAGAATAGAAATAACCCAACACAAAAACAGCGTGCGAGTCTGGTGTTTTTATTTAGTTGAACATGGGTGGAGTAAATTTCCGATGACGTTGCTCATACATTTCCGATAGCTCTAATAGATATCGAAGGATCTTGGGCTGCCTTAACAAGTTGCCAGGCAGTGTCTTTGACAAATGTCCTATTTTTTGCACTACTAATGATTCATAGGATAAAATTGTAAACCCAAAGGTTAGAGACAAAGGAGGAAATAGAGCAAACCTAAAGAAATGTTCTGTTTATTTGAAACAGTCATGTGAACTGCACGAGATATTCCACATCTATAGCTCTTTTTTGTGACAATGTGTTACTTCAAAACAATATTCGACGAAAATCTGAGTTCCATTGTTCCACACAGAAGCGTATTATACGTTTCCAGGTTCATCTGGAAGAAGTATTGTAGCGGCTCAATTTAGTGATGCAGCCTTATATTTTGCAGTTGGATAGACATTGTGTTATCTACCACTCCTGTCTTCGGATCATGTTTAAAAAACCTTAAAAAGGTAAAGCTCTCGGCGTTGGTCAATCCCTGAGGGTACGCCATGCAGGCATCGCCCGGTGGAACTCGTCTATACAGGACGATTGTTGTTTAAAGTGATTGTCTGTTAATAATAATTTATTTTTCAGTGGACAGTCCATCCTGCAGCAATGGGTACTACAAATAATCATAAAAATGAAGGATAAAGTTCTCGGCGTTGATCATTCCCTGAGGGTGTCCCATGCGTTCAGCATCATTAACGATCGTTGGAGATGACTGAATCCATATCTGGCCTTTACAATGACTCGCAGTATGCTACCAATGTATCCAGCCAGTGCCATTATCCTCCCAGACAAGCCTGGTACCAACTTTCCGACCTCGGAGAGATGGAGGCCCTGCCAGGCCTGTAGCCCGGGGATTGTTCCCATGTATACGGCAGAGCGCCCCCACCCATGTTTTACATGCGCCTCCTGATCGTCTTAGTAAAAGAAATTGTGGTGGTATTTCTCCTTATGTGATTCTTCATGTTTACATGTACTTGTTTTTTTTGAACTGTCTTGACAGGAACTTTTACGCCATTTCCAGACTTTCCTTGGTTCAAACGTTTTAAGGATTACGTTTCATGCCGTCACGCTTTCTTGAACATCACTGTTCTGCATCAAATTCCGAGAAGTTTCCCATCAACTGCGTTAACTATTAGGCTTGTTTTAAGTGTTTCTTTATGCGTTTCGTATAAGATAACTGAAGGTGTGCATTCTGTACAATCATACGCCGCTCCAAAGAGGCGGTATGAACTCTGCACGGGTAATTCTATTTTTGATGGCTTACTTTAGCGCATGGAACCCTTTGCTTACACTAAGAGTTGACTATTATGTCAACTTTAATAACAGTAATCGATCATGTTTATCGACAGTAATGGATAAACAATGTATAAGAAGTGCTGAAATAAATAGATAAGATAATAAATAAATAAACAGCATAAGTTGCGAAACTCCCGACCGCAGGTGTCTGCGGCGGGGATCGGACCTGTTATTCCCCTTTCCGGGAACTAACTTGTTCAGTTCTCTGTCGGCTTTTTTCTATCTAACAGTGCCATCAGAAATCACCCGTCAACAGGATTGATCTGGGCAGCACAAATTGGCATTGAACCCAGTTAGGTTGAGGCTGTAGTCGAAGTCACAAAGTTGACTTTCTATTTACCTTTATAACTATAAATAGCCGAAAAAAGGGCGGGACGAAGGATACTCTTGGTGTGGTGGCGAGCGCGTTAGCCCCGGAAAGGATAATGTCGGGTTCGATATTCACCGCAGACATGCGCGGTCCGGACTTTTGCAAATATTTTATCAGTGTTCAGGTTGAGGCTCCCTCACATTAGAGTTCTCAAGTCTGTTAGCCGCAAGGCTACGTTGCGCGTCCTCGGGTGGCGGATAGGCGGTTAATCGCGGACCAAGTGCGACCGCTGCTTCTCTGAGACGAAGGTGGATCCAAGGGATGGACTCCTTGTTTCTGCTGTGTTGATTTGGCACATACTTTTTCGCAGCGTTGGGTATGACGAGTACGGAGAGGCTGCTAAAATCTCAGGGCCAATGGATGCCGCCTGTATTACAAGGAACTATGGTGACGATCTGTACTTACAATGCACGTACACTTGCATCTGAGTCCTCGATAGATAACTTGCTCATACAAGCAAGTAGGATAAGGTACAACGTCATCGACTTGGCGGAGACGAGGCAACGCCACCCATTCAACGCCGTCTATAACACCGGCGAAGAACTGTTCCTCGGAACATGCGACGGTAGAGGAGTCGGCGACGTCGGCGTTCTCGTCAACACGAGTTGTCCATGAACATCGATTCATTCGAACAGCTTACAACCCAATTCGTACGTTAACGATTAAAAAGAGGTGGATCAATACCAGCTTTCACAATCTTCGTCGTTTACGCGCTGACATCAAACTATGACGTAGAAGAAGTCGAAGTGTTCTATATGGACTTGGAGTTTTACAGAAAAGATCACACATTCTTCAAGGTCATCAGTGGAGATTTTAACGCCAAGATTGAACCAAGTAGAACGTCTAAAGGACGTCACATTGGGACCCACGGATTAGAATGGAACGAACAGGGTGAGCGGTTATCTGAGTTTATCATGGCGACCAAGACCATCCATAGTAACTCGCAATTCCAGAAGCCCCATCCTCAACGCTGGACGTGGGAGGCTCCCAATGGAGAGTACCATAGCGAAATAGACCACATCATAATAAATAGAAGGTTTTGCCTAACCGATGTCGCTGTTGTCCCAAAATTCTACACGGGATCAGACAACCGTCTCGTTCGTGCAAGATTCTATTTCTCGTGGAAAGGAGAAAAAGTCGCTGAATTCAAAAACCGAAGTCCCAGAACCACCATAAACTGGGACTTATTCAATTCATTAGTCGGTTGTTGGGAAGATGCTGTTGTCGATAACATCGACGAAGAATACGATTGGTTCATTCAACATCTTCAAGTTAGCGCTATGAAAGCTGTGAGTTCGGAAGTCACCAAGAGACATCTGTGTCCAGAAACATTCGAGCTGATGCCAGCATGGAATCGCACGAGCTACAGGCAACCGCGAACTAACGTCCGAACTTGCAAAACAGTGCAGACAGGCGATGAAAGAAGATCTTAGAGAGAGAAGAGCAGCAGTAATGGCCGAAGATGCAGAGGCTGGGAAAAGCATTCGCAAAGCCCACCGGAGCTTTGCCGATTACAAAACCAATATGATTGCACTCCGACGTCCAGACAGAACAGTTACAGCGTCCAGAAAGGCGATGGAGAAAATCATTCACGAATACTACTCGGATCTCTCCGATAGCCACGTCCGCCTTCGGTCATATGAAATAAAGGAGGATGGATATGTTGTAAGACCGGTTCTCCCTTCCGAAATCCGACATTCCATTTTGTCGGTGAAAAATCGAACAGTACCAGGTCGGGACAGGATAAGACCAGAACACCTGAAGAGCCTTCCGCCAGTCCTCGTAAACACATTGGCTCGGTTCTTCACATGTTACCTGTCTGAATGCAAGGTTCCTACTCAATGGAAGACCAGCAAGGCCGTTTTATTGTTCAAGAAGGGTGACCTACACGACATCGGGAACTATCGCCCAATCTGCTTGCTGTTTGTCGTCTGCAAACTTTTCATTCGAGTCATCCTAAACAGGATTGACGGAACACTGTACGAAGGGCAGCCATGTGAGCAAGCAGGGTTTCGAAGAGGATTTAGCACGATGGACCACATCCACACAATAACAAGGCTCACTGAAGTATCGCGAGACTACAAAAGACCGCTCTGTCTCACTTTCATCGATTTACAGAAGGCCTTTGATTCAGTTGAGATAGAAGCATTCATGGAAGCCCTTGATAGTCAGGGAGTCCCTTCTCAGTGCATAAAGATTCTTCGTGAGCAGTGCAAAAATTTCACAACCAACAACCATTCTACAACGATATTAACATTGACGTCAAAAGAGGGCTTAGGCAAGATGATACCATCTCGCCAAAATTATTAACCGCCACTCCGCAAAACGTTATGTGAACATTGGAATGGGATAATATCGGAATGAAAATCGATGGTCGGTAGTTACACCATCTTCGCTTTGCTGATGGCATCATCCTCATAACACCAAACATTGGCAAAGCGGAACGTATGCTTTGATAAAGACTGTGGAAAGATTGGTCTTCGACTAAATCTCACAAGAACGATGCTCATGAAGAACGGATTGGTTTCGCATGCCCCATTCACGCTCAATAGAGCGAATATCTACGAATGCTCCAGTTATGTCTATTTAGGTCGGGAAATCGACATGATGAACGACTTAGCTCCAGAACTGAGCAGAAGGAAACGAGCGGGGGAGCTTGGGGAGCTTTCAAGTGCATCGAGGATGTAGGGAAGAGAAGGAAGACCCGACTCCATGCCCACCTTTTCGACTCAACGGTACTTCCTGCCCTAACGTATGCATCAGAAACCTAGTCGCTGTGTAAGCAGGATGAAAGATCACTCAGCGTTATCGAATGCGCAGTCGAAAGGACGATGCTAGGAGTATCCCGTTCCACACAAGTAAGGAATGGGATCCGAAGCTCCGACCTACGTCAGCGATCGAAAATCGATGACATCGTTCTATACGCCAAACTACCGAATATAAGGGGGCCGGACACGTAATGCGTATGAACCACAACCGATGGACAAGAGTCATTAGTGACTGGGTTCCTCGAGATGTCAAACGTACTGCAGGAAGACCATCGAGGCGATGGTCAGAGTTCCTCATGAATATCCTAGGAAAAAGATATGATGCTCAACGAGTCCCTAGGGCAAGCAGAACCCACTGGGCTATTCTTGCACGCGGCAGAGAAAAGTGGAAAATTTACTGGCGCCCGCTAGAGTCACGCAACGATCAACGGCACTACAGGTGATACAGGTGATTATCATTGTGGTTGCATTTCACATAATTCCCCGCCGTTTTAGGTAGTAAATAAAACGTTCGCATTGCCCGCAGCATTGTTTTTATATGATGAACCACAGTAACATATAATGAATAATGCTATACATATCGGACTACCATTGATTTTTTTCCGTCCCATGTCCCTGGTTTCCATGAAAATTCTGTTTTAATTTTCAGACAATAGATTTTCCTGCAGGGAAATAAACAGTGTAGGATATATCCTTAGTGGTTTTTTACTGCGTCGCTGATTTGCGCTGGGGTATTTTTATGTTAAGAGGATTGGTTCAAATACGTTGAGAAGTAGGTTTTCACATATTTTCTCTTCGTCAGCTGTTTGTTACTATTTTTTTGTGGTTTTGTTCTGTTCACCTCCGTCTTCCCGGCTTCCTCCACATACACATCGTCTGTCTATTCTGTGCTAGTGAGATATCTTATTGGATATCTGGTAGTGCTGACGACTTGCAGAGGATGAGTGTATTTCGCAGCACGTTCATAGTGTTTTTCTGCTGACCATTTCATATGCTTCTATCAGCTCTAGTTTCTTTGATTTCCCCATAATGCTTCAACGTTGGAGTGCATTTTAAGGAACTGGTATGTATACATTTAGAACTTACCTTGCCGAAGTTGAACCTCAGTCTCATTGAGATGCGCCTCCTTATCTGTTTTCCACTTGAAATTCGCTTACTGTCTGTACACCTTATCCCTTTCCCAACGGATCTACTTTGCAAATCCTGGTTAACGGCTGGAAACATTAGTGAGGTATGGGGCCAGGTAACTTCTAGCGAGTACACAATGCACCGTCGATTGGAAAAATTTCGTCGTCACGAATTTGACCTTGAAGATGAGAACGTTGCGAACGTTTTTCTGATATGGACTACGATGAATTGGAAGGTTTTCACTAAGCAAATATCCACAAAAGTGTTCGAAAACTCGCACAGGAACTCAAATCATCATCTCAACTGCTTAGGGGCGTCTGAAGAACATTAGAAAGTTGAATAAGTGCAAACAATGTGCGCCACACGAATTAAACGACAATGAAAGAAATCGCCGTTTTGAGGTGTCGTTGGTGCTTCTTCTGCACAACCTAGACAACCGGTTTCCCAACTGTTACTGCGACGTCATGCGAGGAAGGGATCCTCTATGATAGGCGACCACGGTCAACTCAGAATCTCTTGCATCTGGCATAAGTAAACCTGTTTCTCGCCAAATTCTAACCAGAAAGATGCCATTTCGAAAGTACAGTTTGAAATTTGAGACTAATTCTCCGGAAAGCCAATACAATTTTCTGTCCTTACAATCAGCACTTTTACAGGTTATTTTCCCTCATCATCATCCTCAAAATTTCCGGTGGACAATTCTTACGTACAGTTTACACAAAATTACAACCATATCGGAGGTTTTACAAATCCATTCTGCATACTGTCATGCAGTTTCTGCTGATATTGATACTTGATGATATATTTGACAAGTGGTTTGATCCTGAGAAATCTGTATACTCAGTAATATATTGCACATCAGCTGAGTATAGGTGATCAATAAGCCTTCCAAGTCTGTACCTTAACACTATTTCACACGCATGAGGATCAGTTCCAAACACAGACAAGGTAATTCCCAACAGCGACTCTCTGTTAACCCCGGCATTGATTGATAATTCGATGTTTTTCTTCAATAAGCAGACACGAGGTTGTTATTATAGAATTTATTAGGATACAATAGCCTGACAGTCCTCGTCCATGTATTACTCTGTGCGGCTGCTATCCACCACCAACTAACTTAAATACTTACAACAAATAAACCGCTCTGAAGAAGGCGAAACTGCCGAAACGTCACCTATTGTATCCTAATAAATTCTATAATAACAACCTCGTGTCTGCTTATTGAAGAAAAACATCGAATAGACAAGGTACTCCAATAATTCCTCGACTCTTACAGTCTAACAAATTGTTGCATCGATGACCTGACCCGTGACTTATCATTCTCTTCTTATCTATTGTTCTCTTCCAAAAGCTCCCACATATGGGCCATATCAGTTTCAAAAGTGTACTGGCTCTCTGAATCGAGGAGCTCCACTCCAAATTGACTATTATTCGAAATCCAACGTTAAGATAGGGGTCACCATACTGTCTCATCACTCACTGTCAGCACTTCCGGTGCCAAATACCTTCATAGACGTTATATCCGTCCTAGTCCTCCGCTCCGATACACTTTACATTTTCTTAGAATATTAAGCTATAACAAGATTGTTATTAATGTTCTAGTCGGCAAACTTTTTGGCAACACGAACGCTTGTATCGCAGTTGTTAGAAGTGCCTTGCAACACACACGTGGCTGCTGGATCGACCCCGCCCCTCAGGCTCACCAAGCCTTCCATCCCAGCGAAGTCAGCAAATTGGTACTAGGCTTGTTTGGGAAGATAGCATTACTGATTTGATACATTGGTAAGCTACCATAAGTTATTGTGTAGTCCCGATATGCATTAACTCACCCCTAGCGTTGCTTAATGAAGTCAAATGCAGGGTGTATCTCTCAGGGATTGGCCGACACCACTCTTCATCTCTTTATCACTTTTTAACGTTCCGGCGCATTCATGTTCTTCACAGCCCCGATGATCTGAGTCGATACTCCACAGTCGTTAGTACTCTCATTGTGGTGTCCCCTTGTTCGTATCGAGTCGAATCTTCTTCAGAGCAGCACCGTTTGTAGGAGTGAACCTAACCTGTCGATGCTCTTCAATACGGGACGGTTGTTGTTGATATGATTGTCCGGTGACACTGACTCGCTTTTCCTGGGCACTCCATCCTGCAGAAGTCGATATCGTTATTAGCTAGCATTATTTCATTTCCGAAAAAGTCGAAAAATCGAAACGATGATGTCATGTGAAATGGCTGGATATGAAAAAAAAGCAAATGTATTTCGCATTTATTATGGAACTTTATCAATACCTCACAGCAGTTCGGTTTAGTAGTGGACGAGCTTTTTTTTCATCAGACAAAGAGTTGAATATGTTTTGAAAACACAGGGTGTATGGAAAGAGAGGGTAAGTGGAACATGAGCAACCACGGGAAGGAGTATAATTTATTCACAACGTGGAGTACTAACCACTACACAATTTGGCCTAACGACCGTAAAAGTGGGTTAGAACCGAGTTATAGAGCGAAAAGCACGAGTGAAGGAGTGTGGTTTCTTTCTAGTGAGAGGAGGATGGGCCGTTAGCTTTGATGGATTCAGTACAGGCCACGCGAAGCGAAGGATTAGACCTGGTCCTATGAGTGTGCCAGCACACAGAACCACGTGCAGTCGCGTATGTGCTAAAGTGCAGTGTAGTTGTACTATGGGATGGTTTTCAAGTTGTTTAACAGATTTGCGTTGACATGGGTTATTAATTCTGACATATAGAGACATGAGCCTATCTGAATTGGTTTCCATTCATTTTCCTTTCCGTGGTTCATTTTACAGCACAGAACTTTTTTGCAACACTTTTTTGAGCATTCGGCGGAGAAATGGTTTCTTATGCATTTAAAGTTTAAAAAAAAATTTCGTTCAAAGTCGTTTTGGAGCGAGAGACCTTCGTGAGTGAAAAGAGTTCCACCTCAAACTGTTGTCGCAAAGAGAGAACTGGGCGGTAATTGAACACTCAACAGTTCCCAGGATCGACTTTCTATTAACCTCTGCATTGGAGTATGAATGCGTCGTTTCTTGTTCAGCAGTTGCGAGGTTGTTAAACAGCATAGATTTACTTCCATATAAAAACAATACAAAACAACAGTAGCTGACGTTTCGGCAGTATCGCCTTCTTCAGAGCCTGGAAGGGTATACTGATATACAATCTACTTGACCAAACGCTTCAATACCACTTACAAAAAAAACGAAAAACTATGGTAATAACATGATCAACAGCTTCTCAGAAAACTCACCGCTTTTTACGAGACGTCCAATGAGGAAGTTTAGAACAACTGATTATAGTCGCATATGGTTGATGACTGCACCATCCTACATCAGAAATTAATGCGAACATACGGGCCAGGTAGTGTGTGAGCTCTGGCCATTCCTCTCTGGGATTCATTGTGGGGTTTTTGGCATTTATCCAAAAAGCCTCAAGAAGTTTTCGCGCTAGTATTTTAGTCTTCTGTGCGAGGATATTGATTTTTACTTCAAAATCGTCTCCGCTATGCTTTTGTATCCTATCCGTGCCTAGTGGGGTGCTTCGTCTTAGTTTTCGTTTGCCATCTAGGTGTTCTTTTATACGGATACACAAAGGTCTGCCCGTTTCGCCAATATATTCATCTCCGCAATTATTACAAGAGATCAGGTATATCGCACCTGAACTCACCATACGTGCCGTAGGGGCAATTTACGCAGTTTATTGTTTCATATAGACGGTTGTACAAACGTTTACAAACTAACGACGTAGAGTATCCGGTGGTATTTCAACTATCGCTACCGATTCCTCTAGACCTTACCTTTTAAAGCATAGTTTTATAGCTACGCTTCATCACTAATAAAAGGCAACATAAACGGGACTTTCTTTTGGCCAAGTGTTTCTCTTGGGCGCGTCACTCTCCTTCTAAACTTATCTTTTGCGGTAACTATATCGTAGCCATTGGAGATGACTACTTGGCGAGCCAAGTCGCGCGATTCCTCTTTTGAATCCCTCTTCATGCACACCCATTTGGCTGTTCGAAACATGTTTCTTACAAGTGCTCTCTTTGTTTGTGAAGGATGGGAAGTCAGGAAATGAAAGTGGTTGCTTTTGTTACTTGACTTTCGGTATTATTTTGTCATGTAACCGTTGTTCGATAAATTGGTTTTAATGTTGAGAAATGGAAGCCAGTTCCCTTTTGTTTTCTCCCGGGTGAATTTGATGTACCGAAACTGTTCATTCAATAATTCAAAGTATTTATCCATCTCCTTCTGAGTAGATAAGATGACAAAACAGCCATCTATATATCTGCAGCAGAGTAATGACCGGAGATCGATAGCCGGGGCTTTTATTTTAGACATGAACGCAATGGCGAGAGTTGGTGCCAACCGCTGTCCCATTGCCAGCTTTCTAGTTTGTGCGTAATGATTCCCAAACCATCTGGGAATCGAGCAGTTTAGGCACTCTTTTAGGAGAACCATAAGCTGCTGAATAGACAAGTCATGCATATGTATTCCTCTTTCATGTTCAACAGGAAGTTCGTGGATGGCTTGCACTGCGGAGTCATTCGATACGTTGGTGAATGCGGTAACGTCGAAAGACTCCATCGCGTACGCGTTATTAGGAGACGCGTTACGCAGACGTTCTAGGAACATTTGGGTGTTCGTGAGGTGAACTGGAATACAGCTTAACAGTTCGGTAAGTATTCGGTCTAGAAACCATGTTATTCTATCCGTTGGCCCGTCTATACAGCTGATAATGGGTCTAACCTTGTAGGATAAATGGTTGATAGCCGCGAGATCATCAGCTGATACTAACTTATGTGTTTTAATAAGTAATTATAAAACGGGACATGTTGGTCGATCAACTTTATAATACGAAATAACGGGTGGTTTTAAGCACGTGGCCTTTGCTACTGTGATCCATTCATTGTTAAGTTTTCGGTATTGTCTTTTGCATTCCTTTTCAGACGATGAGCGGTAAAGGATAGCATCACTAAGATGTTCCTCTGTTATCTTAACATCTAACTGCCGAGGAATAACTACGAACTCTCCCACTTTACCATTAGCTGATAATCCAGTGTTCTTCGATTTTGTTAATTATCTAATTTCTCGCATACAACATTTTTGCGCAACTGTGAGGTTAGACATATACTTTCCATCGCGATAGTACACAAAGGTTTTGAGAACATCGTCCGAAAACATGCGGAACTTTGTATCAATTTCGACATTGGAGTCCTGCTGTCTGAAGAACGCTATGGACAAAGGAGATGGTGGTAATAGCGCCATCTTCGTTTTCATTTCTATTTAATATTTCTTTTTTGGTTTTATACCGGAGTCGATCTTGAAGTTCATACAAGCTGCATGTGATCTTGCGCACAGTTGCTTTAGAAATGGGTTGCGATAGTGAAAAACTTGGACCCAATTCTAGCAGTGAGCGCGCGTTCTCAGGTAAGATATATCAAGTAGCGGTTACATGACAAAGTGGTACCGAAAACCAAGTAACAAAAACATCCTGGTTCATTTCCTCTCTTCCCACCCTTCACACACAAAGAGGGCGTTTGTGAGAAACATGTTTCGAACAGCCACCTCTTTGTGCACAACCAGCATTGTTGGAGGTGACTAAATACATATCTGGCCTTTACAATGACTCGCTGTGGCTTATCGATGCATCGAGCTAGTGCTGATATCCTTCCAGACAAGTTTGGTACCAATTTGCGAACCGTAGAGAGATGGAAGGCTTGGCAGGCCATAGGCGAGTGGATCGGCTCCACGTGTGTATTGCAGGGCGCCTCCGACCATTGCGCCACACGCGCCCTCTTAAAGCTTGCACAGCGTTGCCTAAATTTCAAAAAGCCTGAGTTTGTTTCCAAATAAGGTATCCTGTTTCCAACTACTATTTTCATGACATTTCATAGATCTTATAGACATTGTGCTCTATTAGCATCATTTTATAATCGACAATTCATAGATGGTACAACAGAGATGATTCATGGAATATAAAGAATGCAGAAACTACTATCACAGCGTGTATAAGAATTAAATTATGGAGCGAACACTGCAGCAAATGGAGCAAGTTTTTTTCGGCGCATTGTTGCCGATATGAGTTGAATTCATTTCACAGCGCGCGGCGAACAAACGAGCATTGTCGAGAATGCAATTATAGGCGTTGTTGCGAATAATATTTATTCTTATTTGTGGACCTATCAGTACGTATTAGCAGGCATGTTGTTTGCAATTAAGCTTTTAATTCGTAGATCTGTCCGCATGTCGACGCTGGACAGGCAGTCGAGCGGCACTTTTACGGAGCCGGAAGACGGATTTGCTGACGATGATTTGCTTGCTCCTGACGACCTAAGCGGTAAACAGTTTGTTGTTGAATGCTAAATCTGTACCATACATATACCGCTACGTTTTGCGGAGATTTTTATTCGATGTGAGTGACCACATATTCCTAGGAGCAGGGTTGCTTTTTGTTTTTGCCGATTTCGTTTTCACGGTTTGATATATTCTTAGTGGATCTCACGACTATTACCCCATCACGTTCATTTCTGGAGAGGCTGGACTATGAGTCAGAATTGGGAACGGTAGATCCGTTCGAAGAGGATTTCTCTGCGATTGCTAGTCATGAAATCGTCGAAGTTATTGCCGACGGTGATAGTGTTGCAAGGTTTGTTCTTTTTGAGATGAAGCCATGCAAAGTTATTCTAGATGGGAATTTCTTTAAGTTGTTTAGAACTTAAATCCGTAAATGCTTGAATGACCTGACGAATTGTTGCTATCAGCTTACAAAAAGTATTTAAGATGCATTTTTAAACTATCAAGAGTTAAATGGGTTTTGCTGTTCAGGCCGATAATTGTTATCTATGCGTATCGTCTACCTCCCAGCAAGTCCATAGACCACGATCAGTTGCTACGATATATCCAATCTGTACTTAACAAGGTCTCTTCTTTTTTCAATAGTACCTTTAGGACTTTCCATAAACAAAGTATTTCCACTTCTTTTAATATCTTTCCTACTTTTTCTATCGTTTTTGTCCAGGTTGTTGATTTGGATTACACCATAGTCTACTTTCACTACGGTTTAAGAAGCCACAATAAACCTCCTATAAAATGGTTATTCAAAGCCTATAAGATGTTAGATCGAAGGTACATTTCTGTTTTCTACTTTTCATCTTACCAGATTCGTTTAACAAGTTTTATTGCAGATTTAAAAAGAATTTAAAAGCGTTATATGTTGTACATCCTACGAGGTTTATACGTTTTATTTGGGGACTGTTTCGTCCATTCATCTCTTCAAAATTCGAGAACAAGTTTCATTATGTAAGCTGTATGAAGGAGCTAGAGGACGCCCTTTCCATAGCAAGGTGAACAGCAATTTAAAACAGTTTCGCATGTATCATGATAATGTAAGGGCGCGTGTAGCGCAGTGGTCGGAGACGCCCTGCAATACACATGGAATTGATCCTCATGCCCCGGCCCACCAACCTCTCCATACATCCGGAGTCGGTGAACTGATTGGTACCAGACTTGTCTAGGTGGATAGCAGCACTGGTTCGATACCTCGGTAGGCCACCGCGAGTTATTGTAAAAGCCAGATATGCACTCAATCGCCTCCAGCGGTGCTTAATCAAATCGAATGCATGGCGCATCCCTCAAAAATGGATCAACACTGAGAGCTTTATGCTATTATTTTGTCATGATAATGTGATCGCATTTTTATGCCGAAGAATAAGAAATATCCATTTTGTAAATGTGGAAAGTTTCAGACTAAACGTCCCTCCTCCGGTTCGGTCTCATGATGAACAGTTGAGCGCTGCTATGGGAACAAGTTCTAGTGAGAGCATCTCCCAGTCTCCACCGACTCCTCCCAGACCAACTCAGCAATTTGACGTCAGCCTAGAGTTGTACGTCCCCTTGACAATTTTCTGTCTCTTTATTTGCAAGTTTCCCTTTATGAAGAAGGAATTTTTTTCAAAGAAGGTTCCTATCCCCTCTTTCAGCATTTTGTCACATAATCCTGATCATGATGTACCACCAATTGTCACATATTTGATTGACTTCCTCACGAAGCATGCCTTAGATATGGAAGGGATTTTTAGAAAAAGTGCGCATGTCGGAAGCGTGCGAAGGTTGCAGGAACGCATCAATATGGGTAGGTTTGTGGCGCTCGTCTATGCATCTGAAAGACTGATACAAAATCTCCATGTTCACTTAAGCATTTTAGGGGAACAAATAGATTTCGAGAGTGAACCTGAATACCACGATAACCTGCACTTGGCATGTACACATGCGTCGGTACTTCTAAAGACATTTCTTCGATCGTTAGGCGAACCAGTAACAACTAACGCCTTATATCCACGCCTTGTTGCATTGGCTGGTAAGTTTTTGGTGGGTCTTACAATAGCATTTCTCATTGTCTAAGATGGCTACTTTAAGAGATTCCTAAGAAAGAGAAAACGCCAGCTGTGAAAGGATTTGTTGCACTACTTCCACGACCTAACTATCTCCTACTTAAGACAATTGTGCATTTTCTGAAAATGGTAGGGACTTGTTCGTTGCCTTCATTATTTCCTTGTAGTAATGAAAATGTTTAGGTAGCCGCAAACCATAAAATCAATCTGATGACGGCCAATAACCTAAGTGTTGTATTTGGACCGAATCTTACGTGGCCCACAGATCAGCAGGTAGCGAATGCTTCCAAACAGCAAGGGCATTTATGTTGTTCCTACATTGATTCTAGCTCCTTTGACGCAGGCGTCTATTTTTAGCTGACTAGGAGTATTCGTATTTTCTACAGGTACCCATCGCCCAGTTGAACAATTTGAACAACTTCTGCTACAGACTTATTGTCGACTACGATCTCATTTTCGTTTGAAAAGCCACTACGCATTAGGATCTAAAAGACCATCAGCGTTCAACTGAAGATCGTCCTAATAGTCATTCCGTTATCTCATCCGAATTTCATCACCTTATTTAATGTAATGCCATCTTTGCTTTCACTTTTCGCTTACATACATATATAATCTTCCTGGTTTGTTTGGCTATGAAAAGTGTGTGATAAATCAACTCCGGTTTTTCTCGCGAATCATTCATGCGTATCGGTATTTTTGCCTGTAATGACAAAACGGTGCAAATAAACTTATGCAAGAGATTCTCATCAAACTTGTTTATGAGAAAGCTGACATAAACTAACCCAACTATCCTCCCAACGGTTTATCGCCTCATTGTGGTTGGGAGGTGTTCCTGGGTGTCGCGTTGCTATTTAAAGCGGAGGGATTCATCCTCCCGGGAGGGTCTCCGAAGCTGAGGTGAGTCCTCCGTTTCCCATCAGGAAGCCTAACTAAGAGTAATCCAATACCAGGATCCATCATTGCCCTAGTGTCAAATTAGTCGCATGGTGGCAAATATCCCTAATAAACAAGGATCCACAAAGGCTGTGACTGCCTGTGGTTGTGACGACCTGGGGCAGACTTTGGTCAGGCTATCCCTGGTACTCCAGTGAACCACAGTAGCAAAACCAGCAACTCTTTGGGTAATGGAAATTATGTTAGGACCCGCACAAGCAGTTAAGATGGGCTGTCCAAGTATCCAAGTCAGTAGATAAACACTCTCGAAAACTTGTAAGCCCTCAACAAAATATCTAACTTCGTAATGCACACTACTTAAATGGCGTCTTTTACAAAGAATTGTGTGATATTCTGTATGTCGACCGACTACCACTTTGCGTTCTTGACGAGTTCCTCCTTGCAGTGTAAAAAAAATCCATGACAGGGTGCTTTATCCACTCTATAAGAACAGAAATCCACTACGTACGCTTGTTCTTAGCTAGGCATCTGGGATAAAGTGCTGGATGGGACGGAAATTTCGAAAAATAGTTAAACTCTGAAAAGTGAATCGGAGAAAAACAGTCTCTGATACCGTGTCTTCAAGTAGATGTCTAGTGATGAACACAAAACATTGAACAATTTACCAGTAGGACTGAGCTATCTAGCGTCCGCTCAAGATGATAACTATAATACTACAATAACAGTAACACGGGGAGATGGAGACCTAAAGACATGACTACTTCCATGACGACATCTTCCATCACCACGATGGCTTAATGCTTGCTCTTAATGACGAGTGGGCCAACATTGTCGCCGACTTCCTTGTTGTGCTTCGAATGTGAACCATCGCAATAGGGAAACTGCAAGACGTGAAATCTTTAATAAAACAGTAAATCGTCATTTTAGCTTTCCTATATATAACACTCGCTCCACGTTTTGAGTAAAAACCAAAAACCTAAAAAAATGTGAGAAGGCATGAGTTCGTCCTTTGCATTAGGTTGGCTTTTTCCTCACTCCATTTGAACTGCGTGGCAAGTCACCAAAGTTAAATGGATAATACATTCAACCAAGGATGGTGGTGATGTAAAGAGGTTTATTTATTTAGCATGCGACTTAAATCTATGTTTTGATTTCTTCCATTAGCGTTAAGAAGGTACTTCGCTAAGCAGAATGCATATCAATATGACTTTTCCCATACTCCAAAAAAGATCCGATTCGCCAACATATTAGCCACCGTGCAAGAAATGTTGTATTTTGTATTAACGACTTTTTGTGGGCTTAACAAGAACTCCCAACCCTAATAATCAGGGCCAAGATCAGCAGAGACGCGGTCTTGGGAACTATCGCTCGGTCTGCCCACTCACTCCATGTAAGAAACTAAGTGGCACGTGTCTTCGCCAATGTGGTACTTTAGTGAAGCAAAAAATGAATGCAAATACTTCGTAAGTCGGATAAAACTGTAATCTAATAGTCTTATTTTGTTCTACTTAGGCCAACGTTCGTACCTTGTCACTTCTCCAACATCTGCAAAACGCCTTCTTATCGGTAATATCCTCCATATCTATGGTATCAACAACCTGAATAGACAACATGTCTGCTCCTAGAAACACGAACACCTATTCACCAAAAGTTGCGTACCTTCTCATTTGCCAACTGAATCCTACAGTTCACTCGAGCTTTACGCAGCGCTAACTTGTAACCGATCTGAAATTGATGAAGGTTTTTTAAATGTATATTACATTTCGAAGTAAAAACAGGAATTCGAAATAAACATGAAAATGATAGCCTGCTGCGTGAATAAAGCTGCATAACTGGAACTTTTTCTATCAACCACAAGTTCTCGAACCCACGCAGCGAATTAAAAAGGTTGGTTTAAACACAAAATCGGCGAAAGGGCTTCGCACCGTACGCATCCAAATCAAAGCGTATCGCCAGGAAAGCGTTAAACACTAGTGTTTGCCTCTTGATGAGTTGGATATGACGAACTTTGTTGAACTATTTCACCAATTCTGGTCGTTCTCATATTGTTCTTCGTTCAACACTGCATCAATCATGTTCTGAACGCCTCGTATTAAAGAGTTCATATACGACAGGGAGGACGTAAATTGACTGGGTAAAGCAATAATGGCCGATACCTTGAAGGACGTACTTTTTCTAATAATATGGTCATTCTGGTTCTTGAAATTCTAGCCATTTTTTATTCTAACATGGAAACCATTTGAAATCGTTTCAACATAATGTAAACGTGTTACCAGAAGTAATTTGGACTTTGGTATGAAGAGCATCGGTATGCTGGCACATAACGCCCACACAGATAATGAAATTATATCCTAGAATATTGCGTAGATGGGAAATCTAACCTCTAAATCCAACTATTTGGTAGCGATCACTTAGCAACTCGTTTTGCTGCCCACTTAATTTTATACAGCATATTATACTGTTAGCGCTCCAGGTTCACTTTTTCCATTTAAGAATAAGGCCTACTAGCAAAGAAAAAAGAACACGTTATCATATCCAGACCGGGTAAAGGAACTTGTATAATAATGGTTGCAAGCCTTGAGATTTTTCTGCCATATATAAACGGAACATTATTTACTCCGGTCACTGTGTAACAATTTCAGTATTATCGGATTGATAAAAAAATAAATTTGATCATAAAACAGTAGACACACCTTCACACCCAATATGTAATACAGAAATAAGCAAACTACAACATGAAAATCTTTATTTATTTTAACATAAAAAAGTGAAAAAAGGAACAAGGGAACCAGAGAGTAATACTGGGTTTACATATTCTTCTCGATAATTCATCATGGAATTCTGCTTCCACATTGTCCTTGAGCTGTCGGTTACCTTTTTATTCCTACTTTCGTTTCTGATTTCGGTTTTAACATCTCTCCGAATCAATTAGTAGGAAGACCGAGCGAAGCATTCGTCGCTGAAAACGCACCTCCCTCTGATCCACAACGTGGTGAAGACCTGGACACGCCTTTGCAAGGCTAAGTCAGGACTCCACAGAGGACCAAGTTGTACGACCAGCAATAGGCCAGCCTCAGTACCCCGCACACTGCGTGCTCCCGTCTATGACGTCAGGGGGTGAGACGACCGGTGAGAGGCCAGAAAATCTCGGGTTACGCAGGACGTCATTGGAACAGGATCTGACGAACACACGCACGACACGCCATGGAGATTATTCTTTACTTTACACATATAATGCTAAAATTCTGTCCACAGACACCGATCCTCACGCCCTTCTTAAAGTAGCAAATCATATAAAATTTCATCTGATCGCATTACAAGAAACAAAAATCAAGAAGACTGACATACGCCAACTAAACAACGGGACCCTTGTGATCCGTGAAGGACTCACACGAGATCCTTTCCCCTCACATAACCGTCCTCCTTCCTCAACTGTCGCATCATAAGAAGATCATTACCATCAACTGCTACTCACCGATCGACGCAGCTTATAAGGACGAAATAAATGCGTTCTACTATCAGTTGGAAGAAGTCATCCGCAATGACAGAGCATATCATAAATTTCTTATCGGAGACTTCAACGCCAGAATAGGAAACGAGAGCGAATACAGGATCGGAAGTTTTGGATTGGGAGAAAAAAATGAAAATATGGGAAATGTCTCGCATGATTTCTGTCCGCAGCACGTCTCTTCCATGGAAACTCGTTTTTCCAAAAGAAAGAAAACCGCCGCTGGACATGGGAGCCTCCCAACGTCATGACTCATGCGGAGATCGACCATATTCTGACAAACAGAAGATGGTGCCTACTTGACACATCGGTAATCTCGCCATTCTGTACTGGTTCCGATCACCGCCTTCTTCTTGCGAAGATTTGATTCTGCCGCAAGCTGGAAAAGAACTCTTTTCATCGACCACGAGGAAAAAATCTAGCTGTATACGACGAGAACATTCCGAACACGGTCCTATCCAAATATAGCTGGCAGATTAAAGAAGACCCTACCGAAGACTACGAGCTGCTTGTCGAAGGACTGAAAAGCTGTGCCGAATTCGCCTCAATTCATCAAGCAAGAAGATCGGATCGCATCTCCACCACTACTAAGGAATTGTTCGAAAAGAGAAGGAAACTGAAGCTTGATCCTACTGCAACACGTTTAACATGACTAGTAATAAATGCCAGCTGCAGAAGAGCCTTGCAGGAAGATCTAGAGAAAAGAAGCAGTCTGAAAAAATGCCGTTGGAACTTGCGTGATTATAAGGTTCCGCTGCTATCAACCGTGATGAACGAAGATGGGATCGACAAAACTTCCCGCCATGATATGGAATTAATAGCGGAAACATTCTACACCAACCTTTTCCGTTCCACAAACCCTGACCCGGACCCTAATATCCCCGCTGGAGAAAAACCACCTGGAATTCATCTGCCGCAGGTTCGAGTTGCGATAGAAAGCATGAAAAGAGGCACAGCTCCAGGACCCGATAATATCACTCCTGATTTTTTTAGAGCTGGAGGCCACAATTTACATGTACTTCTCGCAGATCATATGACAGCCTACCTACAAAGGGAAAAAATCCCAGACCAGTGGAGGACGTCGCGCACGGTCATTCTGCCCAAGAAAGAAGACCGCAGGGATCTTCGTAACTATCCCCTCATATGCTTGTTGAGCGTACTCTACAGACTCCTCACGAAGATTATCCTCTCGCGCATATCATGGACATTGGATGAGGCTCAACCATATATGTACCACATCCAAACCGTGTCCAGGGTCATCGAAGTATGTCGGGAATACCACTTGCCCCTAGTCCCAACCTTTGTCAACTATGAAAAAGCGTTTGGCAGTGTCGAAACGAATACAATCCTAACAGCGCTCGTCGACCAAGGAGTGGACCCGTCCTACGTAAGAACTCTGTCCGACTGTTAGCGGAACTGCACTACGGAAATATAGTTTTCCCATCGTCCTCTTACCATACTCCTAGGAAAAGGTGTTCGACAGGGTGACACAATATCGCCAAAGCTCTTCAGTGCCGCACTGCAGTGGATAATAAAGTCACTCGATTGG
Source organism: Angiostrongylus costaricensis (assembly GCA_900624975.1). Classification (NCBI taxonomy): domain Eukaryota; kingdom Metazoa; phylum Nematoda; class Chromadorea; order Rhabditida; family Metastrongylidae; genus Angiostrongylus; species Angiostrongylus costaricensis. The sequence goes on from UYYA01003851.1 coordinate 192,473, forward strand.
TATGAGAAAGGCATACGTATTGATGGAAAATTCATATCAAGCCTCCGTTTTGCCTACGACATTGTCATCTTTTCAAGGAGTACTAGCGAAGCAGAGGTGACGATCAACGAGCTCAACGAAGCAGAGAAAAAGATCGGACTTCGCATAAATCGAAAGACCCATTTCATGAAAAACCAATGGTGCGAAAGCGAAAAAACTGAATCTCTAAAAAAAATCTAATCTAAACTAAATCTAAACTAAAACACAATACTCCACTAGGCGCGCATAGGATGCAAGAACACAACGGAGAAGATTTTGAGGTAGGAGTCACTATCCTTACGCAGGAATCGAAAACATCAGCGCGAAAAACTCTTGAAGCGTTTTGGATCAATGCCAAAAATTCAAAAATGAACCGCAAGGAGGAGTGTCTTGTCATCACGCGTGACCTAGCGCCATACCTCAGGCTGATCCAATGATCTGACATGGACCCAGTTATCGACCATGTATTACTCTGTGCGGCGGCTATCCACCAACTAACTTAAATACTTACAACAAATAAACGGTAGGTGTTTGAATGAAGCTGTTTCTTATGCGAATACAAATCGATTTATCAAGTTTTATCTGCTGGGGTTATGAAAGTGTTTGGCTGAGTAGATCGCATCTCAATTTGACCTTTCCAGGCTCTGAAGAAGGCGAAACCGCCGAAACGTCAGCAATTGAGTTCTAATAAATTCTATATTAACAACCTCGTGTCTGCTTATTGATGAAAAACATCGAAAAAACTGAATTGGATGGCTCTTTCATTGCAGAGACCACCTCGTACGTATACCTTGGGTGATCAATGAACGTGGAAAACAATATAAAAGAGGAACTAGATAGAAGAAAAAGAGCAGCTTGGGCCGCATTCTGGCCTCTCAAAGAAGCTACCGCGCAACTGAAGGACTGAAAATCCACCCTTACCTTTTCGATTCAATGGTCCTCCCAGCTCTCTATTATGGTGCAGAGACGTGGCACCTCGTAATACCTCAACCACGTCAAGAATATTCCGCACTACTCACAGAGCGCTTAAGCAATGTCTTCTAAAATATAACCGGCACTCTCAATATTTAGCCGGAATTCAAAGCTCTGACCTTCGAAATCTGTCACATCCTCGAGATCCAGGAGAATATACATCGACAGCGAAACATAGATGGGCCGGCCACATAATGAGAAGAACAGACGACAGATGGACGAAAAAAAAACAGCAGAGTGGACTCCAAGAGAATGCAAACGTCCTCTAGGACGACCACCTACACGTTGGGCGGTCGTGTATGTAAACAAAGTTAATCAGCCGCACCCGCAGCTGCAGTTGTTTTACAGATCACGGTATGAGACCCGCACGCGCTACTATGCTCGAACAAGACCACCACCATGGACTACGATTGCGAGAGAAAGGAACGAATGGCGTATGTGCTGGAGTCCGCCCAGCTCGTGAAGACGGACCGTCCAATTATCCAAGGGCTTAGGGGTAAGGCGTATGATACAGGCCCAGCAATGGGAAAAAATACAACAATTCTTGAAGTAACGAATGTGAGCACAAAAGGATGAAGGATAAAGCTCCCGGCGTTGATTATTCCCTGAGGGATGCGCCATGCATTCGACTTCATTAAGCATAGTTTCAAGGTGATTCAATACATATCTGACCTACACTCGCGATGGACATTGCTACTATCCTCCCAGATGAGTTTGGTGGCAATTAGCCGGTCCCCGGAAGAAGGAAGTTTTGGGGAGCTTGCGACGCGGGGAACGATTCCATGTGTATTGCAGGGCGCCTCCGACCACAGCGCTGCACACGCATAGTGTGAGCATAGTAATGGCAATTCAGCAAGCGTTCTACACTCTAACTGTTCAACAGTGCCATCGAGGGAACGCTTAATATAATGAAGTTCGTTGCCACTCCAATGACCAAACATCCCACCACCGGCGCCTCAGTGGTAGTCAAACTGCATGCAGAGTGGAGGAAATGGATTAGTTGGACTGGAGATCAACCCGATGACTTCATTGTCTTGTAGATCAAGTCTATATTAACCTCTCTCGAAAATCTACAGAGGAAATGTGAACGTAACGGCCGATAGGTTTATCCAGAAATTTTCAGATTTTTTGGTCTATTTTGACCAGTAGATGGAGTTTTTCGTTGGTTTCGACCAATATCCATGAATTTTATCTCAATTAACCCTAGAGTTATATTTATTTATGTGATCTTATAAACTGATCTTCTTAAGCTGATTACTTAACACCAAAATATTTCTAGATCACCTAAGGCGCGCGCAACCAAACAGCACGCATATAATGGAGTCATTCTATGTTAGTTCACTTTATACCAACGTGTCCAATGACTCCGCAATGCAAGCCATTCTCGAGTTGCTCGTAGAGCATGAAAAAAAATAAAAATGCACGGCTTGTCGATTGCGCAACTAATGACCCTCTTAAAACAGTGTCTTAGTTGTTCAATTTTTAGGTGGTCTGGAAAATATTTTGCACAAATTAGAGGGTTGGCGATGGGGCAGCGTTTAGCACCAAGCCTTGCCATCGCTTTCATGTCTAAGGTGGAAGCTAAAGTTCTCGATCACCGACCCTTACTCTACTGTCGATACATAGACGACTGCTTCATCGTATGTTCCACACAAGAACAGATGGATGAGTGCCTTGATTTACTAAACCGACAGTCAGAGTATATAAAATTTACACGAGAAAAACCTACCGAGAACTGGCTTCCATTCTTAAACATCCAAATAAAGCTCTCAGTAAGTGGCTATTTAACAAAATAGTATCGCAAACCAAGCAGTAAAAACATTCTAGTCCACTGCCTCTCCTCTCATCCTTCACACATGAAAAAGGCACTTATCAAAAACATGTACCGTACGGCTAAAAATGTGTGTACAGGAGGAGGAAAGGAAGGAATCGCGAAACGTGGCACGAAAAATTGCCATTTCCAATGGCTGCGAAGTAGAAGCCACTCGGGTTAGAGGAAAACATTGGGTAGTTTCCCAAAATAATATTTCAGACGAAAGTAAGATCTCCTTTAAGCTACCCTTCATATCAAATGAAGTAAATCACGCCACTAAAAAGCGCTTAAGATAAAGTGGTCCTGAAAATTATGTAACGATTGTTGACATCCTACTCAATACCCTACGCCGCCAGTTAGTTCGAAACCGTCTCTGTTATCGTTTGTGCAGCTCAAAAAACTGTATGATCTGCCCCATCGGGAGAGACGGGGATTGCATGAGTTTAGGTATAATATACTTGATCTCATGTAATGCATGCGGAGAGGAATATATCGCGAAAACGGGTAGACCACTTTGTGTCCGCATAAAAGAACATCTAGATGGGAAAGCTAAAATCCGTTTAAACACCCCTCTAGGTACGCATAGGGCACAAATGCACAACGGCGATGATTTTGAAGTGAATGTGCGGATCCTGGCGCAGGAATCAAAAACATCAACGCGCAAAACTCTTGAGGCGTTTTGGATAAATTTCAAAAATCCAAAGATGAACCGGAAGGACGAATGCCTCACTATCACGCGTGACCTGGCGCCCTATTTCAAAATGACATTTTGACCCCGGGGTGTGTCTTGCTCGCGTGAACTACGTGTCGGCCAGTCCCGCACGTAACATCACGGTGAGTGGCCTTTCTGTTCAATATGGCGTCTATTTGAAAGTTTAATCTTCATTAATACTTTAACCTTCTTTTCCACCGAATAATAAAAAAGTATTCTAACATAAAGTACGTCCAGGCTCTGAGGAAGGCGAAGTCGCCGAAACGTCAGCCATCGATCAATAACATCAAAAACAACGACAAAGACAACGACAACGAAGATCTGTACCAACCTCGCGTCAGCTTAAGAAGATCGGTTTATAAGATCACATAAATAAATATATGAACTATCTATGCCGAGGTTCATAGAAAGTCGGTCTTTCGAGTTATTAACCCTAGAGAATTCGAAAAAAGGCAATAAGAGTATGACCACATAGACAAACAATGATAGCTTCATGGACAACTTACGATATATCCCAGAGCGGCACCGCTGAGTATAAATCCAGCCGTGTACAGGACGCATTTCGCTCCGCTACAGTGTCCAGTGCTGCCTCCAGAACATGCTGTAATACTTTATCAAATAAGTTGACATCAATACCGCTTAAATATCTTACCCATGTTTTAGTTGGATGTAGCAGACAACGAATTCTTTCCCTGAACTGAAAAATTCATTAGCAATCTCTCACTAATCTTTTCGAATTCATTGTTTCGAACACAGCGAGATATTCAACTTGAACTGACTATAGAAGAACGAGTAAAAAACACTACAGCAATGGATTGAATCGTTTAGAAGATTCATTAGCCATCGAACTGTCATGAAATTGATGACTGACAAAACCATTTTCTTTACAGTGTTCTGAAGAAAATGGTAAGGATCAATGTCCTTATAGCCCTAGAAACCGCCAGAACCATTAATTGATTCGATGAATCACATCTTCCCTTCTCACATAAAAGGTTACGGAAACGAACGCCGAACAACCCAGGGAACACTAACCCCAGACCTCACAACACATAACATTACAAATCACAACGTCGTAAACCAATCTATTAAGGAGAACTATCTGAAATTATTCCGGGAGCTAAAGCGTTGACGGATGATTACTGATAACACTTATAGACCAAAAACACGGCTGAAAGACGAAACGAAGGACCTGTATGATGTGGCGGTGAAAGCGCTAGCACCCGTAAAGGGTAATAGAGCGTTCTTTCCCCACCGCAAACACCCGCGGTCCGGGTTTTGCAAATATCTAAGCATCACTATGATCATATTTCTCATAATAAACAATACCATGACAAGAAAAAAAAGAAGAAATTGGGACTCAAACTCGGAAGAAAAGTAGAAATGGATAAGGAGACACCACAGTCCAGCTAGACCAGGAATGCATATGTCGGCCTGAATCGCACGGGAAGTAGCCTAATTTTTTGCCGCACTTGCATTGAAACCACTAAGATTCACCGTTACCATAATCCCCTCATCCCTCTTTCCCGTTAATACCAGTATCAATTTACTGCGAGTGTCCAAAAATATCTTCGACTGACCTTAAAACCCACGTTGCTCTATGTCCGATTCCGGTAGATAGCCCCCAACTAAGTTCAGCTTCGTTAAGCCACATCCCTGAAGTGACCGCAAACACCCATGTTGTATTGGCTGCTCTAATTTACTGACAAGATTACAGGACTCCGAACTTTCAATGACAAAGATAGCAAGCGGGCTAGCACTATTTATAATCAATGTAGCAAATACATTAGGCTTCTTTCAATGGTGTTGGCTTGTAAAGATTGTAAATAGTGTGCAATGCCCGTAAAAAGTGAGAGTACGGAGTGACGCGGACTAAAATGTGCAAGATAAAACACATCATGTGGAGACACAGTGATAGACACGTAGTCCTCCCGTGGCTACTCTCGAATCCACAATTCCTGGTATCCCGTAGTACACGTCGGAAATCTGATCGCCAAGCAACCAGGACCAACGGTCACTCAACGCTATGGAACGTACAGCCGGGAAGACGATGCTCAGAGTATCCCGAATCAAACAACGGAGAGAACCTGAAACTTTGACCCACAATAAGAGACGCCGTCGTGGACACCGGAATGTCAAAGATCAACTGCCAACGAGTTTTAAAAGAGTCCTATCGCCACTGTCTTCGAAACAAAGGCAAGTCGTCGCGAATATCTTAATACTATGTAGTGAGACAAATAAGGTACAAACTCTACAGCAAGGTTATACATAGCTTAAGTTTACGAGAATCCAAGAGCTCAAACATGAAGCATAAGGACTGGCGACAACGATGTGATTTTCTCACTTGTAAACTATGTCCTTTCTTGAGTATTCTGCGAGAACATCTGCACCTGTAAAACAACGTTTAAAAAAACCAAAAGGAGAAAATAGATATGTTAAGTGGCTTAAAGTCCATGACATCAGAATTTTACACGCTCAATGAATGAAAGTAATGAGGTTTGTCACTCAAACCTCCTTTTGCTTAGTATCAAACTAGCACTCAAGTTCCATGCAGATAATGGAATTTGACAATACAGTAAAATCAAATGCAGTTCAGTTCAACACTTTTGACGTAAAGGCCTTCATCCAAGTACAATAAGCTAATCACGTCACTTCCTCTAAAATCCGTCTACATTGTCGTAACGACGAGAAAATATATTCCTATCAGATATTGACTATACAATCAGTGCCTGCCTCAATATGCCATCTATTGGACGAGGGATCAAAACAATACAGTCAATACATTACTATTTCTATATTTAAAAACATCATTATCAAGCATATCGAAGAGATAAAGATAGAGATTGTTTCTGGAATAGCTATAGAGATAGAAGAAAGAAACCGAGGATGCACTGAAAGGCGAACTGCCTTCAGTGGAACACCGAAAAACACAAAATCACTCAACATGAATTGCATCTTCGCAGGCTACGCTGTGATCACAGACAATAATAATCATTAGATCGTATAAACCTTCGTACCCAGCATACAGGAGTGATGTGCATTAAGCTGACTTTGATGAATATCCGAGAACATACTTGAACAGCTCGTACACGGACCATGACAGCGCCGTAGCAGGAGCCTGTGCGGAAGGAAAGGGTTATATTGCCAATGATCAGATGTATTAAGGATATATCACAGCAGAACACAAGCGATTGCTTAACACTTAGAGACCGACATGAGTGGATTTGCGTTTACAGAGAGGTTATTGTAGATATCAGCACCAGCTGATATCAACTCATCTCCTCTGTCACTATTCATTTGGTTGTTCAAATGTTTTTCGTTAGACTTCTTGTATTCAACCGATAGCTTATCGAAAGCAGATTATCGCGCAGCGCATCGCACCCGGACACCTAATTCGTACACTCAGTAATACGAAAGAAGTTTTTTCTCAGTGGAGTTAGCTTAACGAGAGAGAAAGTTATTGCTAAAGAGAACACTGACCAACAGGACTGCTGTCGTTCAGGAGAAAACACAGATGTCTCTCCGTATGAGTTGATACCCACTCTTAGCGAATGCGCAGAGAAATTAAACCCCAAATATACGCGGCAACTAAAATGCATGTACCTGGAACATAACGCGCGCTTGCAATCCACAACTGAATCCGAGAAGACCCCGTTGTAAGTAGATAGTTTTACAAGCATCAAAGATACTTCGATAGCTTCCTGCTGTCTGAAAAAAAAAACGCTGTCGTTAAAAAACCGTCAAGACTACGTAGCTTTCTACAAAGAGAAAGTTCTAATTATATTCTTTCAGTGGAAAATTATGAAAGGAACATTACTCGAACTTATATGAAGGCCTAGAGATTAAATAACAATTTGACAAGATGGAACACTAATGCAAATGCTCCGTAAATCACCAGCGTGGACCTTAAAAGTAGAATGCAAGAACTCATGTAGTTATATAAGTAAAGAATACACAATGAGTACCTTTAAAATCACGTCTTCTTGAACCATAGCTGGAGTTTGCTGAGTATTCAACACTGTTTTTACACAATCCAACGGTGTTGTCAACGCCGCTGCAAGTGCTCCGCCGAATCCACCAGCAATTAAATGAGATCGTGGATCATATTTATGTTCAGGATTTAGAATCTGAATATGTTATTGCGAAGAATGGAGTAATTCGTACTCGCGCTAGGAAATCATTGAAACACAGGTCATCATACTTCTTGCCAAAATTCGTAGGTCATGAAGTGGATGGACTGGAAAGGAACAGCCATAACAAGTTGGGTAGTGTACGACCTATAGAATGCAACCATCCCTTCACGTTTGTAGATACAACGGACACACTCTAAGGACGAACCATATGGAGAGAATTGCATCTGCATCCGCTGCTTAACCACCTTAAACAAACTGTCACATTACTATCGTTCATAGAAGTGCAGCAAATAAAAACATGGCTACGCCACCTCAACAGGATTCATGACTGCGTCATGCACCAGTGTTGCCAACGTTCCAGCGACACCATAAGACAACGTATTTGCATGACCCGCAGTGTTACCAGTGAGAAATTTCTAAAGAGTATGTTAGAAAGAAATCGGAAATGTTGGTTGACATAAACTATTACTTTCGTCTTCTCGTATGTAGTGAAATACAGAGCGTGTGCTGGTAGCGATCCCACTGCAACAGCGTTCACACCCCGTAATGGCCGCAACCATCCCTCTCTGGAACAACATAAGTAGGAAAAAAAGAAGACTTAAACAACTAAAGAAAATTTATATTAACTGCAATAAAAAGGAATGAATAGGAACATAAGCCTCAAAAAATGAGTGTCCTACCTCCGCACAATATTCCATAGAGAGTGAACAGGCGTGGGACATTTCATCTCAGGACATGGACATAAGCTTTGTAGTCGCGTCTTAACACTGTCAAATGGAAACAATAAGCAGTGCTCTGCTGCACCAGCTAAAGCACCAGCCATTAGATGAACCTGCAAACACATTAACGTCGTACTTACCCAACCACGTCTTTCTAAAACTCAGTTCATTGAATTATTTTCTAAGGTCGTATAATCTGATATCTGAAATAGTACCCCAACACTATGAGTAGGTAGAGTCTCGTACTCGTCCTCGTCCATCCTCACTGGTGCTGAAAACACCTAATCTTCAAAATTTACGCATAAATCAAATGATGGAATATTTTGGTCTCAACCCAAAACATCAATAATTTGTTTCAACAAAAGACTTTATTTTCTATGGAAAATTAACAACAATAGAATATCAGAAGTCACAAGGCGAGTCAGTAAACCACAAATCACCAACTAGGGTCCGGTTTTCGTCTAAATATCGCAGGGTATTTATCGCCTTCATTCCGAGTAACTTTCTGTCCTTCTTCGGTACTGAAATAAAACATAATTGCAGATCAGAAATAAAAAGAAAAAAGAAAAAATCAGAAATAAGCGCCATTTATAAAAGCTAACTACCATCTGTTCAAGTAACGTCAAATCACTTCATTTTATGCGACCTATCAACACATCTACTGCGCGGATTCCAGCACTTCTCATATTCGAATCGTTTCCTAGCAATCATTATTCACGACGATCTTCCAACTTATACGTGTGGCTTTGGCTGCTGCTTAAGGATATTCATTTCATCTTGAACGCCGTTCAATGCTGGTTGAGTCGATTGCCAGAGGAGTCCTGAGAGAGCCGTGCTAGAGCGTCCCCAATTGGAATGCAAAGTGACTTTTCTCCGAACAAATTCGGCACCGATTTGCCAACCCCAGAGAGATAACGCTTTGTGAGCCCGAAGCGGGATCGAAACAGCACTGTGGTCGTCATGCCCAACATTGAGTCGATGTACTATCCACCCTTACCTCAAATTTGACTAATAAAAGGAATTGCCAACAAAGATAATAAATTTACTCACTGTACTAAGAATTGTGTACGATTCTGGTGCTGGTTCGATCCCGCCCGGATTCACCAAGCCTCTCATCCCTCCGGGGTCGGGAAATTGCCACCAGACTTGTCTGGGAAAAAATCACTCTGCAATACAAGTTGGACCGCTCTAGCCAAGCTATCTCAACATTCCCTTCAGAATCGACTAGACCAGCATTCTGCGACAGTCAAGATGTAATGAAAAACCTCAAGCAGCAGCCGAGACCTACCTTGAATTTAGAAGAACATCGTGGATTCTGTGAGAAGTGCTGAGATCGGCACAGTAGATATGAAAGATTGATCGTAAAAAAATTGTTTCATGTGTAATACAACCACAACGTTGCTGAGATATTTGCAAAACTCTGGACCGCAGGTGTCTATGGTGGGGAACGAACGTGCTATTATCCTTTCCGGGGAGTAACGCGTTCACCACCACACCATGCGGGTCCTTTGTTTCGCACGTCTCTCAGCTATTTCTATCGATCTTTTTGCCACAGCAATCACCCGTCAAGAAGGCAGAAAACAAAACGTTAAACATTGTGATTTCAACTACAGCCATAGCTTAACTGGGTTTTATGCCGATTTGCGCTCCCCAGATCAACCCCGCTGACGGGTGATTGCTGTGGCAAAAAGATCGATAGAAATAGCTGAGAGACGTGCGAAACAAAGGACCCGCATGGTGTGGTGGTGAACGCGTTACTCCCCGGAAAGGATAATAGCGCGTTCGTTCCCCACCATAGACACCTGCGGTCCAGAGTTTTGCAAATATCTCAGCAACGTTGTGGTTGTATTTCGCTTAGTAACCTGCCATGAAAATTATAGAAGGCAGAAAACAAAACGTTAAACATTGTGTTTCATGTGTGTCTAAAACAACTGGCGAAATACGCTATTTCCTTCTCTCAATGAATGTTTATTACAAGTAAAGTCAAAGATGTTATTGGCAAAAACGGAGTAAATACCTCTCGAACAATAACGGCACAATAGGGTCAGATTCCTCCTCCTTTTTTGTAACACGCTCAAAGAGTGGATGCTCACAAAAATGCTGAACCATCCACTCATGTAACTCCTTCACATCAGTAATTGTGTATACCAAACCTTCAATAACAATACTAAAACTATGACGCGAAGAATTAATTACATATAAACAGATAATAAGAAAGTAATAATGACTATAAGTAGTAGAAAGCTAAGACTCGTTACCTTTGATCTTTAAAACTAAACACTTTTAGGGCTTTGAAAGCGTTGAAATATTGCGAAACATCAGCCATATTCAGATAAAACGTATACTACTTGGTCCCACAAAGTAACGTACTACCACGTCAAGTCTCGAGTCTCAAGACTAATTAGCTGAACTATATCTACCTTCTGACGATGAGGAACTGCTAACATATACTAAAAACATAAATCAGCCATTAACTCTGTTCAACCATCTCCGTGAAGCACTGTAGGGGACTATTTACATCTCTACGACTTTGAAAATGGATTGTCACATTGCGGGGAACCCCCTATCACTTGTTATTCTAGTGAGATTTATCCTTTCGTGTTCCTTCTTGAACCTTTTTGTCTAGAAAGTGCACACCACCTTGATTCATTCACGATGATCGCTAATTTTTGGTGGCTGTCGCAAGGGATGATATAATTTCTTACAGCACCCTGTATTAATGACCCACTTCCGCTCAGCCGACTTAAAAAGAAGTAATCCTATAAAACTGCTAAATGAACAGCTTGCGAAGTAACGGGCAACAACACGTCATTTCCGTATAGGACGAATATTTTTTCCAATAACTCTGAGAAGAACCTCGACACCACTGAATAGAAGTACAGTGAAGACTAGAAATAGTCACCAAGTTTAACTAGGAAATAACACTCAATCCTAGATTGATCTCCAGACCTGACCATGACCAGAGTTCGCAACTACTTGGATACTTGGATGGCCCATCCTCACTGGTTGTGCGGGCCTCAGTGTAACCTCAAATTTTTCGGAGTTTTGCTGGCTTACTCATTGTGGTTCCCTAGAATGCCGAAATCAGCCATAGTTTGCAATTACCATTATCCAACAAATCTCTAACGAATAATACCTTCTCGTTAAGAATAATGTTAGAAAAGAAAAACGAACAAACCCCCAGACCGCAGTACATAAGCATATTCGGCCAACAATCCCGGTGTAATAATCCGCCACTTGTGCTTCTTATTCTTAAAATGTGGATCCGGATACAAAAAGAACATTTTCGACAGCTGATGCTTATGAAAGTAGTGAGGTAAATATTTCATGGCATTCGATCTCAGACATGCTACGTTCTGATAGCCATTCGTTTCCGCAGAACGCAGTCTAAGAGCCTTTATTTTCTCACAAACAAAATCTGAAACCTGCAAAACATTGGCTCACTGTGGTTAAGTGGTGAGTGCACTACCCGTACACGACCCTACCTTTACTCGTATTTCCAGCCCAACAATAAGAGTCTCGGGAAACAACGGAGATAAATTCATCAGAAGACCACCATAGCCACATCCGATATCAGCGAATTCGACATGCCTACTACGGGCCAGATCACCATACAACTTCACCCAGTCCATGCTGAAAGACTCTAGGTTGTAAATATGAGAGGTCTGTTGACAGCAGACACTGCCAATGAAATCACTAGACTTACTCGTCCGGTGTCCTTGGATATTCGATGTCATGATCGGAGTGAGGATTCGAATGAGCACGTTGTCTTAATGGCTTGTTGTTAGTACTAATAAACAACTAAAGCGTATCTAAAGTGTGTTTCAACGAAATGACCTTAAAGCGAGAAATAAAGAAGTGCAACAGCTGTCTGAGACGACGTAACAGCATTCCATTATACTAATATACAAAGATATATATTTAGATACCGATAGAACTTCTTCTGTGGCAACTTTGGTGCTTCTAGTTCTTCAGAAACATTGGACATTGAGACAGCTCCTGGCCACCCAATCCTTTAAAATCCTAAGAAATCTATTGGGCTGTTTGGAAATCAATGCAGGATTTTAACCAGTATCCTTTAAGTAGCATATCTCTGTTTAGAATAAACTTTATTAATCGAAAAAGAAACCATCAGAGTACATACATCTATCCCTATGAAAAACAAGTACATTCATCCCAGATGCACATAACTATAGTGTTCCAGATGCGATGGAGTAAGGAGCAGATTTCGCTTTGGCTTCGCTTCTGAATTATTTCCTGTTAAGGAAGTTGTCCGGACGCCTGAGGAAGTAGTAGGGCTTCATCGTTTCCACGAATGGACTCGCTACGACGAAATCTTCCAAATCAAGGTTGCACTGTGCATTCAATAACACGCGTCCAATGGTTCCTTAACGTTTGGCCCCGTTTGCTCCGTATTAGCACTGAGTTCAAATTCATCAAAGCAGATTTATTTACCAACTTGTACTCTTTCGAAATCTCAATTTTCAACCTGCAAAAATTGTCAAGAATTAAGAACAAAAGGGATAAAATATATTTTGTATTAATATATAATAGTATTAATAGTATAATAGTACAGCATTCGAAAGAGAAATGTCAAAACATACAGGAGAAAAAAATCCACTTTTAAAACTGCATCGATTTCCGGAAAACCCGACAGTGATTAGTTGGGCTTAGAAATGGACTACCTGCTAAGTGGCAATGAAAGACAACGGTAACAACCAAACTATTCCATTTCAACGAACACAGCTACCAGGAAATTTACCTCCAAATTTAGCAAACAATTGCTACAATGAGAACAAATCAACGACGGAAAGATGACCCACAGTCTAAACGACAGGTTATTTTGCTCTGTGGATGAAGAGCGAGAAAAGAAATATGGAAAAGAAAGATAAGAAATATCTAAGCAGACAACTCCTTTGTCGGCTCCTACTTTTCTACAATAAAAATTTATAACAGTTTCACTGGTTCTCTCTGACCAGGACAACGCACCACAACGGATCCTTCAGCATCGTACCCGATTTCCGGCGTAAACCGCTTTTTCGTGGCAGATTTCAAGCTAAATGTAAAATTTGTACAATGAAAACTAAAAGCAAACAAGGTCTACCTTTCCTCTAAGCGCCTTATTGTGATAGCATTAGGGTAAAAGATTTCTCCTGGATCAAGATCATACCAACTGAACTGTTCAGGCTGAAATTGTTAGTAATCAGAAAGCGAAATCATGTATGAGAATCTATTAATGGTAAACTAGAGTCACCGTTCCACTAGGATTGATTAGAGTGCCGGCTGGAAGTTTAGTGAACCTAATCGTAGCCAAACAATTGATGTTTGTGCACTCCATAATATTTCGCCCGTCCATTCTTCCAGGATTCACAACGCGAACCCTCCTGCAGCCACAATGTGGACAAGGTTGTGCCGTGTATTCGTGCCTTTTCCCAGAGATGGTGATCGATCGTCGTTCCTCAACATCAGCTAGTATCATCAAAATTTACAACGTTAACCTTCCTATTTGCCGCCTTTTACAATTTTTCATAGCAGGGTATTACGTGTGATAATTGCTGATGGCACGGGTAGATACAAAACTAGATGACAGAAAGGCGAAAGAAGGACCCGCATGGTGTGGTGGTGAACACGTTAGCACCCAGAAAGGGTAATAGCGCGTTCGTTCCCCATCCCAGAGACCTGTAGCCCGTGGCACTACAAATTTCTCAGCATTTCCTACGACCGACTTTGTATTAACCTCGGCATTGTTTGATAATTCGCCGTTTTTCTTCAACAAGCAGACACGAGGTTGGTATTATAGAATTTATTAGGACATAATACCTTTAAGCGGTTTCGCCTTCTTCAGAGGCTGGAAGGGTCAAATTGACATGAGATCTACTCAGTCAAACACTTTTATAACACTAGCAGATAAAACTTAACACATTAATTCGCATTCGCATAATAAACAGCTTCATGTAAACACCCATCGTTTATTCGTTGCAATTATTCCAATCAGATGGTGGAGAGCAGCCTCACAGAGTAATACATGGGCGAGGACTGCGCTCGTGTCATGTCCTTGAATCAGCCTGAGGTGTCGCACTAGGTGACGCGTGATGACAAGACACTCCTCTTTGCGGTTCATTTTTGACTTTTTGGAAATAATCCAAAACGCTTCAACAGTTTTCGCGCTGATGTTTTGGATTCCAAATTATTACTATGTGCGGCTGCTCTCCACCAACCAATTAGAATACTTGCAACAATAACTGGTGGGTGTTTAAATGAAGCTGTTTATTATGCACCTAGCGTCACGGACGTGTTTGGCTAAGTAGATCGCATGTCAATTTGACCTTTCCAGGCTCTGAAGAAGGCGAAACAGCCGAAACGTCAGCTATTGTATCCTAATAAATTTTGTGATATCAACATCATGTTTGCTTATTGAAGAAAAACAGCGAAATACCTCAGCATTATTGTAGTCAGAAATCACTTCGAAAGTTTTAGTACATGCATATGGCTTGCAACACATCTTACCAACACAGCTATACAAAGAAGAAGCAAGCCCTCACTACGCTTATATTTACGTTAACACATTAATACAACAAAGAACACTGGTGAACCTGTTATATATATACTGTAATACACACATGGACTTTGGTTCGATCCCTCGACCAATTTTTATTCAACTTTGGTATAAAAAACAAATATTTTCCCTATTAAAATAACACAAGGTTGGCAATAAGATCTGGGCAATGATCCACTATATCGGGTTCGATTCAACGCGACTACGAAGACCTATAACGGGAGAACAATAGCCTGTGGACAAACGACTCAAACTAATATGGGACTGAAGTAGGTGAACGCGAAAGCATCAAAGTGTTTACCCAACGAAACTTTTATCAGCTTAGTGTTAAGTTAGTGTTAACCTAAGAAAATAGTCTAGTCTACACATTAGTTCGCAGTAACCTACCAATGCATCGAATGAGCGCAGCTACTCTTTCAGACAGGTCTGCTACCAACCCCGACCCTGGAGGGATAAAAGGTTTGGTGACCCTGAGGCGCGGGATCGGACCTACGTGAGTTATAGAGAACCTCTAACCACTGTGCTACATGCATCCCTGTGAATAAATACGTGTAGAGAATGGCTTTTTGAACCGACATCCCCCACATACCTTTTATTAGCAATCGGATGAATATAGAAGGTCATAGATCCAAAACACCAACTTTTGGACATTTACGCCAAAATCGCGGAGCATGTGTTAAAGCAGGTCGGAGCTTCGGATTCCCTATCACTTGAATTGTACTGAAAACTGCATGGCTTACTCGAACACACGACCGATAACGTTAAGTGACCTTTCCTCCTGCTTACATGTCGACAATGTTCCCGACGGATACATTAGGGTAAGAATAATCGAAGAGTCGAAAAGAAGCGCATGGAGTTTGATGTCTTTAGTCCTCTTCTCTGCACTCTTGATTACAAGTTTCGCAAGCCGCTCACATCCTCCTATCCTGTCCATCATCTTAACTTCCTGACCGAGACACATAATAGCTGAAGTAATCCGATATATTCATTCCATCAATTGTAAATGAGACATGAAAAATAAAACCGTTTCTCATAAACATCGCTTTCGTAAAACTCATATTAAGACCAATCACCCCTAAGCATTGCCCAAGTCTGCCAACATCCGTTCCCTCTGCAAAAAGCTCGATGTTATAAGAGCGATATAATCAGCAAATCGAAGATTTCGTAATTGCCAACCTTCGACTTCCACTCCCATATTGTGCCATCCCAATATTCGCATGTCGTTCTCGAGTTTAGTTGTAAATTTTTGGTGAGATGGTATTGCCTTGTAGAACCCCTTTATTTACTTCGTTGTTAACATCGTTCTATAATGACGATATTCTACGTCAAATTTGTAAAGTTCATGAAGAATCTTTACATACTGAGTAAACAAGTCCTGGATTTCCAGAACTTCCACCGCCGCTTTTTTCTTGAGTAGAAGGCCTTTCTAAAATCTATAAAAGTGGAAAAAGTGTTGTTGTACGACTCTTCACCAAAGAAAGAGCATGTCGAATTTTGTTTTTCATAATTTCATATGAAAATTGGATGACATATCTATCGAAAGGGTAAGAGATTCCGAGATAGCGTACTAGCTCGAGGCTTCCTATAAACAGGCATCTCTTCGCTTACAAATTCCCAGCCTTCACAGCATGACGGGAAGATGAATAGGCGGACCGCATCCGTTGTCGACTTTGTCAACAACGGTATTCTCAAAAGCCGATTAACAGTCCAAATAAATCCCGGCTACTAGTCATCTTGCCCTCCTTTTTATCCTTCTGCGTTTTTTGAATTCGGCCGCCTTCTTTCGCACCCGTAAGAAAACGAATCTTGCGCTGAGGCAATGGTCTGAACCCGTGCAAAATCTTGAGACAAGAGCGACATCGGTTAGGCAAAACCTTCGGTTTACCAAGGTTGAGAATGGTGATCTTGAAATTTCGAATACTAATGAAACACAGTCACTAGGATAGAGGAAGTTGCACCACACATAATCTTCTACATTGGAACTTTACTACATAAGATAACTGCTTATATAAGAACTGCTAACTGCTCAGGATTTTCTCGTCGAAAGTAATTTTAAAGGTATAAGAAAAAGTAAAACTTTGTCAGAAACACAAGAACACCGTAATTATCATTCTGTTAGGAGATAATAAACGTGTATAGAAAGGAAAACGTGCAAGAGTGTTATTGTTAAGTTGAGCGGATGAGTCCGAATAGCAATCAAAATAATCCCTGCTTGGTACCCTGGGTGTCCATTCCTTCATTTCACGTAAAAACTTACTACTTTCGGCTTTTGTGGCTTCTTGCTCTCCGCAGCTGTAGATTCATCTGATTTTCTACTCGTTGAAGGCGTCATACATGGTAACACGTCCGATGGTGCATTCGAAACCAGCTGTGAACAAAGTTGTTCTAAAATAAACACTCTGTCCTAAACAATCCCAAATAACTTGAAAATCATAAAATTTTGACAGTTAAAAATAAACCTGCCAAAACTAAAGAGGTTACAGATTGAATCAAAAGGATAAAGCACTCGACGGTGATTAATCCCTGAGGGATGTGTCATGTATTCGACTTCATTAAGCAACGTTGGAGGTGACCGAATGCATATCTGGCCTTTACAGTGACACCCACTAGCCTACCGATGTAACAAACCAGTGCTGCCATCCTCCCAGACAAGTCTGGTACCAGGAACCTGGAGTGATGGAAGGTTTGTTGGGCCTCGGGCGCGGGCATTGAGTCCATATGTATCGCATAGCGCCTCCGACCATAGCGCTACAATCGCCCCAAAGAGATTGCAGATCACACAAAACAATTTCATAGTTAATGCAGACATAACTCTTGCTATAAAAAAAATGAAGGATAAAACTCTCGGCATTGATCAATCCCTCAGGGATGCGCCATGTATTCGACTTCATTAAGTATTGTTGGAGGTGATTGAATGCAGATCTGGCCTTTACAATGACTTGCGGTGGCTTACCGATGTAACAAACCAGTGCTGCCATCCTCCCAGACAAGTCTGGTACCAGGAACCTGGAGTGATGGAAGGTTTGTTGGGCCTCGGGCGCGGGCATTGAGTCCATATGTATCGCATAGCGCCTCCGACCATAGCGCTACAATCGCCCCAAAGAGATTGCAGATCACACAAAACAATTTCATAGTTAATGCAGACATAACTCTTGCTATAAAAAAAATGAAGGATAAAACTCTCGGCATTGATCAATCCCTCAGGGATGCGCCATGTATTCGACTTCATTAAGTATTGTTGGAGGTGATTGAATGCAGATCTGGCCTTTACAATGACTTGCGGTGGCCTACCGATGTATCGAGCCAGTGCTGCTATCCTCCCCGACCAGGCCGGTACCAATTTGTCTACACCGGAGGGATGGAAGGCTTAGTGGGACATGGGCGCCAAGATCGATTCCACGTGTGTCGCAGTATCGCCTCCAATTACTGCGCCACACGAGCCCTAACTTTTGCTATAATTCGCCAAATTAAAAACGGCATCGACATGTTAATGCAGTTTACTACCAGTTTAACAACGCTAAGAAAAATAAGGGTTTCATACCGCTTGACTGTAGATACACCTAGCGCATACTTAAGAAAACCACTGTGTGGGGTTAAACTCTAGATAAGAGTTTGACTTTGCAAATAAATTTTTCCTTAAAACCCGTTGTGTTTCTCAAACACCGCCCAGAACATAGGATTTTGGAGTTCTGACGAGAGTTGTGTTGCTTGCGATAATTCATTGAGACAACTTTATATCTAGTGCAGCGTACTGGACAGTCACTAAGGGTTAAAGAACAGCCCCACCTCTGTTATGCGCATAGATGCTTAAAAGTTGTAAAGGGGTCACGTAGCTCATCAAAAACATTGAGGCTTCAATAGGGTCGCCGAATTCTGGAGTTTCGACGGTCAAAGAATTCTGTAGCGACACTAAGTGACGCGTTAATCCAGAAAATGGGAAAGAATCGCACCTATACTTTTCCTTTTTGACTTTACTACGTCTGAAACATCGAGGCGACTTCGTCTTCGAACTTTAGGGTCCGCTTTGGGAAGACATGGATCCGTCCACAGTACCACTTGCGCACAATCTATGCTAACATACTGTGCAGGTTCCTCTACACCTACACGAAACTTCAGAACACCATCCATTGAGCTGGAAAGAGCACTATCAACTTAGGTAGCCCTGAAAAATTAACGCATAAAGAATAGAAATGAGTCCACAAGGTAATTATATAAAACATTTTTCAACCAGAACTGTATCACAGAGTATAAAATAAAGGATAAAGCTCTCGGCGTTGATCTGTCCCTGAGGGATGCGCCATGCATTCCACTTCATTAAGCATCGCTGGAAGTGACTGAAGGCATATCTGGCCTTTAAAATGACTCGCGGTGGCGTACCGTTGTATCGAGTCAGCCGTGCTGTCCTCCCAGACAAGTCTGGTACCAAACTGCCCGACCCAGAGAGATGAAGAGCTTGGTGAGTCACGGGCGCGGGGATCCATCCCATGTGTGCATTGCAGGGTGAATCCGACCACTGCCCCACATCACAAAGTTGAACGGCAAATTTCCTTCCTACCATAATCGTCAACCATCGAGCCACACCAGGGTACCCTCGAAACCTTGTGGTCTAATGGACCACATTTTCGAGAAACATATAACCTTGGATTAGTGTCACGACAAGTACATACCTGGTATTACAATTGGGGTTTAGCAAGATCTGCGATAACACAGGAACGCGCCAGGTAATAGCACCAGTGAGCTGAACAGTGGTGGGTTAAGAAACCGCATTATCACACAGAACGACACACCAATGGGCGACTGCAACCAAGTGGCGGTAGAACTCGTCCAAGTTCCGTGTGCGGCGCTTAGCGCGGCATGAATGCCCACATGTTGTCCATTGTGTCGGAGTGTCCGCAGCGGAATGGCGTGTGATGAACACTGAAGATGGTGGAGGGTGGTCCAAGAATTTGACTCAGAATAATAAGTTTACAGTTCTCCTTGAGATGGATGACGTTGGCTCATCGGCAAGGTCAGATGTTGTAGACCGGTGGTCAATTCATTTCGAAGGCCTCGTCGGAGCAGTCCACAGGGGCTAATCGGTTCGGAGCGAAGCCACGGACTGGGGAAGTCCGGGGGTCCCCGGGGACAGGGCCGGGGTCGGCGGCGGCGTCGTCCCAGGGACGCGGGCCGCGTTCGGGAGCTCGTCGACCGCCACTGCTTTCAGATGCGATCGATTTATGTGTTTCGCGCGTTCTGCTCGTCGGTTTGCTCGTTCTATCGCCACCGTTCGAATCGCCAGAAACGGGGTTCTTTGTTAACTTGTTCGTTTGTTTGGTGACTCCTGCTCTTGGCAGTTTGTTCCTTGGATTCAGATTTCTATGTGTTTGGTTCGGACATGATTCAGTAACAGTGCCTAGTATTGAAGAGACGTGTTTAAGGAGATGTCCAAGACGCCTTTAGATCGTGCTTGCGGCCATTCTCAGTTGGATTACACTACGGTGCTGCCCGCACAGCCAAGAACCACTCGGTAGCTCATGTTTATCACTTCTATAAGAGGCTTTAGAGCTGAAAGAGGCTCTAGCGTATCCCTATCGTTAATCCCGTGTTCGTGAGCCTTAATCCTTGCATAATTGTTGCTAGTAGTGCTGTCAAATCCCGAAGTAGCTTCACGTCACTTGCTTCTATTTTCAAATTATCCGGGTGATATATTTATTGATTTTTGTGCCTTACGGTATTGTGGAATTGTTCAGAACAACCCCGGATTCGGGACTGGCTGCTGATGATCAAATGAGACATCAGGAACGTCGTGTTCCACCTCCAGGATTTGTGAGTGCCCTTTTTCGTTTATACTTCTTTTAAAACCGTACTTCATCCCCATACTTGTAACTGTTGTTGTTTCGTTACATAATCACCTTACAACGCCTATATACTTAGTATGTAACTACAGTGATGCTGTGACATTTGCAATACTGCAGACCGCAGGTCCGAACGCAGTGGAGAACGAACACGCTATTACCCTTTCCGGGAGCTAACGCGTTCACCACCACACCATGCGGGTCCTTCGTTTTGCCTTTCTCTCGGCTAGTTTTTTATCCACCAGTGCCATCAGCAATTATCCTGAGATATTTGCAAAATTCCGGACCACAGCTCTGGGGAGGGAATCAGTACGTAGTTTTAGAATTTTAAGTATGTTATAATTTTGCTATGACTTTGACAACGGGGATGGTTTCCATTTGTTTGCAGTTTAGCAATGTTGTTTTCTTGCAATGAATTTTAGTAGTACCTATAAGTGGGTGATCTACACGAAAACAGCATGCGGTCCCGCTGAAGTCTTCGTGCTTCTGTTTCCCCACCTAGTTTTGAAGACTTTTTGTGCGATCTCTTCGTTTATTTGCAAATTAGTAACTGCTAAAAGTGAAATGAAGAACTTAGCCATGTCGAGGTGTTCAGATTTCGACATTGTAGAGTAATTTAGCCCCATCCACCACCGCACCCACAATTCACTTCTCAAGACGGAGCGGGAGGACCCCATCATCAGATGCCTTCTGTGTACGGTACGACTATTTATTCTTTCATCAGATTTCGCTTAAATCTCTCTGTCTGACTTTCTGTTCGTTACATATTTTTAATCATTTACATTTGTAGGACCATGCGATGGCAACTTCGACAAGGAGAAGGTTTATTTCCAAAAATTTGTTGCGTTTGGTTGTTCATGTTTTTTTATTGTTTGTTTGATCCGTCTCCACTTCTGTGCGGATCCCAACACTCCTCAAATTCGATTCGTTTCTTCCCATCCATTATCCACGAATATCCTCCAACTTTTACGTGGCTTCAGCTACTGCTTAAAGATTTTCATTTTATCCTGAATGTTGTAGAATGCTGGTGGGGTCGATTCTACCTGGAGTCCTGGGAGGGCAAGACTAGAGCGTTCCCAATTGGATTGCAAAGAGTGATTTCTCACAGACAAATCCGGTACCAATTTTCCGACCCCGAAGGGATGAGAAGTTTGGTTGGCCCGGAGCAGAATCGAACTAGCACCGTGCTTGTGGTGATCATGACCGTGATGAGTGATTGTCATTGCTATTATCTTTAAGGCACTGTTTTGTTTCATATCTACACTTACTGGGATAGTATTACCGTCAATGGAATATTGACATTGAGCTTGGAAATCTCCACCTTTGTATGTTGTGATGAAAAGAGGTACGTCGTAATGCGCCACGCTGATTTTACCCTTACCGATGTAGCAAATCTGTGTTTTCTAACGTCTCAGCCTAGTGTAGCACCAATTTACTGGCCCCAAAGGGAAAGAGGGCTTTGTTAGCCCGGTGTCCAGAATTAAATTAATGGTTGTAGTCTATTATAGAGCGCCTATAACCTCTGCGCTGCACACGCTGTTATATTCTGATATAAACCTTTAAAAAACTCTGGGTATTGATGAATTCCTGAGGAATGCGCCATCCATTCGACTTCATTAGACATTATCTTTCTACTTCTGTTCAGCAAGCACGAGGTGCTATTTTATTTCTTTATTTACGCACAAGCTGACGTTTCGACGGATTTCGCCTTCCTCAGAGCCGCTTTCTATGAGTCTTCCACTGAGTATGTCGCGTGAAGACCGACCGCACCAAATTCACATGGAAGCGTAATGTCATTAGACATTGTTGGAGGTGATTGAGTGCATAGCTGGCCTTTAATCGAGCCAATGCTGCTATCCTCCCAGACAAGTCTGGTATCAGTTTGCCAACCCTGAAGGGACCGAAGGCTTGGTGGGTCTGGGGCGTGGGGATCGATCCTATGTGTATTGCAAAGCGCCTCCGACCACTGCCCTACATTTACACGTTCTGATATATTGTGTTAGAAAGTAGCACCATTAAGGTATTAAAACAGGCTTTAGTGAGTATTATTACAGCTTCAGTACGACTGCCCGCCTGTTTTTCGTGGTTTACGATATGAAACTGACTCTTCTATGGTTGGCTGTGAACCTATGACTTACAGTAGGGTATGTTTAATTCCACCACTTGCAGTTGTTTTAGTCGTTTTGCCTTTCTTTAGCTCTTCACAGTTTGTAATTTCTCCGTAAGAGAATTATGCTTACTTTGGGATCTTGTGCTAAAATTCTTTATTTAGCCTCAATTAATGATGGGTAGTCAAAGTCATCATGTCTCCAGTGCACGTTATGACGATCACAGTCTATCAAGAGTGGCGCATCCACCTATCAGTGTTGCAAATCATCATGTGAATTCCTCAGCAGGAAGCTTCTCGCAAATAGGATATTATGGTGAGGTACCAAGCTACAGAAAACGTCTTTTTTTCAACTTAACTTTCTGAACCGTTCCTTGCTGTGTTTGTAAAGTGGAAATGATTCTTGGGTTGCATCGTTAAATCTTACATTGAAGTTTACCCGAAGTTGCTCGCTATCTTTGAGTCATAGCTTTTTCACGTAGGAATAGTTACGGTTTTGTTCTGGTCAGTTTATGTTTGCGTTTAGGTGTGGGAGGCAATACAGGAGGCACCGTAGCAATGCAGCGCCCACAGATCCCATCAGGATATGAGAGTGAGGTTCTTCCACAGCAACAACCTCATGCTCATCAAGTGCAACAAGCTATGACGCATTATTATGGACCGAATCAACATCCACCGAATACAGTTCAGTATCAGCAGGTAAATGCTTTGCATACATGTTAGACTATTGACCGTCAAGTAACTGGGGACCCAGGTGAAGTTTTAACGCTTATCGCACCTTAGATCTGTGAGGCGCTTGTTCAAGAAATGTATGATGCTTAGTTTGCATCGTTTTTTTCTTCAACCCGGAAGAAACCATAGGTAGTTATCATAGTTGTACATAGGAGGTGGATATGACCATGGTAGTTTCTCGGACGTCCGTTATTTATTAGTGGCTGTGACGTTAGTGCAGCTTTGCAGCTTTTTTTTACCGAGTCGATGTGCTGAACACAATACGCATGCCTGCTCGCAGAACTAGTGGGTGCGTTAACATATTTTCATGCCTACATAAGTTTTAAGTCCATGCGACTCATAGACGATCTCCTGAATCCATTTACGTCTCACTGTAAACACATGGCTGCTTTTCGGTCTTATCTTTATCTACTCTTTATGAATACACATAGTATCGAGTCTCTACTGCTGAAAACTGAGGTGGACAGGAAGAGCATGTGTATACATATGTATATGGATATATGCATATTTACATGTATATGTACGTGTATGCATGTAGATATGTGCATATACATTTATATATTTATGCATATTGTGACGGAGTAGATTACTCTTATGGAGTGCTCTCTTACCGATGCATGAGTGGCAGTGGACATCGATTGCTGTTCTCGTGTCATTTTGGAGAGTTTAATTTATATTTAAGGCTTTTTGTGCCCTTTTATGTCTAATGTAGCCGATTTAGTCTGTGAACGGGCATATTGTTTTCAATGGACAACCATTGCAACAGGAACCACAGCAGCAAACACAGCTTGTGAACCAGACACCACAAACTGTGATGACCGTTCAACAACGTGGTGGAGGACAGTTTATTGTTCCAGTGCCGCATCCTCAGGTATGGATGAAGAATAGCTTCCTTTTTTCCCTTCTGTCAGTCTTTTGTGTGACTATTTCAAGATGGTCGCTCCTCAATACATTGGTCAACAAGTGATGCCACCAGCACATTATCAACCTTCGGGAGTGTATATGCAACCAGCAGTCCGACCGGTATGATTGATTTCGATCACGTTTTATGAAGTGTAGCTCGTTTTTAAGAGTTTGTCGGAACTTTTTGTTTCTCTGTGGGTCCATCCGTTGTTTCTGGCAGGTACTGGGCGGTCACGTAAGTCTGGTGAGGTTGTATATAAGCTTACTTTCCCAACTTTATCCATTTTTGAAAGATCTGGTAACCATTAGAACTGGAAGTAATATTCATTAGTGCCCCGAAAAATGTTATTTTAGGTGCATTCTTTTCTTCCATTAAGATTTTACGTTTCACTTTGATAGAAACGTTCTTGGGGGTCGAAATACTACAGGTTTTTGTTTCACGCAACGCTGACCAACCATGAAGGTTTAAGCTACGTAAAAGTGAAGACCCACGTAGTAATACAACACTGTTTTCTGGTTCTGATTTATATCTGGTTTGTTTCATCTAAATCTATCTTATAAATCTATCTGTATTCGGTGAAAAAATGCCTCAATTCATAGACAAGAACTCTAGATTCGAAGAAGAGCGAAAAAAATGGGCAAGGGTTTTGATTTATAGCGTACACAGTTCACCGATGAGGTAATGCCGAGAAGTGTTCTGAGCATCGGATTAAACTTTCGACGTAGAACTGAACTTTCTACGGATCAACGCGTGAATATTGCCATGTCACCCGAAAACAAAGTACATGCTTACATCGAGGAGGTCAGCAGAAAGAACACTGACGGATCACAAGAGCACTCAAGCGGCTTTCTATTAAGGAGCCAACTATCCATTTTCTATTTTATATTCTCCGTTTGCGACAGCTAATTCAACCTACTTTGTCTATTCTTCAGTTGATGTTCAAACTGTCTTTACTTTACCTATGTCATAGTTGGAATGGTTTTTTGCTATAGAATACAGGTTTTGTTTTAGACAGTTTTTGTTCCCCGTGCGGAAGTAGGCTATTCCCCGATGGAGCACTCACAACCTGTTGTGGTTCCTATGCCATTTGTTGTTCATCACGCGCTTCCAAGCCAACCTTCAGATCAATCACATCCATCATGTATGTGTGTACAATTACCTTTCTACGCACTTCTTTAGCTTCCGTTAAATGTTTTCAGATCAACAAACTGTGATTGAACAGTCACACGTAACAGTAGAACAGTTTGGTGAATCGGAATTTATTTCTTCCGTGCCAGCAGTTCAGGTTGTAAATTGTTCTACTTCTAATCTCTTACGTTATGTACTGAAAGAAGCTAGAGCGAGCCGACACAATGAAGAGCATTTTTAGGGTTTAACAACCAGTCACTCATTTGATTATCGGTTCCGTATTTAAGCCTGTGCGACCTATGAGCATGCCTCCAGGAGTACCAAATGGACTGCCACCATTTGTGAGTGTTATGCATCAAGCCACTCAGCAATCGCTGAGCGAATCGCGCAACGCAACGGCATCCATTCCACCATTGGTAACGCCATCTTCGAGTTACGGACCACTGCCATATCCGCGAATGTACGGGTTCCACCCAAGTGCCATAGCACCACCATTTGTAATGGCATCTCATTTCGGTATGCCGCACATAATGCATTCTTCACCTGGCCGAGGTTGTTTATCTGTCAGTCAGCATTTTCACATTTCTGTGACGCCCTATTCTACACACTTTACAGGACGTAATTCTCGTATGAGCTCCAGTTTCCGTGGTACATCGTCGTTCTACAGCAAGAATAAGGTAAAACCAAACTAGGCAAATATATATTTTATATGTGTATATATGTACAAATCACATATGTATGCATATATAATATGTATTGTCACCGTACAATAACATGTCCTATAACCTGTTTCCCGTTACTTATGAGTTATCTTGTGCGGGCATCAGTAAACTTCATTTCTTCTCGTCATGCGATAAATTTATTCAAGAGAAGCGGAGCGGAAAGGGTGATGTTTTTGGTACGATGTACTTTTCTTTACTGTTTTTTTTGTATGTAACCAAGACTAGCTGAGAGGATTCTTCAGTGGCATGAATCTACCATGACTTGATACTTGATACGTGAATGGTCCGTCCTCACTGGTTGTGCGGGCCATAGCATAGTCTCCTTTTTTCGGAGATTTGCTTGTTAAGCCATTATGGTTCTCTGGAGTCCCGAGGTCTGCCTGACCAAAGTTTGACCCAGGTCTTCACCACCACAGGCAGTCGCAGCCCTTGTGGATCAGAGGGAGATTTACCACCATGCGACTTTGATACCAGGACAGTGGTGATCTACCATAAACTGAATCATAGTGTCGAACTGCTTCTAAGCTTATGATACCTTGGACGGGTTAAACACCATGGTGAGGTGGAAAGCTAGTCGGGGGTTTGATGTTATATTTGACTAATACTGCTTGTAAATATATACTTTTTCAGCACAACCATTCACCTCAGAGTTGTTCCCGGCAGAGCTCAGTGGCTGAAACCCCTAAGGATGACACAAATTCATCAGATATTATCGCTACGGTTACTGTTGAGGTTCAGGATTTGTCGTTGAATGCAGAAGAGACTAACGGATGTGAGGCAGAAGATGGGCATGAACTGGGCAAGGAACCTGTTTTAGAAGAGCAAAAAGAAGAAAAAGAACAGGAGACTTTTCAAAAATCCGAATCACCACCTCAACCAAAATCTGATTTGAAACCTGAGGTCACCAAAGAGCTTCTTCCACTTGTTGGTATGTTTTCTTCTCTTAAAAAGCGAAACTAGTGGTTTATAAAAATGTAAAGGTAGAGAAGTGATGTACTAACACATGTTTTAGCTTCTAAGGCGGAATCGGAGAAGCGTGCAGCCGTTCCGATAGTAGCAGTTGCACCCGTGATGTCGGTAAAAGCTGAAGTTGTTCAAACCGAGAACAAGGAACTGGATGAAGATGATATGCCTGTTAAAGAGAATGTGGAATTGCGTATAAGAGACTCCGAACCAACGGTACCTGTGCAGGCTTTACCAACTTCATATTCGTCCTCAGTTTCCATAATGTTGGACTGCACGTTTTGTCGAAGCCTTGGGAAGTCAGAGGAAGTCGCCACATCTCATGTGTCAGTTGTTCATTTCCTTATTTTCTTGTTTTACTTTATCTGTTTTCTTTTTTGTATAGTCTCCATGAGTTTGTTATATTTCAGAATCCGTGGTCCAGATGGAAAAGTTACATGCCCAGAGCTACGCAAGCGAACGTGCAGTATTTGTGGAGCAACTGGTGACAATTCGCATGCTGCAGTATTTTGCCCCTTGAAGTCTCAGCAGCAAAGTTAGTGAATCTACCATACTTCGTAGTTGTTATCATGTAGATGCCGTTTTTGATCAGAAATAGTTTAGTAAGTGAGTGTCGGGACGTCCGGGAAGTAGATATGAGGGTGGTAGACGTCCCAAAAATTCCGCATACAGACCAACAAAGGTCTCCTGGTAACTACAAAAAGCCGATGGTATTTGAAAGGAGAGGTGGTGGTGCACATCGCGGAAGTTACGGCGGAAGTACACATCGAGGAGGTTACAGTCAGGTGAGTTCTTTAGTTTATTTGCAAATTGTCCTTCAAGTGCCATCGACATGTTTTGTTGGAAATACATTTTCTTTCTATTTACATCCTATTTCTTTTGAGACAGCTGTCTCTTAATGGTTCAACGTCCCCATCCAGCAAAATCGTCTTTAGAATGGTTGTATTTTTTTTCGCTCAACTATTCAATAGCTTATTTTTCATCGCAGCTAGGCGGCGGTCTTTGTGCCGAACAGCGTTATGCAGCGGAGATTCTTCCTTAGCATAGTAACACAAGCCGAAATAAGCCCAATACTACCATCAGGGAGTTGAGCTAGGTACAAGCATGCGTCATGGCAGAACCTGACGAAATGTATGTGACTACTGTCTTGCCCAAAGCATTGGAAGGAAAACCCGTTCTACCAAAAGGTGCTTTTGGGACGCCGAGAGCTAGCGGATTTTGTGCTTCTGTGATATCCACTTGAGTTATTCATTGATCAATGGGATTACTATTTGAAGTGAGCTATTGGGCTGCATCACGAATGATGTAGTTTTTCTGATAGTGTATTACCTAACCTCAAAACAGAAATGGCTATTTTTCCTTCGATGGCACCTCCCAACGGTTTACCGCTTCATCGTGGCTGGAAGGTGTTCCTTGGTGTCGCGCTGCAATGTACAGCGGGGGATTTATCACTCCAGCAGGACCTTCAAACTGAGGAGGAACTCGGCGTTTCCATCAGGAAGCCCAGCTAAAGTAATCCAGTACCAGGATCCACCACTATCCTAGCATTAAACTGATCGCATGGTGGCAAATATCTTTCTGATCCACAAGGGCGACAGATTCGTATGTTAGCGGTAACCTGAGGCAGACTTTGGCCAGGCTGTCCTCGGGACTCTAGGGAACGACAGTAGCTAAACCAACAAATCTCCGAAGAGTGGAGATTAGGCTGGGACCTACACAACCAGTGAGGATGGGCCATCCAAGTAAGTATTCAGTGATAAATGCTAGATAATGTCCTCCGACTTCGAAGACTTGTAAATCTATCTTTCAGGAATTACGTCTGTTGAATTATGTCCATCTTATATAAAGTTAACTCTGAGATGAATTGTGAATTCTTGCATATTTTGCAAGTTATTTCTTATTGGTTGCAAAACAGTTACACTCTATGTTTGGAAAATTCGGCCATTTTAAAATCTTTAATTTAAAATGTAATAAGTGCGAATTTTGACTGAAGAATTTGAAATTAAGACTTTTTTAAAAGTTAAATTGAGACTTTTACTGACTTGATCCTAGTTTTTTGGAAGGGTCCATGATTAGTTACTTGTTACTCCAGTGATGTCAAAAAGTAGTAGTTCACTAACTATGAAGTTTGTGGGTGATGTTACTTACTCACTTAGATACTTGGATGTGCCATCTTTAGTGGTTATGTGTGCCCTAGCAGCTCTTAGGAATCCCGAGGTCAGCGTAGCCAAGGTGTGCCCCAGGTCTCTACCACCATAGGCAATAGCCGCCCTTGTAAATCAGTGGGAGATTTGCCACAACCGGTTAGTTTGATGCCACAACGGTGACGGATCCTAGTATTGGTTTACTCTTAACTGAGCCTCCTAATGGAAACGTCGGACTCCTCAGCTCAGGAGGACCTGGTGGGGGAGGAATGAAACACCATGTTGTGCATCGCAGCTGGACACCGAGGAACAGCTCCCAACCACGATGAAGTGATAAACCGTTGGGTTGATGGGTGATGTTATACTAAATAAACGTAGTTGTATTCTACGGCGTTAGTCAGCAACTGTAAATGTCGTATAATCTTATTCGTTGTTGTTAAATTTACATTCAAATACCTGTTTTAGGGTCGTGGTAGTGGTAGATACCAACCGAGGAATCGACACTACAATTAGATAGCGACAGGTGCCATAATGTTTGATAAGCACACGGGAACAAATATATGTGTGGTACAAGAAGTTTGTACTCGGGTTTCATTTTGCTAGTGATACCGATTCATTCGATGCCTCACCATTGCTTTACACGTCCCTTAAAAGTTGCCACACCTCCTCGCACTTTCGACAACTAAATGTCCGTCACCTGTATTGCTAACTGCTTCATAAGTATTGGTAGCTTGTTTTAATCCTAGTTTTGATACATTTTTTGATCACTTTACAGAGCACTGACATTCCGCCTTACTGTGCTTTGAGTTCCTGACAACGACTTGTTGTTCTAATGACGAGTATGTGTGTGTGTGTTTGTGTGTGTGTGTGTGTGTGTGTAGTTTTGACTAACATTTATTTTGCCTGTTTAACATGGTTGGTATCACCAGCTGATGGTGGTTGTTTTGTGCACCTACTTTCACGGTATCGTACGGCACCTGTCGCCGATTTCCTCATCCTCTCTCGTCTCTATCCCCCTCGCTCTTTTCCTTCCTCTCCCTCTTCCTCCTTCTCCCTCTTCCTACTTTTCCCTCTTTTCATTCTTGTGCATGTGAGCGAAACGCTTAGATCGACACCGTTTGTGGTTTTCGTTGTATTTCATGTTAACACGACGGTGTCGTTGATCTCTGGTTGGTGTGAGCATAGGACATTCCGATGTAAAATTGTCTCCTCAGGTCGTTATTGCGATGAGAGGGAACTAATTCACGTCTTCGATATTGTATCGATATAGACCTCGCGATATTTTTTCTAGAAACCTCTTCAAGATTTTATCGTTCCTTTCGGAATTTTCTTCGGAATTTTTCTATTGTCGTCAAGGCCAGTTCATCAATGTAACTAATCTCAATGGTTCCTTAAGACCGACTATCATAAGAGACAGCTCCGCAGATCTGCCTCTTAAGTCAATACGTAGTTTTATACTATGTTCTAGCGGGGTCTATGGTCTTTATTTCCATCACCAGTATCTTGCAATACCTCCGATCACTCGCTCCATGCCATGTCTCCCTTTTCTAACATTTCATGTTATGTATTTTGTAAACGAATAAATTTAGAAAGCATACAGTTGTCTCAAAATGCCTTAAAAACTCGTATAGATCTTTTCCTAAATGACGCATTCAAATTCGTCACATATGGGATGGATGGATGCTTTGTTCCAGGTTTTGAGTGGCTTCAAGAGCGAAGTTAAAGAGAAGGGGAAGTTGCGACATTGTTATCACATTATTTATGTTGTTGTTGCAGCCATATTGTGTTTAGTAAGATCTCATTAGCCTTTCAAAAGCGTATGTACGTTCTAACTAAATGTGGGCCATGTTTTTTCAATCAGTGATAAGGGCTTTTCTTCGATAACACCACTTTTCATTTGCACTGTTTAGGAGATCCTTATTCCTAACGTTCACTTCGGAAGGCCATGCTATATTATGGCTGCCTGTTTAAACAATGTACATTTCTGTTTTGCGTATCCACCAAGCGAAGTCCTTGCTTCTCTGGGCTCTGTCCCAGCATCGAAGGCACCACGTAGTGCCGCAGATGATTCAAGTCGATGTTTTTCACATTAGGTTTCTGATACAAAAGCTCATGATGGACGAAATGCAGCGGTTTTTTAAATTGCTGAGCTTACAACAGATTTAATTTCGGCCTTCTAGAGATCATTCATTCCCGATAAGGAGCCACAGAAATTCTAGTTCCAAGTACGCGATCGCTGGTGGGAGAAAGCGCTTGTTCCTCTTTGAACATCAAAACAGTTTTTTTCTTGTTTTTAAGGGGGACATTCTCTTGATAACATCGTCCTAGTAAACACTTAGGGATTGATCTCCACCTTTTTGTTGGAGGAGAGGCACTTTGCAGAGATTCCAACTCGGAAATGTTGATTCTCCAACATCGGATTTAATGAGAGCATGGTAGTTTTGGCAACTGTAAGCGACTTCAACTGCGACAATGTTATCGCATAATTATAAGACATCACTCACGTGACGCGTTTTGAAGATTTTTATCAACCTCTTGAATTTCTCCAATTGGTTCGTAGAAGGTTTTATCGGTTTATTGGTCATTTGTTGTTCCCTTATAGGATGATAACTTCGTACTCCAAACACTTTTCGACGGTTGATTAGACATATCGTTGTGATAAAAGCTAAAGGTTAAAGTTGTTGTCGTTGATCAATACTTGACGGATGCCCCATGCATTCGACCTCACTAAGCATCGTTTGGAGGCGATTGAATGCATATCTGACCTTTACAGTGACTCGTGGTAGCCTACCAATATATCAATCCAGTGCTGCTATCCTCCAAGACAAGTCTGGTAGCAATTTGACGATCTCCGAGAGATGGAAGGCTTGGTGAGCAGCGGCTGAAGAGATTGCTCCCGTGTACGCATTGCAAGGTGACACCCGACCTAGGCCACACCCGCCATATTGCCGTTATAGTCAGAGCTATTTCAAGACCCACTAATGCTTTCTCCTAATTTCACGAGTGTGGCAGGATTTTGGCAGCACGTTAATGTTTTCATCATTTTTCCAATGACTTAAAAACAATGTGTTTTTATAAAGATAAAAACGTAGAGAGCGAGAGTAAAATGAAGTGAAATGAAATGCAGAAAAGGAAGTTGGAAGCCTATACGTGTCCATTGTATTCATATGTAAGCCTATGTGCTTCGCCAGAGGTTGTTTCAGAGTATAAAATCCTGGAGTTTAAATTTGCAGTCAAGTCAAAAACTTTGGATCTTTGCTGATCGAAATTCATAGTAGAGTTCTGCCAATTATAAAACTAAGAGAAAATCACACTGAAGCAAACTACGTGTGGTCGAAATGGCAGGATTGCAGCGAAGAGAAAGTGGTACTGTGCAACCAATCGCTATTAAGTATTGCTGAGAATAACTATGGAAGTTCATGGCGAACTCTAGGACATCATATTTAGAAGCTGGTGGAAAGGGTTTGCTAGCGATACGAAGGCCTAGTGTGAATCCTTCGAATGTTGTCACTGTACGGAAGAATGGGAATTGCCATGCCGTGATTGTCAAAGGTTTTCTCCTGACGAGTGATGATCGGGCGACCACGTAAACTGCCCACTTCGTATAACTGCAAATAACCAATACGCTTAACAATAATCAGTACGGCTAAAAGTAGAAAATTCAGGAAACAGGTTTCATAGACCTGATGGTGCTACAGAGGGAGGTGTCTTGGGTGGCTTCTCATTGCTCAGTTTCTAAATTCACATTCATATGTCGTCTATCCACACCATGGAATGCGTGCAACGGAGTGAATAGAGGTGCCCTGCAATACACACTACTAGATCGAAAGCTGTCTTCGATCTCGAGCCCAAGATTCAACGAGCATTCCCTCCCTACGGGGTCACCGAATTGGTAGCATATTTGGCTGGAAAGTTAACGCTACTGATTTGATACCTCTGTGGAGCACCGTAAGTCATAGTACAGGTTAGATATGCATTCAATCCCCTCTACGATGTTTATTGGAATTGAATACATGGTGCATCCCCTTAGGGATTGGTCAATGCCGAATACTATGCTTTATCATTTTATTTAATTTTATTTAATTGGATACTTGGATGGCTCGTCTTCACTGGTTGTGTGGATCCTATCATAGTTTCCATTTTTTCGGAGTTTTGCTGGTTTAAGCATTGTGGTTTCCTAAAGTCACGAGGTAAGCCTAGCCAAAGTGTGCCACAGGTCGTCACTACCACAGGCAGACGCCCTTATGGATCGGAGGGAGATTTGCCACCATTCGACTAGTTTTATGTCAGGACGGTGGTGGATCATTGTATTGGTTTAGTCTTAGCGGGGTTTCTTGATGCAAACGCAGGGCTCCTCAGCTTGGGAGGTCCTGCTTGGGGGATGAATTCTTTCCCTTCTTTCTGTTCTTCTTGAAATCCCCGGCTGTGTATCGCAACCCGATACCCAGAAACACGGGCTTTGTCGTTTTACCAATAACAGATGTGGTTTTTTGTTTCAAATTCCCGTTTTTTCTATAGATCGCACGAATTTGGATAATATGTGATATTGGTGGAAACGACTGCGCAAGAGTAGTTCGGATTTTTTATCCCTGCAAGAAGCAATATGAGTTTTAGTGATTTACATATGGTAAGATTTGTAAGATTGAGACAAGTATCGACCGATGCTCCGAAATCATGTCCAGACCTTTTGATTACGTGCATTATGGTGCATTATGATAAGTGACTAGTTGACAACATAAGTATTTTAAAATGTGAGGATGGTTGAAAATCACTTTGGAAACCTTTGGTTTCGAACCCTACTACTACCAGTTCTTGGAAATGATCTTCAGTGGACTTTGATGGGATATTATTAAGTGCAAATGAGATTATCCTTCCACCGATTTACCGCCTCATCGCTGGGAGATGTTCCTGGGTGCAGGGCTGAGATGTACAGTGGACTATTCATCCCAGCGGCAGGGTTTCCCAAGCTGAGAAGGAATTCGACGTTTCCGTCAGGAAGCCCAGCTAAGAGGAAACCAATACCAGGACCCACCACCGTCTTGGTATCAAAGTCGCATAATGGCAAATCTTCCTCTGATCCAGAAGGGCGGCGACTACTTCTGGTGGTGACGACCTGGAACAGACTTTGGCATGGCTGACCTCTGTGCTCAACGAAACCACAATAGCTAAAGCAGCAAAACTCCGAAAAGTGGAAATTATGCTGGGGCCCGCGCAGTCCGTGAGGACGGGCTTCCAGTTATCTAAGTGAATGAGAATTATTCATTGGTAACGATATTTGCAGTCAGCTCGTTTACGAGATGCAAAATTAACTCGCGTAGAATAACTCACCGATTTTGGTTTGTAGCCGCCTTCCATGTTACGGAGAGACACTTTGTGTTCACTTACTTGGCTATGAGGGTTGTTCAGCTTCGCTGTTAAGCGTTCCATTACCGTCTCCGACAAAGCCGTATCTATAAGTGTTTACTATGGTAGTATGAAGCATATGGAGAACTGTTTTGGAACTAATGACTTCATGTACCTGTGACGATGTGTGTATAGCAATGCAACTAGGAGTATTTTCGAATACGAGATCGCTTGCCCGTTGTTAAACGCAGGTTAATGGGATCTTAGTCTCTTAAAAAGGGGTTGATCGTTAGGAGGCTTGACTAGAATTTATGAAGCGCTGAATTTTCCATCTGCTCTGGTTTCTGTAGGTAATTCCTTAGTACCATTAATTTCCTGTCTTCTGCCTAAATGAGTGAGGGAAATGAGGCAGGAACGTGGTGAGACATTTAGGATTTATTCGAGCTTTTTACCTTACTTTATTTTATTGATTACGTATATATCGTATACATATGTATATATATATATATATATATATGTTTACATATATGTTTAAATATATGCATACATACATATATAGTACATATATATATGTATATATATATATATTTGTATCACCTGTAGTCGCGTTTATCGTTGAGCGACTCGAGCGGGTGTCAGTAAATCTTCCATTTTTCCCTGTCGCGTGCAAGAGTAGCCCAGTGGGTTCTGTTCGCTCTAGGGACTCGTCGAGCATTATATCTTTCTTCTAGGCTCTTCGTGAAGAACTCCGATCATTAGGTCGGTGGTCTTGATGCAGTACGTTTGGCAATCCCGAGGAATCCAGTCGGTAACGGCTCTTGTCCATCGGTTGTCATTCATACGCATTGCGTGTCCGGCCCACCTTATCTTCGACTGTTTGGCGTACAGAACGGCATCTTTAATTTTTGATCGTTGTTGCAGATCGGAGCTTCGGATCCCATCACTTACTTGTGTGGAACGGGATACTCCTAGTATCGTCCTTTCGACTGCGCGTTCGATAACTCTGACTGACCTTTTATCCTGCTTACGCAGCGACCAGGTTTCTGACACATACGTTAGGGCAGGAAGTACCGTTAAGTCGAAGAGGTGGGCACGGAGTCGGGTGTTCTTTGTCCTCTTCACTAAACCCTCGATGCTCTTGAAAGCTCTCCAGGCCGCTTGTATGTATTTACATGTATGTATATATACTCTGGTTATCACGAAGCGGTAGAAGGTGGAGTCTGCGAGAGTTAAATTGAACGTCACTGTTTTTTTTCTTAATTTTTTGAAACATTAAAATTTACAAAAGAAGACCAGCTGAGAAAAAGACGAAAGACGAAGGACGCGCATGGTTTAGTGGTGGACGTGTTCGTCCCCTGAAACGCTAATAGCGGTAGTAGCGTTGTTCGATCCCCATCGCAGACACCTACCTCTCCGAGTTTTGTAAATATCTCAGCATCAGTGTGATTGATTTCACATAATACACTTTCGTGAAAATTGTAGTAGGCAGTAAGTAAAAAAATTAACGCTAGAATTTGTTCTCGTGCGTAAGATACTGGAAATAACTCTGTCTTTGAATATAGTTGATTTAATGCGAAAGGATGTATAGCCATTTTTGTTGTAGAAACTTGAACAAAGGGAATATTTCTGCGATTCGAGAGAAATGTTCCACTCCAGAAGACTTGACACGACTGCGAAGACCCACATCAAAGGAATAAACAACGGTGTGCAGCTGGCTCGAATGATTCCGGCTGTGAGGAAGACGAAAAACGAAAGAAACGGCCGAACAAATTTTTATAATAACCTTCTGTTAGGTCGTCAGCGAAGGAGTACATGGGAGATATTATTAAATTTTAAAAAGTTATCAACTGATAGCCATCATCAGTGACGAAGTGAACACTTACCAAATTGAATGAGACCTAAGGATGAGAGCAAGGCGACGAGGTAGAATGACATTTCTGGGCTAAACTTCATGCTGCGCTCGCTCTTTTATGTGTCGGCGACACGTGGGAGTGGTGATCGCCACCACTGTGCCGTCGCCGCTGCCGAGTTTGTCGGCAAGCTTCGTTTTCTCATAACACATAGAGTTCTTACATCTGCCAGTACCTCCTCTTTCTGCTGTCGGCAGAAATAACACAATCACATCTATCCGCTTTACTTCTTTTGATGGCCTGGTGAATGAAGCAGGCGTCTCAGAATTGTCCGGTTGCCTTTGTAATATGTTAAAGTATATCTGTTGGCGTTCCCATCCTTCAGAGCAACCTTATGTTTCGACGCTTTCAGGAAATACCTAGCCATTGTTTTAACGTTTTTCGTGTTGCTCATTTAAAAACACGTGTTTTCAACAGGATATAGATGCTGTACAGTTAAAGACCTTGAATTGCATGACCTAACCAACGCATTTGATCTACGAGGATGTCGAGGAGAGGGCCACATCCTTGGCTTTCGGTGTGGGCTGATTAAGTCCTACGAGGTTCATTCATAATTTGTTCAAGGTAATTAACTTTGGTTTCCTCGTGCGGTGCGGCGAAGATTATGTACTTCCGTAACCCTCGTCTGCCAATGCTAAAAAATTAGGAACTAGAAGGATCGACAAGCGGTTGTAAATTTATCTCAGCTACTACTTGCTGTCATAGAATACTTCAAAGAGTGGACCGGAAGGTAGTGTTGGAGTTTCGCAACAATTTTAATAAGATTTAATAAAACAACGGACACCCACATAGAAAAGATGACAACAACCTGTGAACCATCGACTCGCATGAATCCAACTCAGCAGAAGACTAAGACGTCAAAAGTCTGCCGAATAAAACTTCTACACCGACCTTGTGTTAGCTTACTAGTCTTGGAACATTTCAGTAAGAGTTAAAAAGGGTCCAAACTACTTTCCACTACAGAAAAGGATACATACAGACTTTCAAAATTATACGATAGTTTTGTGAAGGTCACTGTAGTCCTCTGGAAGAGTGATTTAAGAAATAAAGGATAAAGGATACAGCTCTCGGCGATAATCAATCCATGAGGGATGCGCTATGCATTCTACTTCATTAAGCATGGTTTGGAGGTAATTGAATGCATATGTCGTCTTTACAATAACTCGCGCTGGCCTACCTATGTATCGAACCAGTGCTGCTATCCTCTCAGACAAGTCTGGTCCAAATTCGCCGATCCCGGAGGGATGGAAGGCTTAGTGAGCAACGGGCGTAGGAATCGATTCCATGTGTATGTTGCGGGGCGCCTCCGACCACTGCGCCACACGCGCCACTGGCTTAAGAAATATTTTAAAAATAACTGTGGAAGTGAAGTAAAATTATCTACAGCGGAATAAATTTGGCTCTACACACTTGTTAAGTTTTGGTAGCAACGTAGTAAAATCCTGCATATGATAATGCACGGCGATGGCTCCCGTAACGATTTGTGTGAAATATTATAACCCAGATGTCACACAACTTTGTTGGAGTTACGACGTTAACTAGTAACGATTTATCGTATAAAACGAGATGCTTTACGTGCTTATGAGCAAATAAGTTAACATTGAATACCATATTTACGATAAAAGTGCATACAAGTAGTTCCAAACGTTCTCAGGTTTAGAATATTGGGTTGTTCCATGAAATGGCACGTTCCTGCTGATCACGGTCTGAGCGTGATGCATTTCAATTACATGCTTGGATATTTAAACGGTCCGTCTTCACGAAGAATCGTGGCGGAGGGCTGTTCAAGTACTTTTTTTAATCAAAACTTCTTTAATCTGACTGATGACTGCACATCGAGCAAAACTTCCTTTCCATGGAGTTTCAGAGCAACCTCTCTAAGATTTTCGTAATTCGCTGCCCTAAAATTCGACCGTGCACGCAATATTATGAGCACATCGGTGACAGCATACCAGCCCCTGACCTTGGTTTATGTTTAGCTCGGTTTTCGGATTAAAATACTTAACACATTTTCAACACAGGGGTATGGACGCTTTTCTGCATATCGCAATTCGACAGTTAGAAACACTGATCAGCCACGGTTTGCTAAGCATTGGGAGACGGAGTCTATTTTAAAAGTTCTATGTGCTGTGTTCGCTTTTTATTTTGCATAATGTGCATAAGTGAGAGGATAGAACAGTCGTACTGATGTCTTTCAACACGAGAACGGTGCTGGTTCGACCGTCGCAGACTTGTCTGGGAACACTTCATTCCTCACAATCCCTCAATCTAGGTAGAAACGGTTTAGCCCAAGTATCCCATGACTACAGGGAGTGACTGGGTTAGCAATCAGCGACATTCATGAGGAAGGTGAAATCCTCAATCAGCAAGCCGAACCCAAATTGGGAAAAATTCCAAGACCTTCGTGGACGGTGAATGCGGAGAAATGAATCGAATGCAAGAAGTGCTGCGATCAGCGTAGTAAATGTGAAGACGGATCGTGCAAAGAAGCAGAAACAATGTATACGTCACAGAAGTGTTGACTACTTCCGTTAAGAAAATTAATCACTTCCAGGGTATTACTATAGTACTGTAGGGATCATGAATCGAAACAAATAATGCCAAATCAGACGATATATAGAATGCGCACTGTGACAATTAATCACTATCTCTCGTATTCAGTGATTTTTAATTATCGAGAGATAGAACAGGTTTCTATGATAACTTATCAACTATAATAGCGCAACAAAATGTTTAGACACGTGGTGTGACAGATCACCGACCGAATGGAACGAGCCGTCATCTTTGTCGTCGCAGTCACGGGTTTCCCCGCTTTCCTCGTTTAGACATTTGTCACCGACTCCATGTTAATAAACTGGCCAAATTACATACATATATATTTATACATACATATACATACATATATACATATAATGTGATGTGCAGATATCTTTTACATGCATATTTTTGGTGCTGTGCTATAATAGCTTATCGCTCTCTTTTAGAGTAGCGAGAACATTTCGCGAAATATCAAATTTCATTCAATTTGCGAGGTTCGTAGGACTCACAAACCATCGTCTCAACCTGCTGATGCAGTTGGGAGTGGAGCTCTATAGATCTCTGGATCTAATTAGAAACTTTCTTGGTCTTGTAGGTGTAGTCGAAAGGCTGGAAACTCTATTATGATTCACAACGGTCGGCGAGCTGAAAACACCGTGACATGATTAGCCAATACTCCAAAAGACGTATCATTCTGAGAGTAGCAAAGGTAACAGTCTAAGCAGAGTTTTGTTGGGGTTCGTACAATACATGAAGATTTTCCAGGTATGCATACAAGTGTTTTATATTGCTTTGCCTTCAAGAATCAACGCCTGGCTTCCTGCAAGTCTTAAGAGGACGGCAGTTTTTTGTAGACGGTTGATAACGCGTTAAATATATGGCCAGCAAGAAATTTCGGCCATTTCATATTACATTTACTTACTTGATACTCGAACGGCCCGTCCTCACTGGTTGTGCGAGCCCCAGCATAATCATCATTTTTTGGAGATTGTTGGTCAAACGATTGTGCTTCTCTGAAATCCTGACGTCAGCCTGGGCAAAGTCTACCCCAGGTGTTCGCTACCATAGGAAGTCGTAGCCTCTGTGCATTAGAGAAAGATTGGTCACCATGCGACTTTGATACCCGGATGGTGGTGGATCCTGGTATTGGTTTACTCTTAGCTATGCTTCCTGATGTAAAAACCGGACTCCTCAGTTTGGGCGACCTTGCTGAGGTGAAGACTCTCCCGCTGTGCATCGCAGTCCGACACCCAGGAACACCTCCCAGCTACGATGACGCGGTAAGCCGTTGGAAGGTTATATTAAATTTGTAAGATTTTTTTCTAAAAATCAAATAAAAGTTTGGTTGCTCTCATTTCCATTGCTACCAACGGAGGACAAAGCGTCATTGCCTTCTGCAAAATAAGTTTTGTATAGAATAACTGGATGCAGATAAAGACGTTTTAAAATCCTCATACGTAGGCACTTACTAATAGGTTTGCAATTTTAAATGGAAATAAAGCTTAATAATTTGGTGCTGTTTGAGCCGCGGAATCCAATAATGAAGGAACACAATGGAAAGGAACCAGGTGCTCACCGTTCAATGGATTCTGAGCTTCCCAAGAAACAGTTGACCACTTAGTATTTCGTCTTCGATTGAATAACAGAAGGAAAATTTAGGTACATTATGTCAAGCGTTCATTAGTCAAATACAAGCCGAATCTGCAATGTAGGCATACCTTACTACATATCGATCAGTGATACCGAGGTTCAAGGAAAGTCGGTTTCGAAATACCTTACTACGTTAAACAGAGTGAGATTAAAGTCGAAAACTGTGAATTCGTTAACAATTGGTCTACCTCAGCAATTCGATTATGGAAGTGCAGGCAATCAAACTTGGGATCTTAGAAAAGCAGTTTGATTCTGCACCGTATGAATTTCTTTCTGAATCGTACAGAAACTGTCGTGAAGAATTTAAGCAGTATAGAACAAAACAGAACGATGTCCAGAGTTTCAGACGACATGAATTATGAATCCATGACTAAAACTCCTAAGATCGGATAGTCGCATTTCACCATTTCACTCCGCCGTCGGCCTTCGGTGGTTTGTCGTCGTCCTAGCGACGCACCGGCACCGGCACACCTTCGTTGTCGACGTAGACCTGCCTCTGACGTGTGAGGATCGGCTGACCACGAAATGTACCCACAAAGTGCTTCTAAAATATTTCGCTGATGAAAATAACCACATAGTACTATCCGCAAGGTGTTCTTTACAAAATCATCCTTCTTTATGAAAGAAGACATAGCTCAAATTGGTGTTCACTCATGGAATTTATTTCCTCCTCCCCTTGCGGCGTACTCTTCTATGACGTGTGGATTATAATAAGAGGACAACAAAAAGGGATTCCACTGATTTTCTTTGGGTACTTTTAGTGTGTTTTCATTAAGTGTAATAATAAAAACGCCGTGGATGATGAAATGAGACCAAATTACGTGATAAAAATCAAGCCGGGGTTCTTCCTCGTATTCTTCGTATACCGAGACGAAGTAACGAGGTGTGTGGAGTTTATCGGTGCAGGTAATGAATAGAAGGATCTATAGCACTTTATGCAGTTGATTCCTAGAGCGAAATTCTTTGCCTCAAAACATGCTGACTATTTTGGATCTCCGTAGAGAATTTCTTTCTGATGTTGAAATTTCTAACCGCCTCAGCGAAAACAATTTTTCTTAGAGATATTGGCTAAAATACCTGTGCTTTTATTCATTTGGAAATTACTAGGATAGGTTTTGATATTCAGAAGATGAAAAATGGCTGAGAACTTTTGAAATAGTTATCCTCCGCTATCTGGTAATGGTCCAAAGGCAAATGCTTCCGTAGTACTATTCTTATGTAATTATGTATAATATAAAGATCAAGCTCATAGGCATAATAGCATTTGTGAAATCGTCAGCTTGGCAGGTTAGCGCTCTGGATTCCTCCTATAAAATGACTTTTAAGAAAATGACTCTGCTCAGACAGAGAGATTCGGCTGGGTGGGCAAAGGTAGAACTAGAGACCATGCTTGTTCCAACAACACCTTACTGCGAATGTTTCCAGCTAATACACATATAATATTAATGATTTGAAAAGAAAAACTGGCAGACATCTACTCGTTTAGTCGACAAAGGCTTGGTTCGATTACCGATCGTGGGCCGGCGATGGCATCTGACTCGGTCTCCGAGGCCGACAAAGGTGGGAACAGCGGCTCATTCGTTTCCTCGTTCTCGAACCGATCGAATACACTTTCTGCTCGGGCTGAAATCTAGTACTGCTAGCTCACTATTTAGAAATTACAATAAACAACCAAGCGACAGCACTAAATGATGTTTGAAAGCAATTAATTAATAAGATATCGGGGTTACGTACACCACTAATTTAGTCACTTTAGATCACTCACTACGTCGATTAATATACAGATGTGTATCCTACCAACGGTTTATCGCTTAATCGTGGCTGATAGGTGTTCCTAAGCGTTGCGCTGCGATGTACAGCGGTGGGATTGATCTCTCTAGCAGGGTATCTCAAGCTGAGAAGGAGTCCGGCTTTTCCATGAGGAAGCCCAGCTAAGAGTAAAGCGATACCAGATCCACCACTGTCCTGGTATCAAACTAGTTGCATGGCTGCAAATCTCCCTTTGATCCACAAGGGCGGCGACTGCCAGGAGTGGTGACGTGACGATCTGGGAGCCTTTGTCCACGCTATCTTCGGGACTCCAGGGAAACACAAGGGCTAAACCAGGAAAACTCCGAAAAATGGAGATTATGCTGGAGGCCGCACAACCAGTGAAAACGGGTCGTCCAAGTATTTAAGTAAGAAACTATGGGTGTGTTTATATGAAGGTTTATTAATGAACAGGTAAGATCAATCTATCGGATTTGCTTCTTATCAAGCGAAAGCGAATAGAAAGACGCTTCTAAAACAATGCCTACTAACGTAATTAATTTACGTCTTTGCCATAAAAAAATTCACTTTGCTAGCGCTTTTTGTTCGAAACACGTTAACAGTGAGGACCAATGTCGTTGTTTCTAATGTTCTAGGATTCCAAAGTGATAAAGCGGTCTCAAAACCTCCAGCGCAGCACTTTTTCTGATAAATGGGTCTAACGCGATACAAATAGTCTTTGCGAACTTTCTTGCTCTTGTTAGCTCATAGTGGTATGGTAACATGATGGATTACTATTCTAGCGCGATGATCAACTGAACTTTATCAATCACCCAAAAATCCGTGCAGGTTTAAGGCTCAACATTATGCGACTTCTTCTCTAACCTTTCTTTACCACTCATGTATTTCATTTTCCATTTTACACAACCTGTCATAACATCTGCTGTGTGGATCCTAGTAGGTATCGAATTCGATTCGATTTCCTCGCCGTCATCATCGTCCACAACGGTCTTCGAACAGATCGAGCGCGCGTTGTTTCGTCTGCTGCTTGAGGATTTAATTTCTCTTTACGAATGTCGTATAGTGTCGACGTAGTCGATTCTCC
This sequence comes from Angiostrongylus costaricensis, assembly GCA_900624975.1. NCBI lineage: Eukaryota > Metazoa > Nematoda > Chromadorea > Rhabditida > Metastrongylidae > Angiostrongylus > Angiostrongylus costaricensis. The sequence continues at coordinate 236,222 of UYYA01003851.1, forward strand.
TTGAAATCTTGGAGATAGCCAGCCCAGTACGTTTTTATATGGAATTGAGGAGGAGTTCGAACCAGCACCTTTGTTTCCTGATCGACTACTCGTCATTCCGCTATTCCCTTGCTTTCAATTATTTATACAGTTGTAAATCATACTTTCCCTAAACAACTTCTATAAGCGATTCACAATGCCAAAAGACGTAATACCAGAGATTGCAAGCTTAGTGAATCTGCATCAGCTTCTATGGTGAAATTTTCATTCTAGTAACTTTAACAATGTAAAAAACTGGAAAAAAGTGAAGTTAGCATATTGTTGAGTTCAGAAACGAAATGCGTCCACGAACCTTGTGTAAGGGAGAACGCAAGAAGGAGCAGCAGCAATCCGACAAAGGATGACATTCGGTCTGCCTTACCAGAGACTGTCGCGGTCGTGTGGGAGTGGCTGGACGATGTTTACGAACAATTATAAACTTCCATCATTGGTAACAAATTTAGAGCTTGCTTTGAAAAACGAAGGAAAAAAACAAACAACTGTGAACTATAGGGAAACATCTGAGCCAAATACTAGCAGAGTAAACGAAGGCACTTTCAGACGAAGAGGAATCGAAGTGATCGGTTGATGTGCGGATATGTCGGAGATTTGAGCTTATAAGAGAAGTTTACCAGCTTTCAGCATCTTGCAAAAGATAAAATTTGGACAGAGATTGTCATAAAAGTGCCGACCAACGATAATCGATGCAATTGGAAAGGCTTCCGTTTCTCGCTCCAAAACTCGTCCCCATGTGAGGGTGGTGGTCGGCCTTGAAAATCCACTTTATCACTTCTCTAGTTCATATGTCGTAAAGTCTTCCCACATGAATAACCTATATATGCCTTAGTTTAGACGTATTCGTTTTACAGCTAATTACGAAGATGTGATATTTGTCGTAAGAGCGGCAACAGTTAATCAGATTTATGTGTACTTCACTACGTTCCACACCGATCAGTAGGCGGTTCACAATATCTTCAACGCATTCCGCTTCGCAAAGTGTTCGTAGGTCCGTAACGGCTTGGAGGAGACGGCCGTATGAACGGTATAGTGACCATATTCAGTTCACTAAGTTCCAGTGTTTTTCTTTAGCGCACTACGTGTATTCATTCGACAGCTAAGTGAACGCAGTCAAAATAGTGGGAGTGAAGTCAGGAAAACCATTCTCTGCACTTAATGATTTACAAAAACGTTTTTTCCGAAAAAGTTATTCGCTGGTAATTTGACTAACAATTCATCGTTGTAATTTTCTAGATGAATGAGCTAAAACGAGGGTGGGGTAAAACATTTCGGGCGGTGTGCCTTTCACTGGATTCGGCTCGATGTTACAACGACCAGCTCTGGACCATCGACTAGGATCCAGGCGACTCTGAGAAAGGCAAAGGCGCCGAAACACTAGCCGAATAAAGTTTTATACCAACCACGTGTGGGCTCAATCATTTGTGAAATTATCGATTCTTGTTACCGAGTTTTAATAAAAGTCGGTTTTTGAGACAATTTATTGTCAATTTATTTTAATCTCCGCGATTTTTATATAGAATATGTCGATATGAAAATACCGAAACAGAGTCAACGTAACTGCAGAAAACTTCTAAATGCCCACAGCAAAGCATTTTCAATATGGACTATGGCAACACATAGTAAATAATAGCATGTATATCATTCATTCATAGGGGAGGATAGCTACAGTAGTAGTGATACCCTTCATCACGAGCATGGTGTTAGTTCGATTCCGCTCCGGGCCAAGCAAGCCTCTCGTCCCTCCTGGGTCGAAAAATTTGGTACCGGACTTGTCTGAGAAAAAAACCACTCTCTGCAATCCAACCGGGAACACTCCAGCCCGGCTATCTCGGGAAGAATTGCTCGACCACCATTCTACGACATCCGAGATGAAATGAAAATCCTCAGCACCAACCGAAGCCACACGTAAATTTGGAAGATCTTCGTGGACAATGGATGCGAGGAAACAAATTTAATATGAGAAGTGCTGGGACCCGCACAGTAGACGTGGAGATGGGTCAAAATAAAATAGAAAATAAATAAATATTATTAATATTCATTTGACGATGTAGCAAAGTCTCTTCTAGATTCCTGTTTTTTGTAAAACACTTAAATTCCTCCAGTTGTTGGGAAAAGGTTCTATTTTCAAAAATCCAGAAAGTCCGCAATCGACGAAAAAATCCAAAACGGTGCCTGGGCGGAATGGATTAACGGAGCTAAGCAGTTAACGAAATTTTTGGTTCATGCTCTAGAAGCTCTAGAAGCATTGGGTCAGGTAGTGTTCACGGCGAACTATGTTAGCCTCATCAACTTGTTTGAAATTTCTGGATCGGCCTCACGTTGCCTTCTGTGTTCTGTTGCTGCACCTTCAAAGATTTCCGTTGACTACCTTATACTGTAGATACGATATATTCTGCCGTGCGATCAAAGAGCTTTCCTGACAGTCTTTTCAAATCTCATGCGGTGTTTCCAATAAAGTAGACATTCTTCCATATAAAAAGTTTTTGTCTTGAAAAAATAACAGTCTTATTTCGTGTAAGTCTGAAAAATAACACCTAAGTAATAACAAAAAAATTTTTTTTCTTTCCATTTTTTTAAAATACTACTCACCCAGCGGGTCAGGTCTCTTTGTATTCGCAAGTCGAATGACCCGCCTTCAACATGTCTCTTGGGCTCCAGCTCGGTATGAAAATATCACCCATCATCTGTCACCTCTCTCCTTGTTGATCGTCGGGTGAATAGATCGGGGGCTAGAAAATCTTCCATTTCTAACTGCAGCGTGCAAGAGTAGTCCAGTGGGTTCTCCTCGCCCGAGGAATGCTTTGAGTATTATATACTTCTTTTAGGGTTTTCGTGAAGAACTCTGACTATCCTGTCGGTGGTCTTCCTCCCGTTCGTTCGACATTCCAGGGAATCCAGTTCGGCTCTTGTCCATCGGTTGTCGCTCGTACGCACTACGTGCCTGGCTCACCTTATTTTGGACAATTTGGTAAATAGAACGGCGTCTTTTGGCTTCGTGTTATATAATGCTGAGTGATCTTCCATCCTTAGGTTTCTGACCCATGCGTACAACTCATTTCGACCTGGCTACCGTATTGCGTCGCTGCTCCAATTGATCGCGTGCAGTTTTTCATCGGCTACGGGCAATAAAAAGCCTTTCTCATTGAATAGAGGACCTGAGCGATTTTTAACTTGAGAGGACTGTGGGAGAAACTTTGCGCTACCGTTTTATGGGCATGAATAATATGTACTACTTACCATGTGCTCTCACGGCCCATTATGCAATTACACTGCTGTAGCACTTGGAATTATTTTCCACCTTTTATCAAGTCTACTTCTGTATTTTTCCATACCCACACATTTCATTAAATGACAAGGATTCTTCATAGGAATCAATGAAAAATAACATTCAATTATTAGTCAAATTGCAGTTGATAAAGATTTTCGAAAGAAGTTTTTTTTGTTAATTATTAGACACAGCGAATGGCTTTTCTGGTCTCACCCCTACTATCTTGATTTTCTATTAGGTTTGGTGTTATAAGGACGATGTCATCAGCAAAGCGAAGATGGTGTAACTGTCGACCGTCGATTTTCACTACCATATTATCCTATTACAATGTTCGCTTGACGTTCTGGAGGGTGGCGGTAAATAATTTTGTCGAGATGGTATCGCCCTGCCTAACTCCTGTTTAGACGTCGATGTTAATATCGTTGTAGAATGGTGATATTTTGGTTGTGAAACTTTTGTAGAGCTCACGAAGAATCTTTATGTACTGAGTATGGACTCCTTGACTATCAAAAGCTTCCATGACTGCTTCTATCCCAATTGAGTCAAAGGCCTTCTTTAAAGCGATAGAGGTGAGACAAAGAGGTCTTTTGTACTCTCGCGATACTTCAGTGAGTCTTGTTATCGTGTGGATGTGATCCATCGTACCGAATCTTTTTCGAAACCGTGTTTGCTCGCATGGCTTCGTCTAGTGTTTTTTCAATCTTTTTCAGGGTGGATAGGGTAAAGAGTTTGCAGACGATAGACAGCAAGAAGATCGCATTATAGTTGCTAATATCGTGAAAGTCACCCTTCTTGAACAATAACACAGTTTTGCTAGTAATCATTGAATAAGACACTTACATTCTTGTAGGTAACATGTGACGAGCCTAGTAATCAGTGATTGGGAACCTTACATTGTTGCAGGTAAAGTCTGAAGATTCGAGCCAGTGTGTTCATGAGTACTGGCGGAATGTTCTTCAGGTGTTCAGATCTTATCCTGTCCAGGCTTGGTGCTGTTCTATTTCTTTTTACCTCGAATCATCATGTCAGAGACAGGTGAAACATGGGACCCGCATGGTGTGGTGGTGAACACGTTACTCACTGGAAAGGACAGTAGCGCATTCGTTCCTCACCGCAGACACCTGCTCTTCGGAGTTTTGCAAATATCTCAGCAATATTGTGGTTGTATTTCGCTTAAAACCCTGCCATAAAATTTATAGAAGGCAGAAAATAAAAAGTAAACATCATGTCAGATTTTGGAAAAGAGAATCGGTAGAACGATATTAAACATTCTTTTTTATTTCATATGAGAGCAGGGGGACGTGGCTATGAAAGAGATCCGAGCAGTAATCGTCAGTCTTTGCATTTGTGGAAGCTGCAATTGCTCCGTCTGGGCGTAGGAGTGCAGTTATCATGGTCCTGTTTCTCTGGGTTTCGGAGGGCGTTGCGAATGCTCACCTTGGTCTATTCAGTGTCGGCCATTACTGCTGCCCTTCCGATCTTAACATTTTCTCTTATCGCTTTTCTGCAGTGCTTTGCGAGTTCGTAGGTTAGTTGGAGATGGCCTGCAGCTTGTGAAACTACACGCTGTCGTGTCAGCTCGAGTGTTTCTGGAGGCAGGTGTCTCTTGGTCACGTTTGAACTCTGAGCTTTCATAGCTCTGGCATGATGATGTTGAACGATCCGATCGTACTCCTCCTTGATGATGTCATTAGAGACGTCTTTCCAAGAACCGACTAATCTGAATAAATGCAATTTTTTTTGGCTTTAGGACCTAGTTTTTAATCAACTTCGCGGCGTTCTCGCTTTTCCTTATGAGATGAAATCTTGCGCGAAGTAAGCGACGGCCTGACCCCTTGTAGAATTTTGGGACAACATCAGTTTGGCAAAACCATTGATCTACGATTTGCGAAGTGATCTATTTCATTACGGTACTCTCCACTAGGTGTCTCCCACGTCCAGCGTGGAGAGTAAACACCTAAAAAGGAGTCAGTGAAGAATTGTCTGATGTTCGCGCGCAGTACAGTCTGCCCTTGAGCCTCAGAGAAACCCATGAATGAAGATTGCTGAGCATTTACACAGCAAACAGAGCAAACAGTAAAATCAATATCAATTTATACTTAAAATAAAAAACATCGTTGATCAATTCCTTAGGGATGCACCATGCATTCGACCTCATTAAGCGTCGTTTGGAAGTGATTGATTGCATACCTCGCCTTTACAGTGACTCGCAGTGGCCTACCGATGTATCGAGCCAGTGGTGCTCTCCTCCCAGACAAGTCTGGTAGCAATTTGCCGACCACAAAGGGATGGGAGGCTTGGTCGGGCCAGGGACTCGGAATCGGCCTCCTGTGTATTGCAGAGCCCCTCCAACCACTGCGCCACACGCGCCCTAAATTTCTACATAGGAAGGCTTTTTGTAAAAAGTACAGCGGCTAACGATAAAATACAGATTTTCGGCCTATTTTCAATGGTTAGTCAAAGTGTTAAACTGTGAGAACCAAAGCAAAAAAATAATAAAGCATTAAATTTGGCAGACTTTATGACGAGGTACTACACAAACTTTGTGGCAGTCGATGTTGCTGTGGTAGTGAAGTCTCATTTCGTTGGTACGACTGAACTGACAAGTTAGTCGATGAACAACTCAACGCTTCATCTTTCTGGTCAAACTGGCCAGTAAGTTTCCGAGAGAACGAATATTTGATTTAGTTGAGAGACAGTAGGTGAATAAATAATGCCTGTGGGATCATGGCTTGCCATGCTTTCTACTTCGCTCTTTCGCCTTTTTCACCAAAGATGATTCGATTTCGAAAAAGAAAAATGTAAAACGAAACCAAGCACTCGTTGTGTTGCAAGTGACTTAGCTCTTTCTAAACCAACCAGTTTGCATACTCATCCGTGGAATATTAAAGTGTATTTAAACACCTATAGAGTGTTGTAGTACTCAAATATTTAGGTAACCCGTCTTCACATGCACTGGAAGTCCCCTTCATTGTTTTGAAGGCGTCAACCACGAGAGCCAACGAACTCTTGCCTACGTGGCTTCTCACTAAGAGGACAGACGAGATAAAATCATCAGTGGATAATGTGGAAATCAATAAGCACAGAATTCATTCTGAGCATCCAAATGGTTGTTCAGAATTCAAAGGCTGTATTTAAATTTACTTGTTGACCATACGGATATGTGAGTGATAATACTTTGCCAAACTAATTATGGAGAGAAAATACAGCGATACCATGACACTCGCCTATAAGAAATGCGCTCCAAATCATTTTTCTGAAGCATTTCATTGCGGTATTCTGTGGAGTATCCGGAAAAACTTACGTTGGCCCAAGTATAAACCTGTATCCAAGAAATAAAAAAACGATAAAAACCATGGCTATCCATAAATCTTGATAAGAGAATAACTTGGAGGAGAAATAACCCGACAATTTTTGCGCTAAGTGAGTACTGGCGGTACCATCGTAACGCATTCCGCGTTCGGATCTAGCGTCCACATGAGGAAGCACATCGCCGATTCTCACATTGAGCGAAATCGCCCATTAGCATTTATGGGAAGAGTCTGGCTCGCTTACAAGGAAAACCAGCTCTCATCATAACTTAACTGTTCGGCTGTTAGGCTGCTTATGGCATAAGATAACCACCCGTTCGGCACTTGTCGTGTTCAATATCGCAGACATCGCTTTTACCCTTGTTCCTCTGCCGTAATTCTGCCCTTTGGTGTTTCATAACTAATGAGTGTTAAGCTCTATATTTTAGCTTATTGCATTGACAATTATCGAACGAAACATTAGGCGTCGTTTCGTTGGGTTTCCTATCATTAGATGGACCTTCCCTTTTTTAACTTCTATTATTTCATATCATGTCCACTGGTGCTAACACTGAAGCCACTCATATTTAGCCCCTTGCGTTCATTTCTTAAGTTTTTTTTGATGAATGCCGTTTTTTCATGTTTGTCTTGCAGGGCATGTCATGCCTCCAAACAGTGATTGTACTTTTCAAGACTCATTGTTTAGCAACTCCCACGTCCGACTTTCTATTAACCTCGGCATTGATTGAATAATTCTTTCTACTTCTGTTTAACAAACACGAGGTGTTATTTTATTTCTTTATTTACGTACAAGCTCACGTTTCGACGGATTTCGCTTTCCTCAGAATCTGGAAAGGTTACGTTGACTTCAATCTACACGGCCAAACACCTCCATAACCAAACAGAGAAAATGCTGAACCAAAATTTCAATCACATTGAACACAGAGTCTTTGCACACTCACCACTTTCTATGAGTCTTCCACTAAGCTGTTTAAACAAACACTAAACTTTGTTTAGTGTTTAACGACATAAAGGATAGAAATTAAAGGACTGGTTTTGCAATGTACTAAATCCTCCACCCTGCTTTAATCTACGAGAATCACATAAAGCTAAGAAGTCTACGAATAGTTTTCGATGTTCTTGCTTAGCAAACACTAGGTGTTATTTTACTCTTTATTGACGGTAATGCAGGCGTCTCGGTTGATTTCGTCTTTTTGAGAGCTCACCCATTATACTCCGCCAATGGCGGTCCTCCGAACACTGAGCACAACGATATTCATTAGTCATGCACTTCCAGTTGCTTGAACAGATCGAAGCCTATTTCACGAACATCCAAGCGTTTCTGGATCGTCTACGTAGCGCGTGTCGTAACAGCGAGTACTTCAACGTTACCGCTCTTTATGCAAATGTGTCGAATGACTCAGCAGTGCAAATCATCCTCGATCTCCTTATGCAACACGAAGGAGCAATGAACATGTGTGGCTTCTCCATTCAGTAGTTGATGACGCTCTTAAAGGAGTACCTAAACTGCTCAATCCTCTGATCGCCCGGAAAATATTACGCACGAATTAGAGGGTTGGTGATGGAACAGCGACCTGCACTAAGCTTTCCCATTCATGTCTAGAGTTGAAGCCTCTGTAATGGGTCTACGACCACTAGTTTATTATAGGTACATCGACGACTGTTTTGTCATCTGTTCAACACAGGAAGAGATAGACAAATATTTTGGATTGCTAAACAAACAGTCAGAGTACATAAATTTCATAAGAAGAAACAAAGAAAGACTGCCTTTCGTTTCGAGCGTTAAAGTCAACCTGTCTAAAAGCGGCTCGCCGAAAAACAAATATCGAATGCCAAGTAAGAAAGACATACTCCTCTCATTCTTCAGACACTAAAAGGCCTTTTGTATGAAACATATTTCGCATCAGTGTGCAGGAAGAGAGTGAGAGGAAGAATCTCTGGAATTCATGCAAAAAATAGCCATTTTCAATGGCTGCGAAGCGTTAGCTACTTGGGACAGCGTTAGAGGAAAAACAGGCCCACTGCCTAGAACATCGAGTCGCTCCGAACTTCATCATGCGAAGACACGATATTCGCCATTTATCACAAAACAGCCAAAAAGTACTGGACATCGGAATACAAATACTACGCGCTTCTGTTCAATGCAAGCAGGACATCGTGCATGCTTAATTGAAGAAGTGCAAGTCAAGAGACTCCTAGCGTGACCAGAATTTGGAGGATTACCTTTGAAGGAGATTAGTGGGCTCTGAAGAAGGCGAAACCCGCTGGAACGTCAACCTTATGGCCAATAAAGAATAACATAATACCTCATGTTTGCTCACCAAGAATGTGGCGAATTTTTACCTATCGACTGTTGCTTTTTTTCACTTTTTTATACGATGTATAATACAACCATAGAAATGCAGAGATATGAGCAAAACTTGGAACCTCAGCCGGGCTTCGATTCTGCGATTACCATTACCGAGAGCTCACGTGCCCTCTACCACAGTAACTGAAGTCTTCCTTTACCTTTCTCTCAGCCATGTTTTCACTCTGTCGATGCTATTAGCTGAGGTTTCGGGTTTCGGTTATATCCCGGCATCCTTGTTGTTGAATTCTGTAATAGTTTGCTGGTATCGCGTCTTGCTGTTATCGGGTTCTTGTTGTGGCTAATTGCCCAGCGGTAATGGCTCGCTCTATTTCAACTTGTTTAGCTGACCCCTGTGCGGTATTGAACCATTCGGCGATTCCGACCTCCGATCTTTTCATACTGCTAAGCAAATCTCTTTTTCAGCTTCTATAACACATCATCATTGCTTTTCTTTTGTTTTCTTGTCAAATCTTCCTCTTCAGGTCCGAAATTCTCGTATTCCCACAAGGCTGATTTATAGCCATTTTCAAAATTTCCTTGATTACAGTATAATATTAAAAAGATAGGTCTAATATAATATTTCTATCAATACTGCTACTGTTAGTCCGTTCCTTTTCCTCTAAAGGTCAATAATTAACGCTGTCCAGGCTGAAATTAGTTGCAGACCTCTTCACAAGGGATAACGACTGGCCGTGCAAATGAGTTTTTATAGCCCTCGAATATGTCTGTAGGAACTCTAGAAATAAAGTCTTGCCAAACTAGCAACACGTCAGCGAGGTGTTTATTTTACGGTCTGCAAATTTTCTTAGAGATGAGCGGTATTTAAGTATTCTAGGCCTTTTACTGAAATAGATCAAATCTTGCACTGAATGGTTTTAAGCTATTAAGAAGACTTGCTTAATGATAACACCGTAAACGTAAAAATTAAAAGTCAGTGGAATTCACGACCATTCCCTAATCATCTTTTTCTGCGTTCTACTGCATAGTTTCCTTTATTTTTCGAATTGTCACTACTGTATGCCACGCAGTGTTCTTAGTTTTGTTCTATGAGTTCATAGTGGAATGCATTGTTCTTCCTATACTAAAATAATCTAACTGCTGTTGCTAGTTCAAGACACCCTTATTCTACATAATAAAGCGAGATCACTGCTGCGTAACACTGCTTTCCCACACAGAAATCTGAATCGTAATAAAGTATGAGCGTGTCCTTCCACACGGGCCATAAAGACGAAATTTTGCGGAAGAGTGAGAATGTGGTTAGTTGCAGCAAGTTCTGAGCGTGCTGGAAGATTCCCACTGCGAAAAGGTGTCGATTTTTATTCTTGACAGTGCCTGTAGCAAATGCCGTGATTAAGCTGCAACGCAGAAGTTGCGGAGGCATCGTCTCTGAGCGATTTTATTTTCAAATGAATTAGCGTTCTTACAGATAGCTTGATCCACGTGATTGAACTGGATGACGTAGTGAAAGAACTACGCCATTTGTTTCTTCATGGACTAAACTGTTATAATCTCGCTTAATAAACAAGAAACGATATTAACGCATAAACGGTCGATGCGTATTGTATGCAATACAATGGTCTGGAATAATTATGCCCTTCGACCATAAACAACTATATCTCATTTCACAGTGAGCTTTAGTATTACTTTTAACAAAAACCAATAGAATAAACAAGTTTTTGTCTCCAACGAGATAGAGGTCTTATTCTACCCACTGTTCATATGGGGCTCACGAAACGATATGTTTTTAGAATTTCGCGCCAAATTGTCTCGTATTTTGAAAGTCAAAGCGCTCGAAAAGTAGTCTTTTCAATTAGTAGTAGTAGTGTAGGGTTGACAATTTCACAGCTATAAATTTTGCTTTAAATATATCGTGAGTCTCAACTTTAAACTGCCCATAAATCAGGAGGACATCTCAAAAAAGCATTTCATATATTCGGAGCCATACGGCAAAGCGTCATCTACATCGCCGTCAAGTTCTCAATTCCTCAACTCCTCCATTTGTCAAAAAACTATCAGCTGCCTTCAAAAAATCACTATCATTTTACGAGCTAGGACAACCCAGCCAAAAAAAATGAATGCTTAGAGGAAAGTACACCAAAATTCGCTGAAAACTTCGAAATAAGTCGAAGTCCAAAGGATGTTGCTGTTCTTTGCAATCTGTTCCCTAGATGAAGAATAATGACTAAAAAATAAAGCACATTTCCTCCCTTAGGGTTGCCTCATACGCTGAACTGCATGAAGCATCTTAGTAAAGAATGAATGACTATTTGCCCGATATAGTGACTAGCGCGTCATACTACTGCATCAAGTCAGTGTTTTTCATGCAAGTAGACTAGTCTGATACCAATCCGCCATCCCTTAAGGGATAAAAAAGTGGGTGGGCCTAGAGCGCGAGGTCGAAAAGATCAGTGATCGCACCAGTGAACCTCTGATCACTGCACTACGCAGACCCTGCTAGTAGATATAAACAGCAATATCCATGAAAGTGAGTAAGCAATCAGGTGGAATAAAATAAGAAAAGAAAGAATTGCACCTTGGATAGATAATCGATCCAGAGCCGTCCTGTATAGAAATACATCCAGGTGGCTCTGGTGTCTCCAATCGTGCGGTATCTCACTTCACTATACGATTCGGGCTGATGTAATTACGAAGACACTGTCACATCTTCACGAACCTCAACTCGATTCGAGTTGAAGGAGTCCTGGGAATGACGAAATCGACAAGATGTCTGCCATAGTACTAATTCTCACCAACACTACTTATGCTAATTACGTTTTGTGCTAGCTGATAATAATCTGCCGGATTCTGCAAGATGGATTGTCTGGAGAAAACAAGTTATAATCACTGTCGAATCATATCTACAACTACCGTTTTGTATAAAGGAGCATTGTTGGGTGAGGTTGCCTCATTTGATCGCTGTTCCACTGAAGAAAGTCCGACTCGATATAACGACGGGGATACCACATCGTGATTACGAAGAACTGTGGACATCGACTCGGATCGTCTGCACTGAAGAAAGTCGAACACGCGATAAAGTTTATTTTATCGGCTCCGTGTTAGCTCATCAGTGATATAGTGCATACTGACTAGTTATGCCAAGGTTAAAGGAAAATGGTTTTTTGAGGTACAACTCAGACTTATCAATAAATGCAGGAATCGATAAAATATACCAGGATTAAGTTTGGAGAAGAATTATTCGTTTTGTAGAAAAATATTAATCATCTATAACTAGTATATCAGAATGGTGGAATAATGGAAGAAAATTACTGAGGAAGGTGTTGATAACATTTACTTACTTGGTACTTGAACGGACCGTCCTCACTGGTTGTGCAGGCCGTAGCATAATCTCCACTTTTCGGAGATTTGCTGGTTAAGCAATTGTAGTTCCCTTGAATCCCGAGGTTAGCCTGGCCAAAGTCCGTCACAGGTCTTCACCACCACAGGCAGTTGTTTGCGGATCAGAGGGAGATTTGCTACTATGCGGCTTTGATACCAGGCCGGTGGTGGATTCTGGTATTGGTTTACTCCTAGCTATTCTTCCTAATAGAAACGTCGGACCCCTTCCCAGCTTGGGAGACCCTGCAAGTAGATGATCCCCAGCTGTACGTCGCAGTGCGACATCCAGGAACACCTCCCAGCCACGATGAGGCAGTAAACCGTTGGGAAGGTTGATAACACTAGCAATAATATTCTTTTGAGTACCCAAAATAATAACTGAAAATCGTTTCGTAGAGCGTATAATTCTCGATAGAATATTTCAAAACAAGTTCTGAGCTAATGACAGCCTTGCCTGCGAATTCCTGCCCTGTGAGACAGGTCGTGCGCCGATGCCGTCCTGCTTGCCACTTATTTTCTGTGTTCGTGGCTTTTTGTCCTTCGTAGACACGATTCGCCTAGTGGCCAAAAAGTTCCGTTCTGGTGAAATGAACCGTGCAGTCACTTCTTGTCGTTACTGTTCAGAATAGAGCCGCTCACATAATCATTATACATCTCGCTTTCAGCTGGTAGTCTCATTTAATTTGAACGGCACCGTCAAACTGGTCATTATTCTCTTCTCCAACCTCAGTAGGGGCAAGCCACCATTTGCGAGTTTGTTTCCAATTTATTGACATATTTCTACAAGTCGTATGACGTGTAGAAATATGTAAGTACTCAGTGACATTCATGCATTTATGTGTTTCATCGCAATTTTTCAACTTAATTTAGTTACGATACTAACTTTCTTATTTGCTACCTATTATAATTTTTCATGGCAGCGTGATATGTATGATACAACCACAATGGTGCTGAGATATTCGCAAAACTCCGGACCGCAGGTGTGTGCAGTGGGGAACGAGCCCGCCATAACGTCTTTCAGAGGCTAACGCGTTCACCACCACACTATTCGGGTCTTTCGTTTCGTCTTTCTCTCAATTAATTTTTTATCTATCAGTGCCATTAGAAATCACCCGTCAACGGGATTGGTTTGGGGAGCCCAAATCGGAACCCAGTTAAGCTGATGCTGAGAGAAAGACATAGAAAACTAGTGGAGAAAAGGGCGAAACGAAGAACACGCATGATGTGGTGGTGCACATTTTAATCCCGGAAAGTGTAATAGTGCGTTCGCTCCCCACCGTAGATGCCTGCGGTCCGGAGTCTTGCAAATATCTCACCACCATTTCAGTTAATTCAGTTCCTCAGAGTACATTACGTATAAAGGGGGATGTAGCGCAGTGCTAGCGATACCGACCTTTGGTACGGTGTTGGTTCGATCCTGCACCATGCTCGCTAGGTCTCTCACCACTCCGGATCGGGAAATTGCTACCGGATATTTCCACGGAAAGAGCTTACTCTCTGCAATTCAAAGTGGGAGAGCTCTAGCCCGGCTGTCTCAGGATTTCAAAAAGAGTCGACTCGACCAGAATTCAACGATATTCACGATTAAAGGGTAATCCTCAAGCAGCATCTAAACAGCATGCGGCAGGAATACCCGAAGATCTTCGTAGACGATGAATGAAATGAAAAGAATCGAATTCAAGAAGCACTAGAATTATTAGAGTAGATGTGAACAACGAGTCATTCCAAAAAATATTACGTAAAACAAAAACGTTATTCCAATGTTTATCTTTTTATTTACTGCTTAATAGAATTTTCAGTGCTTGGTATTATGCGGAATCAACCACAACTATGCTGAGATATTCGCAAAATTTGGACGCTGGGCCAGATCGAACCACGACTTCCTTCTCCGGAGGCTCGCACATAACATACTGCTCCACGTACGCCCTTGTTCTGGGGTCCTCTCAGCTAGTTTTCTATCTACCAGTTCCATCAACAATCACCCGTCAACGGGGCTGAACTGGGAGCCAATATAGGTATTAAATCCATTTAAGCTGAGGGTGAAGTCGAAATCACAATATTTGCCTTTTTATTTACTAACCACTACAATTTTCGCAGCAGGGTATTAATTTTCCTTTCCGGGGAAAATCGTGGCTCCATTTGGCCTGGGGTCCAAGTTTTGCCAATATTACAGCATTGTTGTGGTTGTTTTGGCATAAAAACAATATTATTCAGAAATAGACTCGATCAATTCCTAAATATACCGTAGCTGTTGATGTGGCTTCGAACTGTGCGATGAAATCCGCACAACAACTGATGAACGCGTTAGTGCTATAGCTTCTAAAACCAATTTTGGAATGAACGAAGTGGAGGTGAGGAGCAGTCAAACCGGGAAGCATGTGAGTACGAGTCCGTCTCGCATGTATTGTGGTATATAGTCCAAATATCCTCGGCGATAAAAAAACTTTCCAAAATCAGTTGCATATAAAAAGTTTCTTAAATTGTAATTGCGTATGAAGGCCTAAAATTTAAATTGGAAAGTAATAGTGACAGCTTTTATTACGTACTGCAGATCATTGATGTCTTCACAAGCAGTGCGAGTTTGTATGTGTCCTATTAGAAAGTTATGCGACATTATCAGGATGCCTATTGAATTGAGAAACTCTAAAGATACAGTGTTAACTTCTTATTTACTATCCATTACAATTCTTTCACGGCACTTTATCAAGTGTGACTTAACCACAATAATGATGAGATATTAGAAAAACTCTGGACTGCAGGTGTTTGCGGTGTAGAACGAACGCGCTGTTACCCCTTGTGGGAGCTAACGCGTTCACCACTACACCATGCGGGTTCTTCGTTTCGCCTGTCTCTC
Source organism: Angiostrongylus costaricensis (assembly GCA_900624975.1). NCBI lineage: Eukaryota > Metazoa > Nematoda > Chromadorea > Rhabditida > Metastrongylidae > Angiostrongylus > Angiostrongylus costaricensis. Next base: position 251,377 of record UYYA01003851.1, read on the forward strand.
AGCTAGTTCTATCGATCAGGCCATCCGTCAATGGGATTGGTTTGGAGAGTCCAAATTGGCAACGAATCCAGTTAAGCAAATATATCAGCATCATTGTGACTAGGAAAAACTTGCCATGAGAAAATTGTAATAGGCAGCAAATAAAAGATTAACATTGTGATTTCGACTACAGCCTCAGCTTAACTGCGTTCGTTGCCGATTTGGGCTCCCTCAGATCAATCCTGTTAACGTGTGATTGCTGATGGTCTGATTGATAAAACCAGCTGAGGGACAGGCGAAACGAAGGGTCCGCATGGTATTGTGGTGAACGCGTTAGCACTCGGAAAGGGTAATTAGCACTTTGGTTCTCCATCGCAAACATCTGCGGTCCGGAGTTTCGCAAATATCTCAGCATCATTGTGGTTATAAAGATACATTTTTGTCCAGGAATCAGAAGGCCGCAGCTGGATGAATGCAGGGCCTGACTAGCCTAAGGCACAGGATTGAACCCGAAAGCGTCTGCATATTGCAGGGAACCTCTAACATCTGCGCACTAGTGTGAGGATGGCTTGTCAGATTCTAATCTGTTGCATTTTGCTCAGCTTCTTTGAAGATCTATTTTCTTTACCTTCTTCTAGCACATTCAGTCTGTTGTCGTTTCAAAAACATGTTAAGGAGGTAAATTAAGCCCATGGAGGAAGTGAACTGCACCATAAAAACGAAGGAAATGCATCATTGAGACTTGATTAACGTATGATGATGTGAATTGTACGAAATGCAAAAGATGCTGGAATAGTGACCATTTTCGACTCTAAACAAATGTGTAAAAGTATGGAGTCATATTAGTTGGAACGAAAACCATTGTAATCCACAAATTTTTGTCTTTATGACACAAGTTGCGCTATTCTACGGCGGTGATGTTCTGAAAGCCCACGCCAAATGCTTCTTCCCCTCTCCTGTGTGGAGGGTTCAATGTATTTCGAACAAGAATGCAAGTGAACGAGTCCACTTTCACCCAGCAAAACAAAGTGGTGCTCCCGAATGAATCGTTCGTGTTTTCAACAACCGAATGTGCTTTGGAAATTGTAGAAATTTCAACCGTGTTTCCGCTTTTCTCTTTGAAAATTTTGCTCCAAGGATCCGATTTTGAAGGAGCACTATAAAAAAAATCATGCATAGTGCGATAAGCAATAGCTGTTCCAAGAATCGACGTAGTTATAGCTGATCGACAAATCGCCGTCTGTCACTGAAAAACGAGCATAAGACGTTGTCCGTTAAAAACCGTTGAGTTAGTGGTCCTGAACTCTCGAAATATGAGGAGTATGAAATGCCTCATACTGCTAAACCTGCAAGAATTGAGCACCAAGGCTGGCATTTGCTAGAAAAGGATTTTCCAGTAGTAAAACTTGTTTTAGCACTTATCGACAGTAAATTCGCATCGATTTGACAGTCTATTTTTCCTATTCCCATGAAAAATTATGGTGAAGGCATTTCAGCACTTCTTGGAGAAAGGACTCTTTCCGGATGCGGCAACTGTTGTTATCCTCAGCACTCTGGGTTACGAGCTTATCGGTACAAAAACCCGATATCTACATGTGGCTTGAACAAAATAGTTATATCTGTGAGTTCTTAGAAGAAATAAACCAAGGTTATCAAAATGTATTTGCTCAATCATCTTTTTCCGCCTACATTATTAAGGCTGTGATCACTTTTGTTTTGCTAAAGAAGCAATCGTTTAAGCGCCATCAGCGGCCCAGTAGTAACTAATCTGCGGAAATAAAAGTCGTTTCTAGTGAGATCCGACGAAATCTCAAATTAGCCTCCAAGCCTTCCACGGGAATTATCTGAAATGTAATGCAGATTGTCATCTAGGCGACTTGTCCACCAACAGAGAAGGCCCACACTTCCTGTTCGCGGATGAGTCCAAGGAGTACAAGTGCGACTGCGGCGATCCGCTCATCAGTCAATCGGCCTGTGCTCGGCGTGGCACAGAATCTCCAAGTTGTCATGAAAGTATGCGATATCTTTCAATTCCCTAATTAGTTACATCCTCAAGATATCTCACGTCTAAGTTTAGCAACTTACAAGAAACTACCGAAAATTGCTAATTTACTGCTTACCTAGTAGATAGATAGGTAAACCCTCTCACCTCTCCCACGACATCTCGTGTGGGTTCTATGAATTTTTTCGTTTTTTTGGTTATATTCTTTTTTCTTTAACATGTTGAATGAGAGTTGAGTGTGAGTTCTTCTGGGATCCAGCGATAGCCGAGACGATAGGGCGTTCTCAGGCCTTCACTGTAGAAAATCGCCAACCAAAGTGAACCTGAGGGAGGTTTGCTGCATCTTTGGAAATTGGACTCTACAGGAAGGTAGCAACGTGAAGACATTATATATATATATGTATATATGTGCATAAATTATATATTATGTACTATATATATAATGTACCAGACTTGTCTGGGAGGATAGCAGCACTGGCTCGATACATCGGTAGGCCACCGCGAGTTACTGCAAAGTCCACGTATGCATTCAATCACCTCCAAACGATGCTTAGTGAAGTGGAATGCATGGCACATCCCTCAAAGCTGATCAATGCTGGTGGTTTTAGGGCTTTAATATACTGTATATATCATGTACTTCCCAACGGATTATCGTGGCAAGGACGTGTTCCTGGGTGTTGGGCTACGACGTACAGCGGGAGAATTTATTTCCCTAGCAGGGTCTCTCAAGCTGATAAGGAATCTGGCGCTTCCCTGAGAAAGTCCAGCTAAGAGTTAACCGATACTACGTCTACCACGGTCCTGGTATCAAACTAATCGCATGGTGGCAAATCTCCCTCTGATCCACAATGGTCGCGAGTGCCTGTAGGGGTAACGACCTGGAGCAGGCTTTCTCCAGGCTGTCCTCGATACTCCAAGGAAACAAAATGGCTAAACCAGCAAAACTCCGAAAATTGGAGATTATATTCAAGCCCACACAATCGGTGAGGACGGGCTGTCCAAGTATCCAAGTATCAACTATTGTCATACGACTACAGAGAGGTATAGCAATAATTCGCCTTTTTTCCTTTTGAGCTTTAACATATTAAATCTCCCGAAATTTTCTAAGAACTGCGTTTTGTTTTTTTCTACTCCATTTTTTTGGATTTCCTTCTACATCCGAAAATTTTTTCAGTTCCCGATCTCTGCATGAGAGAATACGTGATTTTGTTCGCAGAGACTGAAAATCGACTTACTCGTATGTGAGCTCTTTTACCACAAATTTCAAAAATACTTGAAAGATTTTCAACTACTATAGAGCCGTTGAGCACTGGAGTTACGGTCAACACCATCGCACCACCAGTGTTCACTACACTCGCTGAGATAATTCCTGTCCTTCCTAAACGGACGTTATCATCATTACCGGCAATCCGAATGTTGAGCAAAAACAACACCTTCACTTTCCAGGTAGTAAAATACTAACAGTAATAAGGAGTTTTATTCGAGCCTTATCTTATAACACTAATTCTCATCTTAATGCTTTTATGAGATTTCTTTACGATTCGTGCCGATCCCAGTGACGTTCCCATTTGCTCTGATCACCAACACCACTGTTCTAGCTCGTTCATCGTCGAATTCGTTTATGGCGACGTCTGCGAATACCGTTCATTGCTCTGAATCTCGTATCCAAATCGTAGATTGGTAACTTGGCTTAAGCTGCAGACAAGACAGCTCGTCTTGTAGGTCGTCGCCATCTTGTTCATCTGTCATTGGCTCTGTTCATCACATCATTGCTCCATTCATGCTTCGCTTTCGCCGTATGACTTTCAGGATATCGTAGGCCGGACGCTTGTAGAAGGTTACATTTACGACGAACGGCCTCATGTCACGTGTGTTGATGATGCTCAAAATTTGTTGTTGATGCGCAGTTTTTCTGTGACTGTCAAACTGTCCCGTTGTAGCTGAAGAGTAAAGCTCTACAAGATTTACTGAGTTGAACAATCGTGCATGCACAATTGTCTGTTTGCCTTATTAATAATTCATAAAGAGGCCAGCTCTGCTCTACTATTCTCTACTTCATTAAAGTTTTTCGTTGGAAGCACTGGATAAAAGAATAAAGCTCTCAGCGTTGATCAATTCCTGACGAATGCGCCATGCATTCGACTTCATTAAGTATCGTTGGAGGTGACTGAATGCGCCTTTATAATGACTCACAGTGGCTTACCGATCGAGCCAGTGCTGCTATCCTCCCAGACAAGTCTGGTGCCAATTTGTCGACACTGGAGGCATGAAGGGCTTGGTGGGCCAAAGGCGCGATAATCGATCCCAAGTGTATTGCAGAGCGCCACTAACCACTGCGCCACAAACGCCAGCACTGCATATGCATGCAATACCTATATCGATTAGTTATCCATCGAACTGAGGACCTCCGAGAAATAGGGACTTCATCACAGTTATTTCCAATCCGGTCGTTTTCCATTTTTAGTTGGTCTTTATGGATAACTCTTTTTGATTTACTGATATTTCTGCAAAGGATAATAATAATACTGCAAAGGCGAATGCTTTACAAGAGTTTTCATCAAGGCGTCTCCCGTATGGGTGCGTCTAGCACACTGGCTACACAGGTGCCCCACAGTACACATGTGATTGTTGGTTCAACCACTCCTCACCGCAAACGAACCTCTCTAGCTATCTGAGGAAGGCATTTAGTACAACACTTGTTTGAGAGAAGAATACGACTTAATGCATCGCTAAGCCATTAAAATTCATCGTACAATTCCAATATGCATTCGATCTCCTATACAATACTACAAATGGATTGAAATACGCAGCACATCCACCGTAGAATGATCAACGCTGAGCGATCTATTCGTTACCTTTTACACTTTGCAGATACCTTCTTAATATCAAACGAGCGATTTCGTTATTCACTACAGTGTGACGGTGAACAGCTTTCAAGAGACAATGTTATTTTGTTAAACTACTTCCATTCTTTGGTTAAAAATACTGAATTGTCGTACTGTAGCTTGGGCAGCTTGGAAAGTTGGTTGTGCATCTTGCGATAGATTAGAGTAGTCATTATGTTTAGCGGTCTAGAATAACCTTCCAACGGTTTACCGCCTCGTCATGGCTGGGAGGTGTTCCTGGGCGCCGGCCTGCGATGTACAGAGGTGGGAATCTTCTCCCTAGCAGGGTCTCCCACGCTAAGGAGTCCGGCGCTTCCATTAGGAAGCCCAGCTAAGAGTAGGCCAATACCAAGATACTTCACCGTCCTCGTACCAAACTAGTCACACGGTGGCAAATCCTCTGATCCACAAGGGCGGCGACTGCTTGTGGTGGTGATGACGTGTGGCAAACTTTGGCCTGGTTGACCTCGGGACTCCAGGGAACCACAGTGGCTAAACCAGCAAAACTCTAAAAGAATAGAGATTACGCTCCCGCAATCAGTAAGGATGGGCCATCCAAGTATCCAAGCAAGTAAGCGAAGAACAAACATCGTCAGTAGTTTTTCAAAGCAGAGAAAGCACGAGCAAGCAGAAATTTTGCGCAGATGGTTGAGGTTGAACATTTCAGAGCGGAATAAATTCATTGGCGATTGACAAATATGCTGGAATAACCATTACGCTTCGTCCACACAACTGCGTTCACGCGATTCAACACCTAAAGAAAATTTGAAAACTTCCTTGTTTCTATTATTAATTATTTTTTACTCCTGTCAGTTCAGTGAATCGCCACTTATGCCATTTTACAGAGAAACTAGCATTAGTTGAGTACCACGCTTCTAAATCACCAAATATTCATAAATCACTTGTTTGAACAGAAATTATTATATTCCAGAGCCGCTTTCCATTTACTCGCCGATCAAGTCAATCACGAGGGCTCGCTCGCGCGATCTCCCGTTCCCAGTTGTCGTCGCGCTTTCGACTGCCTTCAAGAGCTGAAATTCATCCTCCCAAAAGACGTGCTTCTTCTATTACCAATAACAACTCGAAATTCAATTCAGGAGCAGGAAACTCTCGCAGAAATGCAGCGGATTTCTCGACAACAGCTGGGGACACCGTTATTAGTGTTAAGATTGAACCGACAATTGGAAGGGCTGAAGCAATGACCATGGTGTCCTCAATGACGACGACAGTTGCTCTTCCCCTAAATTCGTCGACCTTCATTGTGGAAGAAACTGCAACAGAAGCGCCTACAGCGACAGCACTGCCAATGTCAACAATCAGAGAGACAACTACTATCACGACAAAGCCGACGGCCACAATACCAATTGCTACAAGCGCTATAGTAGAGTCCATCACCGTGACTGCTACACCAAATCTGGGAACTATTGTGTGGCAAACTGTCATGGCAAAAAAGCTAGAACAGCCAGAGAGAGCAGTTATGAAAGCGGTTCGAATTCAACCGAGCGTTAGGCTGGAACCCAAGAATAACACCTTGAATGGAATTAAGATGCCTAAAACTAATCTCAAACTTCCTACATTAACCAGCCGGATAAAAGCACTAAGAGATAAAGAACCTGAGCATCCTTTGATAGACTTGCAAGAATTTCTTTCGGTTGGCAAAAAAGATGAAGGACAATTGAAAGATAGAAATTCTTCAACGGCAAGGTCTTCCACTGTTAAGACAAATGGAATGCCAGAAATAATGGAAAAAGGAGTGAATCGAGAATCGAAGACCACGTTGGCTGATAAAATCTCAAGGCAGCAATCCGAGCAGACATTAACGGGTGAGCGAACAAGTAGCCATGTAGAGAATGATCCACTCATTATTCAAACCAATAGTGCTGGCTTGTTGATAAAAATCTCAGAAATGGGGAAAAGAGAGGCAGTCACGATGACGGTGAAGAGGGAAAATGATGAAGAGAAAGATGAGGGCACTATGGAAGAGCCAGTCATTCAGTTTAATTCAACCTCAACTAAGAAGGTGCTTCCCAAACAGAATTCAATACTACATAAAGTAGATGGAAATACTAGCATATGGGAGTTCACGAGGGGCGAGGAGAGAGCGGAATTGCTATTACAAAAGAAAGCTATCGACTATCTGAGAGCAAAAATCGAATCGCTTGAGAAGCAACTCACGGAACGGTGAGAATGAATTTAATGTAGAACTTAATGATTAACTTTTCTACTACAAAACTACGGTAGAATTCTTATCATTCTGAAACGAAACTTGTATTAACAACTGAGTAGGGGTTTAAACAGCACTTTTGTTTCGCTGATGGGTTGCAGCTGACATTTCGGTGGAACTGAGAAAACTGTCAGTGGTGAAATTTCTTGGAGGAATATTTTCCCAGTTAAAGTCCTTCTACTACCGAACATAGTTTGATCACAAGGGTGCGTGTGGCGCAGTGGTCTGAGGCGCCCTGCAACACACACGTGGAATCGATCCCCGTTCCCATGGCCCACCAAGCCCTCCATCCCTTCTGTGTTGGCAAATTGGTACCAGAGTTGTCTGGGAAGATAGGAGCACTGGCTCGACACGTCGGTATGCCACCGCGAGTCATTGTAAAAGGCCAGATGTGTATAAGGTGGAGATTTACTTTAGAATAGCGAATCCCACAGGCTCAATCTAGCTGTGTCTGCTTTTAAAAAATTAAGGAATCTTGCGATAATATCTACGTCTTTACGGAAAATTATCAAAGTTGCTTTCAAGGTAATTAAGTGATTTAATGACTAGGATGACATATAAAACTCAAACATTGTAGAGAAAGGATAGGTCAACAATGTTCCACAAACATCTAAAGCTTGATACAGATAAGATTATTTCAGGTTCCAAAGAAACACATTAGCTAATAGTAAGGATACTGAAGATTCATCAAATCTCTTGAGCAGCCACGACGAAACCATGGACGATCGACTAAAATACCCATTGGACTCTCATCAATGGGATGCCCTCCACCGAGGAGACAATGAGGACAGCTTGCTAAAAAATGTAACCAACTTTGTTCTCTATGACGGATCTGGTCTAGCATCATCAGAGGACTATTTTGCTCATCATGACGGATCTGGATTCGCCCTATCAGAATCTGATGATGATGAATACGGCGATGGAGGGCGATGGAAAAAAGTTACTGCAAGCGAAAGCTCGCTCCTCACCGCAAATGAGGTTCAGAAGAGGAATTCTTTCACGGATGAAGCAAAAGCCCCGGCAACAAAGCCGGTAAGCTTCAGTTATTTTTATGCGCAAGGTTTTAAATAAAAAATGATTACAAAAAATCTAAGACGTTGAATGCCTTCAACCATCAATTACCTCGGTTTGTGCGCATAACATCTTATGAAACCCAATCGCTTGTTTCTTAACGGGTTATCTCCAACGAAGAACATTATTCTCTCTGCATCCGACTGTTTATTTTTCGACGATCATACTTCTCATTTACGATCTTACTAGAACTGATGGATGTTACTGTTTGTTGAAGTTCGATGCAGAGTTCATCTCAACCCGGATAAGTAACATCGATATAATAGTAAATAATAGTGATTAAAATCCTTCCACTCAGAACCCTAATTAAACGTAAGCGCATGTCAAGGCCAGTGCCTGTCAAATTACGCATTGCTACCTTATCACCAAGAGTAATAAGGAAGAAAGGATATCACAGGAAGTATGGTGCTGTTCATGTCGCTTAGTAGAAAAGACAGCCAACTGGACAGTACTACTAGTACTGGGATAGGAGCGAGTGAAGTTCACTAGCGTCTCCACCAAGTTAATCAACGAGTTACGGGACCACCATAAGTCGCTATAAGTCCTACACTTAAGGTCTAGGTCAGACCGAGGAGCAGGATGGCCTCCACTTAATTTTCATCCGTCTACAGCTATGGGTGAAAAAATTTTTCCTTGCTCTTGCTTGCTCAAACCTCTAGACGCGTCACATAAGCTTTCGACTAACTGTCCACGAGTTCGTTACGTGAGGTAGATGTGCGGGTTGGAAAATACACACGAGATATGTTAAATAAATTCTACTTTAAAAAATCACACCTAAATTCTACTCTAATAAAAAAGAAAACCATTTATTCAATACATCTAAGCAGCAGTGGATTTTTATAGCAGCATCCTCTAAGACATCACTGTAAACTCACAATTCAATGATTTAATTGGCAGGACCGAGATCCAGTTGCAGAGATTCTCATCTCCACTCGGCTAATTTGACTTCGGTTCTTAACTTTGTACGCAGAATCCGCCACTTCTACAGAAATCCTGGCGTTAATCACGCTGAATTTGAGACTGTCAGATGTGAGCAATATTTGACTATTTCTGTTGCTGTTAATAAACTTTGATTTGCGTTGATTGCTTCCAACAACGATAGCTTTCTATCCGAGCGAGGATCGGCAAACATTATGCACTATTGAGTGCTTATTTAAATAAAAGTGGAGGCAAGTGTTCGTAGAACAAGTAGTGGCTATAAGCAATGAGTGAGGAAAAATCCTGCAACGTAATGGCTGTGTATTTAGACGTTAGAGGCCGGATGCCCTACAACCACATGAATCACTTATACCTGACTTGTTTGAATGGCGCGTTTTAATGAAAAATCTTGTGTGGCCTACCACGACAATTTGACGGATATTTTGTCATTCGAGAAAGAATTTTTCTCTGAAGTCTAGAGCAATCCGTTGTGTCAATACACACTGTCCCCAGGCTTCGTGGACGAGAGGGAGAATTTTTGATAAGTTCCGGTATTTTTTCGACAACTGATGTACTCGAAGGGTGGGGACTCTGCAAAGTTGTAGACAAAAATTCGCGCAATTCCATCAAAAATGTACTTGTTATTTTAAAAGTAGACGTTATTTTAATTTCAAATTCGTTCCGAGGTCGAATCTTCTAAACGTTTGAAAAATTCTCGAATATTCAACGTATTTTTCCGCAAGTGGTCGCTAGAAGTCTCCTATACGTGCGTGTCTATGAAGAGCTTCCTTCAGGTTGTCGCTTTCAAAAATCTACCATGCCCCAATTGATCTTTCCATTTACATTAACATGACCCGTTACTACATCTACTGTGCGGATCCCAGCACTTGTTCCTGCATTCGACTCGCTTTCCTCGGATTCCTTATCTACAAAGGTCTTCGAACATTTCGCGTGATGTTTCGGCTGCTCTTTCTGTATGTCGTCCTCTTCGTGAATGCCATGGAATGCAGTTCGAGTCGATAATCTTTGGAATCTTGGAAGTAGCCGGGATAAGACGTTCTCATATGAATTGGAGGAAAGCATTGACCGTGGGGTCGAAGTTGTGCCTTTGCTTCACGATTGACATCATAGCTAACCACTGCGCTACCCCTCCACAGTACACCATTACACATCAAAATATTGCTTTCTTGGTACTAAACTACATAGTTACAAGATATTATTGCGGAAACAATGGCGCGTTCAGTGAGTTTATTTCTCAGATATGTTTGGAAAGCCTTCAGAAAATTGAGACCCTCTTTTGAAACACTTTCAGAATTCGAAATATTCAAGGTAAAGCGAAATAGAAGCAAAACATAGTATCAGAATTAGCATATTCGTGACGCCTTCCATTTTTGTGTTCTAATAGGCACAAGCGGCCTTGATAGACTTCCTAGTTTTTTGACAATAAACGATAAAAAAGGATAAAGCTCTCGGCGTTGATCAATGATGGATGCGCCATGCACTCGACTTCATTAAGCATCGTTTGGAGGCGATTGAATGCAAACCTGGCCTTTATAATGACTTGCGGTGGCCTACTGATGTATTGAGCCAGTGCTGCTATCCTACCAGGCAAGTCTGGTGCCAATTTGCCGACCCCGGAGGGATGGAAGGCTTGGTGAGCAACGGGCGCAAAAATCGATTCCACGTGTTTGCTGCAGGGCGCCTCCGACCACTGCGCCACATGCTCCTCTTTTTGACAACACTCAACAATTTTCTTAATACACAGAGTGCTTTAGTGATTTTGAACATAACATAGTTTTAGAAGAGGCTTTGCTCAATCATTCTATTGGTACGAGTGGTATGTATGCTGCTATTAAGTATGTCTTACTATGGCTCAACATGCAATTACACTGCTGTCGGAATTTGGAAGGGTTTTGCAGCTTATGTTGAGCATTTTCAGCATTTTCCATATTTGCACATTTTATATAAATATTATAATGCTGAGATATTTGCAAAACTCCGGACCGCAGGTGTCTGTGGTGGGGAACGAACGCGCTATTGTCCTTTCTGGCGGCTAACGCGTTCACCACACCATGGTGGTTCTTCGTTTCGCATGTCTCTCAGCTAGTTCTATCGATCACTGCCATCAGCAATCACCCTTCAACGGGATCGATTTCTTTTCTTCCGGAGTTTTGCAAATATTTCAGCACTTTGAAAGTTCAGGTTTTGCCTCTTCAGTGTGTGTAAAACTGATGTTTTCCATGATGTTCTGGCCAACACTAGTTTTTGACTTTCTTGCGCTGAAATAATTCTCTTTCAGCTTGAAGCTATGCATCTTTTGTTCTTAACAGTGTAATTGAACACCGGGTAGATTAGCGCACTAAACAAACCCCAATTTTTTTTACCAGTGATTTCCTTCACGTAGAAAATAGTTATTTAGTTACGTAGGTGGGAGCTCAGCAATCCGTTTTATATTCTCATGTTGATCCTTTGTTCCAACTTTTCCTATCTTATGGCCGGATTGACAGAACACTAAACGAAGGACAGCCGTGTGAACAAGCAGAGTTTCGAAAAGGAGTTAGTACGATGGACCACATCCACACGGTAACACGGCTCATTGAAGTATCGCGAGAGTTCAAAAGACCGTTCTGTCTCACTTTCATCGAATTACAAAAGAGCTTTGATTCAGTCGAGATAGAAGCAGTCTTGAAATCCCTTGATAGTCAAGGAGTCCCTGCTCATACATAAAGATTCTTCGTGAGCTCTACAAAAATTTCACAATCAAGGTATCACCATTCTACAACGATATTAACGCCGAAGTCAAAAGAGTGGTTAGGCAGGCGAAACTGTCTCGCCAAAATTATTTACCGCCACCCTCGAAAACATCATGCGAGCATTGGAATGGGATAATATGGGAGTGGAAATTAGTGGTCGGCTGTTACATCATCTTCGCTTTGCTGATGACATCGTCCTTATAACACCAAACATTAGCCAAGCAGAACGTATGCTTGAACACTTCGATAAAGCCTGTGGAAAAATTGGTCTTCGACTAAATCTCACAAAAACGATGTTTATGAAGAACGGATTGGTTCGACATGGTCCATTCACGCTCAACGGAACGAATATCTCCGAATGGTCCAGTTATATCTATCTAGGTCAGGAAATCAATATGATGGACGGCCTAGCTCCAGAGCTAAGCAGAAGGAAACGAGCGGCTTGGAGAGCTTTCAAGAGCATCGAGGATGTAGTGAAGAGAATAAAGAACACCTATAGAAAACATTCTTTACGAATATTGGAATGTTCTTTATGTAAAACAATTATAACCTTATGTCTTCTACAACACCTGTCTGTTTGTAATCGACATACATCTATTCTTGCATATTCGGTAAATCATCTCTTAGCAACCATTTCATGCAATTGCCTCGCAGGTGGCTGGAAAGGGAATCAGCAGCCAGCTGAATGTACTTTTCAGCATCTGTCGTCCCAAAAAAGTCTTCGAACAGACACCTGCACCCTTCCACATGTAGTCCTATCAAATCGTGCTAGTAGAAAAACTTTTAGAACCCCTCTCTGGACGCCGCCTTTAGTTCTTTCTGGCAAAGTTCCACCCACTACAGATGTAATACAGGCAGCCCATAGGACAGGTCCGGAAGAGTTAGCCGCGTTCGACCGCTCTGCTTCCGGTCCCTCAATTCCTTAGTGCTCCAACTCCTGTGTCCGCCTTAATTTCTTCAAGTGTATCACTTGTTACCATTTTAATCCCGCTCTTATCCACCCAGCTTACGTATCGTCAAATATCACACATTATCGTATCATTGTTGCATTAATTACACAGTCATGCTGTTATGTCAATCTCTTTACTCATAAGCAACCTGAACACCAGTGATCAGGTTGCGCCTGTTCATTACCCGTATCATTGTTGCATTAATTGTAAAGTTGTATTATTATGACTGTTGTATAATTACGATAAACGATTTAATTACCCAAGTTTGAGGTGTCCTGCATTATGACTGCTACCTACAAGAAGTCCCGCGTGGCGTACACAAAGGCGAGCAGCAAATTTCGACCGAATCATCTTAACTACTTAGTATTCCGACATATATAGCGAGCCGTCCCAACAACACCCGACTCCGTGCCACCTTTTCGACTCAGCGGTGCTTCTTGCCCTAACGTATGCGTCAGAAACCTGGTCGCTGCGTAAGCAGGATGAGAAGTCACTCAGCGTTATCGAATGCGCAGTCGAAAGGACGATACTAGGAGTATCCCGTTCCACACAAGTGATGGGATCCAACGCTCCGATCTGCATCAGCGATCAAAAATCAAAGATGCCGTTCTGTACGCCAAACAGTCGAAGATAAGGTGGGCCGGACACGTAATGCGTATGAATGACAAGCGACGGACAAGAGCCGTTAGTAACTGGATTCCTCGGGATGTCAAACGTCTTGCGGGAAGACCACCGACCCGATGGTCAGAGTTCTTCATAAAGAGCCTTAAAGAAAGATATGATGCTCGACAAGTCTCTAGAGCGAGCAGAACTCACTGGGCTACGCTTGCACGCGACAGGGAAAAATAGAAGGGTGATACAGGTGATTGCGTGTCCAACAACATTTCCCATTCTGGCATCGAGAACTCTGACGATATGTTTGCAGAACGTGTGGATCAACTATTATACGTGGCACCTTTTTTCGAAATATCCAGTTCCTCTCCATCTTTCGACAGATTTATAGTAGCAGTTCGTTGTAGACATCACTTGACAGATTTATAGTAGCAGTTCGTTGTAGACATCACTTTTTGACGTCACAAAGGATGAGGGCGAAGTTGATCACACAAGGTGAGATGTTTGCGATTGAATCAACGTGATAGCCAACCGATATAACAAGATCACCGCCTTGATATGGTTTTCACGAATGTTAGAGATGTTTTCGTTAAATTGGTGTGTACCAGTTCTGTTCCTGTCGACCTTCACCAGAAGAATCACTTTAAACTTTAGGTGACCTTCTTCGACGGTCGGTTTCAACAAGAATGTGAATGTCGGTATGAGAGGGGACATTATTAGTATCGTATGTAGAGAGCAGAAACCGCAATATGACACATCGCAAAAGTGTTACTTAGTTGAGAACCAAAAGCATAATATTTTATTGTCGCTCATCAGCTGTCAAACTGCTTAACGACGTTTATCTGCGCTCCCGCTAATAGCTGCGAAAAAGCCCGTACGTTGGATAGGTGGTCTTCTAGCTGTGTGCTAAGCACATCGTAGAACAAAAGTCCAATTCGCTAGAAGCTTCCTAATTGTTAATACCTTGCACTAGATGTCCAATTCGTCTGATTCTCAACGCTTAGATCGTAGCCATGAGGACTCTTATATTTGATCGCCGGCGTAGTTCGGACTCGGGAGTCCCGTTGATATTTCCTCGCCAACGCACCACACGAGACTCTTGGATCACTATATGCATCAAGACAAATATATCTCTAACTCCTAATGACTGCTAAAACAAGTTGGATAAAAGATTATGTCATCTTAATGATGCTGAAATATTTGCAAGACCCGCAACTCTATGCCATCTTCGAATTCTCGGAAAGGACAACCGCGTGTTTGAAGATGGCCTGGGGTTCTGAGTTTTGCAATTATCTCAACATTGTTCTGGCCTATCACAAAGTACCATCTCATGAAAAAATAATAGCCAGTAAATGAAAAGTTAAAACATTATGCCATTGTGCCGTTTTTTAGGGAAGCACCTGCCAGAGAAGTGTGGTGTAGTCTGAGCGATGATAAAGTTGTCATGGTTTGGTCTTTCCTTCCAGAAAGACCTCCGAGCAGTATCATCCCAGCAAATCTGCTGTACCTCGAAGTTAGATTTGGAGTTTGTGGATATAACCATGTCCAGTATACTTGATTGAAATTTCTTATTGTTGAGAAAGCCAACGAAACCGAACGCAAGTTGCATTGACTCTCATCATGTGGATTTGGTTCATCCTTAGGTTTATTTGCATTCACAACAACGATTCAACAAGAAAATAAAAGAAAAAGCAATGCACTTTAATAAATCTGAAAAGCATGACTTAGATGGGTGCACATGCAGTCATTCCTCTACACAGGATCTCTTCCCTAAATGGGAGGTTTCTCTGGTTTGGTTGGCTCGTTTTAAGATCACGCTTAATTCGTGGCAGACGTCAACTTTCACTGATTCGTGGGTCTCTGGAACTGATGCACTCATCGGATTTAAGGCGGTGTCTTTAGTCTCCGCCCATTACACACTTTTCCTAGGCGGAGAGAAAGTTCATACACATGCATGCGCACGCACACATATCCCTCGGTTCTTACATTGATGCCTCGTTAAATTGTTTAATACACCGAACAGTGCTCAACTCACATTCGAATATATGTGGAGTATTCAGAGTTAGCATGAACTTGTATTATTTTTAGAGCGCTGCCACTGTACTATGTTTGTGCTGTTATAACATTACCACCGCCACTGTTGTTGTTACCTGTTGACGACGCCGAGTGTCTTGATCCTGTATCGTGTGCGTCATTTCCGGAACAACTACAGCACGACCGCCCTCGCTTCACCCACCCTCACATCGGGATCGGGTCCTGATGTGGTGGAATGAAACGGCAGAACATACGTACGCTGTCGCTGATTGTCTGCACACTCACCTATTTGTTGGTCGGTGCCGCCGTGTTCGACGCTCTTGAGTCAGACAACGAAATTCAACAGGTCAGTGCTACATTTTTCTAATAGTGTGGTAACACGCGGTATTTATCCCGAGCCAAGCTGTTTTGAAATTAGCAATTCTACCTTGTTAACAACCTTTTCGACCTTCTGCTAGTAGGTATCAGATGATGCCACTGATAATCCGCATTTTCCATGGTTCAAAAACTGCATCACAGTAGCCTCGTTTTTGATCTTTATGTAAAATTCCACCCACTTTATTGATTGCTTGGACCCGTTCACTGGTGAAGTCATCCCAGAAACAGTTGTAGGACACGGTTAACGGCAAACGCTGTTGGGTCAGTGTTTTGTATTCCACTTTTAAAGTTTTAACAAGTAATATGAAAGTGACACTAAGGCTAAGAAAATGTTGAACGCCATGGACTCCAGACTACCTCTGATATCTAACGCTTCCCATAACCATTCAAGAAAATCAGCGTTTGACTAGACCACCGAAGAGTGTGTATCTTCCTTATAGAAATGAACACGTTTATGAAAAGAGAGCCAGCTATCTATCATATGCTACGGATTTCTTCTTATCAAGTGCCTGCTCATGGCTCATTTTCGCTGTGTGCAAGTTTTTTGCAGGTTTTTTTGAAGTCATCCATCTAGATGTTGGCCGCCTTCAATTTCCAGGATTGTCTATACACTATGGCTTACCTTTTGCTGTCGCTAAAGTCGCCAATTCCAAACTAAGGAGCATACCACCGTCTTTTCCCTTTTTTGCCTTAATTCTAGTAAATCTTCTAACGGAGCTCTTGTTTATCACTGTGATTCAGTCTAGAAGCCGTGTATTCTTCTGGTAGGACTCCATCTGATATACCGTCTCACAGCATTCTAGCTTCTGTGTTTCGTGTTTCGCTTTATTCGGCGTTCGTTCTTTCTTTGTCGCCAATTTCTGAGTGCACTCACATCCACCTTA
Organism: Angiostrongylus costaricensis; assembly: GCA_900624975.1. NCBI lineage: Eukaryota > Metazoa > Nematoda > Chromadorea > Rhabditida > Metastrongylidae > Angiostrongylus > Angiostrongylus costaricensis. Next base: position 268,067 of record UYYA01003851.1, read on the forward strand.
TATCCAACTCCCAATGCCGAGTCATCAATATGCTGTGCGCCATCACTGCTCAGTGTGACGTTCGGCAATGCTGTAATCTTTCTGGCTTATAACATAACATTCCAATGTAATCATTGAATCATTAACACGCGCTATTCAAGGGATCATCCTAATATTTATGATCTAACGAGCTTCTACTGCAATAGATTTCGGGACCGAAAGCTGAGGCATTGGATTTGATGAACAATGTTCGTTGGCGGGGTTCATGTAGTGCAGTGAATAGAGGTACCCTTCAGTGCACACAGGCCTGGTCACTGGTGCCATTCCCCGGCTCACCAAGCCATGGTGTCCACCATCAATCCAGCGTTAGCAAATTTCTAGCAGACTTATTTTCGAGGACAAAACACTAACTTGATATATCGGTGAGATAGATATAAGGGATTAATCAATAGCCAACGCTTTTTTACACTCTGTGTTGATTTTCTAAGAATTATTCATAATATCCCATTTTCGTGATAAAACTTAAGATCACCTCATTTTGTTTGCCAGTGACTGCAAAACGTGTCAATAAAATCTCCACTCGCCCCTACCGAGTACGCTATGCTTCTTAAGGGAGGTAAGAAGTCTCACATTTTCGTCGATGAGTTTTGTTAGAAAATTATGTTCATCGGTTCGATTATTTCGTTGTTGTGTGTTCTTGTGGTGCAACCGTTAGCAGCTCTCATCCATCGTTCGTCGTTGATAAGCATGCAGTTTTCAGTGGACTTGGTCATTGACATCTCAACGATTGAGGCAGCTTCCCTGAGCTTTGATCACACTGGTTGATATCTGGTATTCCTTCCCTCATTATTTGATAGGAGATACTTCTTTCGAATATGCGTCCGGTCAGTCCGGTCAGAGTTCTTTAATCATGTTTGAACAACTTCCAGTTTTCGACGCGTGTACTTAAGAACGGAGAACAACGAAGTCGAAGTGGTGAGCGCAGAATCAGGTGTTCTTTATATTCTTTATTATATCTTCTACGATCATTCAAGCTCCGCAACCACTCGCTTTCTTCTGGTTAGCTCAGGTTCTAAGTCGTTTCCCATATTGACTTGCCAAACGAGGCATGCACCACTAGATCGAAGATATTTCTTTCGCTGAGCACAAGTGTGCCATCAAGAACAAAGCTATCCAGCAGGAACGACATCGTCCGAAAATTGGCGAGGAGTAACGGTTGGGCATATTTCTTGGAAGCGACTCTGAAAACGGTGCTCAACATTATCACATAACTGTGAGCTTTGCAACGAATCAACATGTAGATCTCCATATAAGCAAGGACAACTATAAAGGATAAAGGATAAAGCTCTCGGCGTTGGTCAATCCTTGAGGGATACGGCATGCATTCGACTTCATTAAGTATTGTTGGAGGTGATTGAATGCATATCTGGCCTTTTACAATGAATCGCGGTGGCATACCGACTTGTCGAGCCAGTGCTGCTATCCTCCCAGACAAGTCTGGTACCAATTTGCCGATCCTGGAGGGATAGAAGACTTGGTGGGCCATGGACGCGGGAATTGACTCCATGTGTGTGTTGCAGTGGCGCCTCCAACCACTGCGCCACACGCGCTCTTTTAAGGGCAACTATTCAGGCATAAGTGAGTATGACCGCCGAATCAGCGAAAGGCTTTAGAAGAACAGATTGAGCTGGACTCAAAAATGGCCATGAGTTTGTCTATCAAATCCACTTATCTTGATACCTCAACAAACTTTGTTCTAGTTTTGATCGCGTCGACTTCGTAAACCTACCTCTTCTGTGGACTTCTTTTTCATCTGAAGTATTTCTTTTAGTCTTAACCTTTTTATTTACCTTTTCTTTTTTAAAGGCAGGGTATGTTGCGAAATATAACTTGTATAATGCTGAGATATTTTCAAGGTTCCGGACCTCAGGTGTCTGCGGTGGGGAACAAACGCGGTATTGTCCTTTCCGGGGAGTTACGCGTTCACCACCACACCATGTGGGTCCTTCGTTTCGCCTGTCTCTCAGCTAGTTTTATCGATCTTTTGCCATCAGCAATCACCCGTCAACGGGATTGGCTCAGCTGGATCCAAATCCACATGGTGAGAGTCAATGCAACTTGCGTTCGGTTTCGTTGGCTTTCTCAACAATAAGAAATTTCAATCAAGTATACTGGACATGGTTATATCCACAAGCTCCAAATCTAACTTCGAGGTACAGCAGATTTGCTGGGATGATACTGCTCGGAGGTCTTTCTGGAAGGAAAGACCAAACCATGACAACTTTATCATCGCTCAGACTACACCACACTTCTCTGGCAGGTGCTTCCCTAAAAAACGGCACAATGGCATAATGTTTTAACTTTTCATTTACTGGCTATTATTTTTTTATGAGATGGTACTTTGTGATAAGCCAGAACAATGTTGAGATAATTGCAAAACTCAGAACCCCAGGCCATCTTCAAACACGCGGTTGTCCTTTCCGAGAATTCGAAGATGGCATAGAGTTGCGGGTCTTGCAAATATTTCAGCATCATTAAGATGACATAATCTTTTATCCAACTTGTTTTAGCAGTCATTAGGAGTTAGAGATATATTTGTCTTGATGCATATAGTGATCCAAGAGTCTCGTGTGGTGCGTTGGCGAGGAAATATCAACGGGACTCCCGAGTCCGAACTACGCCGGCGATCAAATATAAGAGTCCTCATGGCTACGATCTAAGCGTTGAGAATCAGACGAATTGGACATCTAGTGCAAGGTATTAACAATTAGGAAGCTTCTAGCGAATTGGACTTTTGTTCTACGATGTGCTTAGCACACAGCTAGAAGACCACCTATCCAACGTACGGGCTTTTTCGCAGCTATTAGCGGGAGCGCAGATAAACGTCGTTAAGCAGTTTGACAGCTGATGAGCGACAATAAAATATTATGCTTTTGGTTCTCAACTAAGTAACACTTTTGCGATGTGTCATATTGCGGTTTCTGCTCTCTACATACGATACTAATAATGTCCCCTCTCATACCGACATTCACATTCTTGTTGAAACCGACCGTCGAAGAAGGTCACCTAAAGTTTAAAGTGATTCTTCTGGTGAAGGTCGACAGGAACAGAACTGGTACACACCAATTTAACGAAAACATCTCTAACATTCGTGAAAACCATATCAAGGCGGTGATCTTGTTATATCGGTTGGCTATCACGTTGATTCAATCGCAAACATCTCACCTTGTGTGATNTCAACGGGACTCCCGAGTCCGAACTACGCCGGCGATCAAATATAAGAGTCCTCATGGCTACGATCTAAGCGTTGAGAATCAGACGAATTGGACATCTAGTGCAAGGTATTAACAATTAGGAAGCTTCTAGCGAATTGGACTTTTGTTCTACGATGTGCTTAGCACACAGCTAGAAGACCACCTATCCAACGTACGGGCTTTTTCGCAGCTATTAGCGGGAGCGCAGATAAACGTCGTTAAGCAGTTTGACAGCTGATGAGCGACAATAAAATATTATGCTTTTGGTTCTCAACTAAGTAACACTTTTGCGATGTGTCATATTGCGGTTTCTGCTCTCTACATACGATACTAATAATGTCCCCTCTCATACCGACATTCACATTCTTGTTGAAACCGACCGTCGAAGAAGGTCACCTAAAGTTTAAAGTGATTCTTCTGGTGAAGGTCGACAGGAACAGAACTGGTACACACCAATTTAACGAAAACATCTCTAACATTCGTGAAAACCATATCAAGGCGGTGATCTTGTTATATCGGTTGGCTATCACGTTGATTCAATCGCAAACATCTCACCTTGTGTGATCAACTTTGCTCCTATCCTTTGTGACATCAAAAAGTGATGTCTACCACCAACTGCTACTATCAATCTGTCAAAAGACGAAGGATCCGCTTGGTGTGGTGGTGAACGCGTTACTCCGAGGAAACAACAATAGCGCGTTCGTTCTCCACCGAAGACACCTGTGGTACGTGCTTTTGCAAATATTTCAGTATTATACAAGTTATATTTCTTTTAGATTCGTACCGAACATTTTCGTCGTCTTCGTAGTTATTTAAATTTTTTTCCATGATCTCTGACTACACAGCTCTTTTCATTTTTCATGTACCATTCTTTTTCCTTCTTCAGTTTACCATTTTCACGACCCTTTCTTCTCGTTTGGACTTCATGACCTCAGTCCTTATTGGCATTTTTGGTAGTTGGTTAAATTGTTTTGTGCAGAAGCTGTTGATGCCGACCTCCGCATTTCGAAGCGAGCTGGTTATAACAGCAAGCCAAACTGTCCACTTTTGCTTGAACATTGGAGGTCATTTCGCCTCCAATGTTGAATTTCCTTCGAGTGATTCTTAATTGTTGAACAGTTAACTGCGTACTTGCTATTTCTATTCTTGATGACTGCTTTACCCGAATGTTTTTCGTATCTTCATTGTCGAGCAAAGCGGATTACTTCAGTCAAATGATTTTGGCGATTCGAAAACGTGAATATCATTGTGAAGCTCACCTAGAATTTTGTTCATAATGTGGACTAACTTTGTAGTAGGTTTTCGGCTTTTATGCTGATAGAACTGCGGTGTTGAGCGCAAATGGTGTGTTACATACATTGCTGAGTGTAGAGCTGCGTAGTCGGTTGAGCTTGTGGAATCGGCCGATGCATCAGATGTATTGCTCAGTTCGTGTTTTGTCTGCTTCTCTTCTTTAGGCCTGCCAAGCAAGGCTTTTTTTGTTGCTGCCATTCGAACCTAAAACTTGGGTAAGTAGCCACTTGTACAAATTGTATTAGGAAAGAAGTAAAAGCGTAACGAGAACTTGACCAGTATATGGAGGCAATACAAGTGGCGAGTTGTATCTACAACATCGTAAAGGCTTCTGAAACAAATTCATGAAGCATTATGAAAAACCAGACAGGCATAGCAAATAAGTACTGGTTATGTGCATGCGAAGTCCAACAGTTGGTGTCCACTCTACCTCAGACGAAAGGAAAGAAAGAATTGGAGACAATGTGAAGAGGGTCTATACGAATGAGTTACGGTATCTGTATATAGAATGTGCGGAAACGCTAACAAAGTCGCTATGGCATGTCATCTTACCACACAGGACGGACACAGCGGGACATTGTTGCAGGGCGAATACATGAAACAACGAAGCAACTCACCTAATAAATATGTGGTAACATGATAAGATAGAGTGCATTCTCTGAAATTTTGAGAATAGCCTCTATACGTGTCCTTAAATCAAGCAGTGCCTTTATTCTGTAACCTTCCACATCGAGCCTCCCTACGTTTCACATTATCGGATTCGCTAAGTCTTCGGATCATTTTCAAACATAGTGTGTCACCAAGCCTAAGTCAGTGTAAAATTTATGGGTGAATGATGTGGATGTTTCTTTTAAGCAGTCATCTCTCATATTACTACCTCAAGCAGCTGCTCTGTGCTTCTGCTACCATTCATTCACTACTATGGTTGCCTACCGTAGGCCTTCTAATCGACAATGGTTGTCGTGATTGTTTACCACTCTCTAATAGATTAAAACGTATCGAATATAGACAAGTCATGAAGACGGACCTTCTCATCGCTCGTGTTAAATCGCGACAGAGAAACTCTGCAAGGCTTTTTCAGTGTAGTGTGGAAAACGTTTCATATCTGTTCTCTTCTAAACGTTGATTCACTTCCAGCATGAGTCCAAAGCTTTCACAGTAAGAATCAAGGTAAATCAGAACTTCCAGAAATTAACACGCTGTATGTTTTTAGGAAGAGTGAATGTTTTAACTTCGAAGTGGTCTAGTAATTGTCTTCGTTTGTGTTTCCTAAACATTTCGTTTTAACTGTTTTAACAGAGAATATTTTTAACCGCAAAATATTATACTCTAGAGAAGAAAGGATCACCAAAATATTGTTTTATTGTATGTCTAGGTATTTTAATAGTAAGGAACTACGCAACACTTCCACCTAAGGCTATAGTCATCTTATCTTACTTGGATACTTGCATGGTCCGTTCACACGAGTTGTGCGAACCCCAGCACATTTGCCATTCGTTTTCTTCCCTTTTTCTGTCGTGCTTGGTGTTGGTTTTATTCGAGCATGGTGGCGCGTGCAAGTCTCAGACCGTGACCGTGACCTGTAAAATAACTGCGAGTGCAGCTGATTAATTTTGCCTACGAACGCGTCCGCCCAACGTGCAAGTGGTACTTCTAGGTGACACTTGCATTCTCGTAGAGTCCACTCTACAGGTCTTTTCGTCCATCTCTCGTATGTTTTTCTCATTATGTGACCAGCCCATTTATGTTTCGCTATCGATGTATATTCTTCTGAATCTCGAAAATGTGACAGATTTCTAAGATCAGAGCTTCGCATTCTGACTAGATATTGAGAGTGCCCGTTATATTTCAGAAGACATCGCTTAAGCGCTCTGTGAGTAGTGCGGAATATTCTTGACGTGGTTGAGGTATTAGGCCACGTCTCTGCACCATAATAGAGAGCTGGGAGGACCATTGAATCGAAAAGGTAAAGGCGGATTTTCAGTCCTTCAGTTGCGCAGTAGCTTCTTTGAGAGGCCCGAATGCGGCTCAAGCTGCTCTCCTTCTTCCATATAGTTCCTCCTTCATGCTGTTTTCCATGTTCATTGATCGCCCAAGGTATATGTACGAGGTGGTCTCTGCAATCAGAGTACCATCGAGTTCAATTTTTTCGCCTTCGCACCATGGGTTTTCATGAACTGATGAACTCAGTCATCATATATCAATCGAGATCGTTTCCTGAACACTGGTACCAATTTTAAGTTAAAAAGGTCCGCACAAAATATGTACCTTATGAAGACCAACACTATCTGCAGGAGTGACACGTCCAGTAACACCGATCACATTGCTGCTGGCGCGCTCAGAGGCGAAAGGACGCAGTTCCCACGAAATCCTATCCGTCTCTCAATTTCGTCCCATCTCCATGGACGACTTCGATGTGATTCCACATCACTTCAGTTTGTGCCGGCTATGATTTCTGTCAGTACAGTAAACGTGAAAGGATGAAAGGATAAAGCTTCAATCCCTCAATCAATCTCTAAGGGATGAGCGCGCCTTGCTTTCGGCTTTATCAAGAATAATAAAGTTGATTGATTGCATATCTGCCCATATACAATGGCTTACGGTGAGCAACCGTATCAGCGAGGTTTTCGCCTCACTCAAGTCTAGTATCAATTTTCTTCCGACCACAATTGGTTGGAAGCTCTGGTGAACCGGGGGGCAGAGTCTACCAAAGACTACGTGAGTACTGCAGTGCACCTGTAACCACTGCGCCTCACTCCCCTCACAATGAACGTAGCCGAGGACAAAGTTCACTTCAAAACTGGATGGATTGTTTTCGCACTTTTAGCGATAAATGAATAGAGTGACTGCTGAAAATAAACAGCTGTTGGTTGGCTTATCCACCATGGACAGAAGTTTTTCGAATCTGGCAAGAAAATCGACGTAACGCTTCAAATTTGAAAACAATGTATAATTTCCACATAGATTTGTAGTAATACGTACTGTGAATATGCTTGTAGCTCAAAATACTGCTTAAACGTTGTACTCCGTTTCAATGTTTTTTATTAAAAGGATAAAGCTCTCGGCGTTGATCAATCCTTGAGGGATGCGTCATGTATTCGACTTCATTAAGCATCGCCTAGAGGTGATTGATTGCATATCTGGCCTTTACAATTACTCGCACTGGCCTACCTATGTATCGAGCCAATGATGCTATCCTCCCACACAAGTCTGGTACCAATTTTTCGACCCCGGAGGGATGGAAGGCTTGGTGGGCCATGGGCACGGGCATCCATTTCACGTGTGTGCTACAGGGTGCCTCCGACCACCGCGCCACACGCGCCCTACTGGTGAGGAGAGTTTTAAGATATTCAAACACGGACGCAGAAAGCACGCGCTTCCATATGCCTTATCCCCTGCGCTCAAATATGAATAATAGTAGAAGATATGTGTTATTTGTATTTTTTATTTTACATTTTACACTACTCATCTTTCAAATCTACTATTAGGGATCCCATCACTTCTTGCATTCTATTCGTTTCCTCGCATCCATCATCCGTTTAGGTCTTTCAGCTTTTTCGTGTGGATTCGGGTGCTGCTTGAGAATTTTCTTTCATCGTGAATGCCGTTGAATGCTAGTCGAGTTGATTCTTCCTATAGTCCTGAGATGCCGGGCTGGAGCGTTCCCATTTGGATCGCAGAGAGTGAACTATAACCAGGGAAGTCTGGTACGATTTTTCTGACCCTAAAGGGAAGAGAAGCTTGGTGAGCCCAAGTCAAGGTCGAGCCAAAACCGTGTTCGTGATGTTCAGTACCACTACCACTGTGTTACCTGCCCTCTCACAGAACAATGTTAAAACGTAATCAACGTTCGTTCAAGGAATGGTTAGCAGAAATTGAAAGCTTCATGATTAGACGGTGGATGAAGCTTTTTCATCATAGACAACAGTTAAGTATTTTCCAAAACATGTAAAAAAAAACATGAGACTGAACATGTAGGCGCATATAGGATGCTTAAAATGCAAAAAACATAAGAGTGAGTTAAAAAATGCAAACAGCGATTTAAAGAGTGGAAGACAACGAAGGGCATTATCACTCTTCGCCGCCCAAGAGATAGTATGCATTGGGTGTGATGCATGCCACATGCGACGGAAAATTACACGCAGTTCTGTGCAATTGACAAAAAGAAGCAAGCCTGGCAGCATATATGCTAATGATGCCTGGAATTTTCAGGCAGTTCAGTCGGTATACCTGAACTGCCTTTGTTGAGCTGATGCGAGGTTGGTGTCAGTTTTTGTTGTTGTTGTTGTTGTTGTTGTTGTTGTTGTTGTTGTTGTTGTTGTTGTTTTTCTTGCTGTTGCTCGATGCCTGACGTTTCGGCGACTTCGCTTTCTTCAGAGCCGTTTTCTTAATTAATTTATTTAGTTTCCTTAAGAGGTCCCACATATGTCATATATCGACTATTTATGCCGGAGTTAATGAAATATCGGTCTTTTGAGTTAGTTCATTGGAATGCGATCGAGTCGGTAATGGCTTCCATACCATCTTGCCGACCTTCATCGCCGTAATGGCAGTGCATTACTCATTTGGCGATCCAGTACGATTTAGTTTTCTTCGTGGACAAGCCTATTATATTGTTCCGAGATAAAGATGAGTGGGAAAAACAGGGCACCAACAGCTGCACGATTTCGCTGCATCTTTGTATTATCTGTGCTTCACCGCACCTTCTAACGGTTTACCGCATCATCGTGGCTGGGTGTTTCTCGGTGTTGAACTGCGATGTACAGTGTGGGAATTCATCCCACTGGCAGAGTCTCCTAAGAACGATTTCGGCGTTTCCATCGGGAAGCCAGCTAAGAGAATCTCTCTGATCGGGAATCTCTCTGATCCACAAGGGCTGCTACTGCCTGTGGTGGTGACGACTTGGGCCAGACTTTGGCCTGGCTGGCTTCGAGACTCCAGTGAATCACAATGGCTTAACCAGCAAATTCGAAAAAGTGATTATGCTGAGGTCCGCATAACCAGTGAGGAAGGGCCATTTAAGTTTCTAAATAACAATGCTTCACCGCAAATTATCCTAGAACCACTTCCATTTTGTCCTCTGTTGTCGTGTTCCTGGCACACTAGTTTTTTAATTTGTTGCAAATTCGTTACCGCATTAAAACATCACCTGTATCACACTTGTGCATCCCAGCACTTCTTGCATTTTATTATTTTTCTCGCACTGACCAACCACGAATTCCTTCGAACTTCTTGCACGTGGGTTCTGCTGTTGCTCGAAATTTCATCACCTTCGTCACGTATGCCGCCGAGTTAGAATAGCTGTGTCAGGGCGTTCCCATGTAGATTACAGGAAGTGGGTTTCTCCCGGACATGTCCGGTACTAAATTACCGAGCCTGGAAGGATGAGAGACTCGGTGAGCAACGAGAGCGGTCCAGCGACTGTCACGGTAGGTTGGCGTAGCGAGGGGATCGCTACCACTTCGTTACCCGCTCGTTTTCCTAGTATAAGAACACAAGAATTCAAGTCTTTCACTGCTATGTAGAGTAACTTACCGCTACTTCTGCGTATATCTGGTGTGCTTGCTTTCTATGGATATATGGACGTTTTAACGCCTGTACAGACATGTACGTATGGATGAATATGAACGTACTTTTGCATATGTTGTATGTTTGTCAGTGTTATTACATCCTTTGCATAACATTGTATATTTGTTAGGGTGTTATGTCGTCAAATCCTTACTATACAGTATGACGTCTTTCATGTTTCTCCAGACAGCCACCTAAAGATCTTTTTGGTTTAGCGCTTCGACCGTGCCAGGAGGCAGCATTTGTTTTCTCCAGCACCAATGGCTTCTCATTTTAAACCTACCATTTAATTTTAAGTTCTGAAACAAATGATTAAAGGCGACTATATGGGAATGCGCTTCTTCAATAACTCCAGTCTAAAATATAGCGTTAAATCTCTGGTTTCTACCTCATTTTTGCTTTGCTAGCGTTTCGAGGTCGTCGCTTCGTCAGGTTGTAGCAGCTGAAAAAATGATATTCATCGAACCATCTTCTAAAATTTTGATTTTGTTGATCTCACTGATAGAGAGAAATGTCCATGAGGTCGACAATGGTAAAGTTCGTTTAACTTGTTGCTATCGATTACGAAGCGTTTCAAGAACAGTTCCTGCTTAACAATTAGTTTACTCACTTTTAGTAGTCCATAGAATATACCGAACATTTGTAGGTACTTTTGCTGTCTATTTGTTGAAGTCATAACTTGTTTCAGTTAGAAGAAATCCAAGTACTAACTGTCACTTTAAGCTTAAACTAAACATAGGACGACCTTAGAAAGAACTTAGACTCGCATTAGTTCACACATTATCGATTGTTCATTCTCTTAGTGGGTTAGCTTACCAGTACGTAAAGGATTGCTTCTTTAAAATACTGTTATATTTTCCAGCGTGCGCTCGTACAACGAGTGAAGGAAAGGCTAAAAACCAAGTACAATATGACGGATGCTGACTACGACGTATTAGAAGTTCGTTTCTTGAAGATTTCCACCTACAAAAAAAATCCCTTGATTTCTATTCGGCAATTTTAGCGCTCTTCGGAAGTTTGTTTCAAACATCCAAGAAAGCAGTATCTTGAAAACTGGCTTTCTTCTCCACCTTCACCTTTCAGCTTCGGCATAAATTATCAATACTTAGATTGTTAAGCCATCTTGAGGTTGTTATGAAAGATTTATTCGGCCAACGTTTCGGCGCCTACGCCTTCCTGTTGACCAATTAACAAGTGTAAGAGGGGCTTGTCGAGCGAGAGAGAGTTGAGCGGTGCTCCTCTGAAGAAGATTCACCTCGATGTAACAACGAAAACCCATTTCGCAAAGACGAACGACTGTGGACAATCAACTCCAGTCAATTCGGCTCTGAAGGAGACGAAAGCGCTGGAACGTTAGCCGAGCAAACCTTTTCTAACAACCACTTTATTTTTACCACTCCAACATTCTGTTCATTCATTAGTGAGTACTTCTTGATTTCCTTATTTTTACCATTTTTAGGCTACGATCGTAAAAAACGTTCCACATAAGGCGGGTTATCAGTGGAAGTTTAGTGGTGCTTTCTATTTTGCAACTACTGTCATCACCACAATAGGTATGTCCATTACGATGCTCCTTGAAGAGAAACCTAAAACGTCTTCAGTAGGTTGGATATCGCCTAAGTTATTGATCCTTTTCATCCCTTAATTCGGTGATTTCCACGTTTATCTAGGTTTTGCAGCTCTGTTTTATTACGCGGCTTTGTTCTTTGAACTAACTCTTAGAAACACTGCGATTGATTTACAACGGAAATGAACATGCACGTCGAGATATATCTTCTCCATAGAACCTTTCCAGTTATATGTTTCCTTTAACTACTTGGTTTTTAAAGGCTTCTTTTTTGAATTGTAATAAAATTTTATACCAATCTGAAAAAAATTTAGGTTACGGTCACAGTACTCCACTCACAGTCGGTGGTAAGCTTTTCTGTATGTTCTATGCATTGGCTGGAATACCTCTTGGACTCGTTATGTTCCAGAGTATCGGTGCGTTACGTTCCGTCTTTGCTTAAGGTCCTTTTTTGGATATAATTCCTTTAAACACAACCAAGCTGAACGTATAGTACTGAAATGGGAAAAAAGAAACAAACCTAAGCACCATATGTGTGGTCGATCAATTTAACCCTGGGGAAGATCACTGGCTTTAGTATGTTAATAAGATATCCTTTAACAATATATTTGCGATCAACACCATGAGTTGTTTTCGAGAAATGACAACGAGTTTTTTTCCTTTGGAATCAAATCACCGTTAAACCAGCTTGTTGCATCTCATTGAATTCTGTCTCAGTTGTTAAATTTATCAGTATTCGTCTACGACATCTCAACGATGCAACATTATAGACCTATCTATGAAACAGCTTTACAGAATATGAGATACCAAGATGTACAAAGTGCAGTGTCTCAGTCGAGACACAGGTATTAAATTGCAACGAAGGTAATGACCGCTTTTGAACGAACTGTTACTCAGAACAATAAACCCTGAAGTCTAAATATTTTTCTTAGGACATAAGCAAGTTCATTTTTTCCGATAACATCTAGTGCTCTGGAACCGGCATATTCTTCGTTTGGTTTCTTTAAAGGTTTGGCTGTTAGAGACTTCTTCTTGGAAGTAGTTGTCGAGGTGCCTGAAAAAGTGGAAGCAGTTTGGCGGAGGGATATTCGTGGGCGAGAAAGGGTTTCTCAGCCCAATTTATTGAACTTCTAAATCTTGTGCGATGTAGGACCAGACGTTTTTGTGCAAGAGGATTGAGCCTTTCCGGTTATCCTATTTTGGAGGTATACAGTGAGTATTTGTAGGTCTTCATCGATTTCATGGCAGTATTTCTTTGCTGCAATCGCTTTCCCAAAGTTCGAGATGGTTCATTGGATCTGCGGATACCGTAGCAGTCACTTCCATGTGCTCAAAACGAATAGCTTGTTAAAACGTGGAAAATATGTGCTGATGAATATTCCGATTGGGAAAAAGTGTTTAGGTGCTTCCTACCGGTCCACCCCGATGAACAGCTTGTTTTTTCATGTAGAGTCTGCTTTTAACGCAAAAATTTCTTTGCGACCTATCGAGAAATTTTTCAATGCTCAGTTTCGATTATCACCTTCAGAGATTCTCTATCGCCTGCGAGATGTTCTCTGATCCCGTACTTTAATGGCATTTCTGTTTGCTTCTACTGTGGCATGTTCGAGCCAAAACTCGTAAAGTGAGACGATATTTCAGTGTTGCTGAGATATTTGCAAAACTCCGGACTGCAGGTGTCTGCGGTGATGAACGAACGCGCTACTGTCCTTTCCGGAGAGTAACGCGTTCACCCCACACCATGCGGGTCCTTCGTTTCGTCTGTCTCTCAGCTAGTTCTATCGACCACTTCCCATCAGCAATCACTCACCGCAGACACCTACGGTCCGGAGTTTTGCAAATACCTCTTCATCGTTGTAGTTGTATTTCGCAATATACCCTGCCATTAAAAAGAGTAGGCAGTAAACAATGTTGAAATAGAGACGATATTATTTGCACTGAAAGCGTCCTCTAACCAACCTAGGTTGTTTCGGAATTGAATGTTTGAAAGCAACAAGAATGGGAATCGATGTTTGTAAAATCTATAACGAACGAAAAAACTGCAAGAATTTTTGCAGCAGTATAACCCAGGTTAGAAAATTATGGTATTTGAAAATCAGTAATCCTCTAAATTCAGGTGAGCGCATGAATACTTTCGCTGCCAGGCTGTTGCGAGTTCTGAAGAAGGTTTGTGATCTTGGATATTGTAATCCAGCGCGTTACCTTAAAAACATGTTCTGAACCTGCCTTCCAGAAAGTGTACATGTTCAAGAAGACATTGATTAATAATTTCATTCTCCTGGTTGTCATAACGGTGAAGTGACAATAAGTAATAAGTGTCAATAGAAAACTAGCTGAGATACAGGCGAAACGATCGACCCGCATGGTGTGGTGGTGAGCGCGTTAGCCTCCAGAAAGGGTAATAGCGCGTTCGTTCCCTTCCGCAGACACTGCGGTGAGGATTTTTGCAAATATCTCATCATCGTTGTGGTTGTACTTCGCATAATACCCTACCGTGAAAAATTCTAGTAGGAAGCAAATAAGAAGTACACATAGTAAAGTGTTATTTATATGCTTATGGTCATTTTTTCTACATGAGACATAGATTGTTAGTGAAAGTTCTTATGTCAAATTCGTTTGTTTTTCATGTATAATTAGCAGCAAGTCATGTACAAGCAAAATAAAAACATTCACACATGAACACACTACTAGGAACTCCGAACAATACGACGGTCTTCCTCATCGTGCCTTGATTTCATAAGTTCTAAAGTTTTGTAGTATTCGGTAATGTTGACTCGGTTATTTCCAGGCTGTAGGTCGAGCGCCAACAGTAACTCATATTGACCTGATATTTGTGGCTTCGGGACTGGGAACATTACTCATCGCATTCGGAGCTTTGGCGTTCTCAAAATACGAGAACTGGACATATTTCGATTCGCTCTATTACTGTTTCACCACTCTCACCACCATAGGTTAGTTCAATATCGGTTCGGTGTTGCTTTTCCTAGTTTTCTAACGCTTTGTCCATTCTTCGTATACCTTTCCTTCATGAGTCGTCACTTGAGTTGTAATAGCAGTTAGACTATTCAAATTTCTTAATGTGTCGGTTTTTCTCAAGTCATTTTACAAATATAGTAAAACAAAAGGCACGTGTGGTGCAGTGGTTGGAGGCACTGTTGCGACACACTTGGAATCGATCCCCGCGCCCATAGGCCACCAAGCCTTCCATCACTCCGGGGTCTGAAAATTAACACCAGACTTGTTTGAGAGGATAGCAGCACTGGCTCGACACATCGGTAGGCCATTGCGAGTCATTATAAAGGCCAGATTTGCATTCAGTTACCTCCAGCGATACTTAATGAAGTCGAATTCATGACGCATTCCTCAGGGATTGATCAACACCGAGAGCTTATCCTTTTTTTATACTAAAATATAACTTTTCTTCTTTTTCGTTATAAATGTAGACTGCTTCAACTATACATCGGACTATGTCTTTACGAATCTGCTAGATAACCTTCAGTCCTCCTTTGTTTTGCTTCTTATTCTTTAATCACTTTCTAGATTATTTTTTAATGAGGATCAGAGACTTCCGTTTGCTGAAAGCAGCACAGGAAAGATGTGGAACGGTGTGCATCAGTATCATACTTGCTTATACTTTATATTCTCATTGATGGAAAAACTACTTCGCAGTACTGTAACGCTACTCTCTTCTTTCTTACCACCTTTTTTTAAAAATTTTTTTTATATGGTCCGTCTTCATGCCTACCATACGAATCCCAGCACTTCTCACATTCGATTTGCTTCCTCGCATCTATTGCCCACGGAGATTTTCCAACTTTTACGTGTGGCTTTGACTGCTTCTTGAGGATTTTTTCATTCCATCTTGAATGTTGTAGAATGGTGCTCGACTCGATTCTCCTTGTAGTCCTAAGATAGCCGGACTGGAGAGTTCCCAGTTGGATTGCAGATTTTTTCAGACAAGTTCGGTACCAATTTCCCGACAGCGGAGGGATGAGAGGCTTGGTTGGCCCAGTGCGGAATCGAACTGGCACCATGGTCGTGATGACGGAATTTACTACCACTGTGCTATCCGCCCCTACTCTTTCCACCTTTCACCGTCTTTAAAATATGCGAACTGCCTAGTTCTGATTTTTTAGTGCCTTTGCCACTCCATACTGATATTTATATCTCATCAAGTTGTTCCGCTTTACAAAGTATATTTATTGCATTGTACTTCATATAGTCCATATCCTTATTTCCAATTAACGACAAATTACTGTTTTTATCAGTTCTGAACGCTGCGTAATGTCTCCGTTTTGCAGGATTCGGTGACTTTGTGGCCTTACAGAAAGGTGGGGCATTACAGAATAAACCAGACTACGTGGTTTTCTCCTTGGTGTTCATTCTGTTCGGCTTGACGGTGATTTCAGCGGCCATGAATCTGCTCGTACTGCGATTCCTCACCATGAACACCGAGGACGAGAAGAGGGATCAACAGTGCGTTGTTTTCATTTGACACAGACACCTGACACAGTCACCACTGAATTCTTACACTAGGGAAGAGAAGGTTTCTTTAAAAAAAGATTCAAAAACGGCGAATAAATCTACCCTGAAGTGAAATGGCTTTCGCTCAATAAATATCGAACCTGTAGATCTTAGCATTACTTTCGAGTGGTCTGGCATAGGTTTGAACAGGCACTGTTTCTGAAGCAGTATATAATTTCGTTAGGTAGAAGCCATTAGGTAGAAAGCTGGCTGAGAGAAAAGCAAAGCATTAGTGCAGTGGATAATACATGAACCCCCGGAAAGGGTAATGGTGTGTTCTAATCTCACCTTGGGTCAGGTTTTGCAAATATCTCAGCGGCTTTATAATTGTTGTATTTCATATCATACCATGCCGTAAAAAGTAATAGTAGGCAGCAAATAAAAAATTAAACATAGTATCTAATTTGTTGGTCCAGGGGAAGTGAAATGGAAGGATACGGTAAGTGATACTTAAAAATTAACTGCCACGACCGACTTTCTATTAACCTCGGCATTGATCACGTAATTTTCTTCGTATTTTTGTTGAGCAAACGCGAGGTGTTATTATTCTTTATTCACGCACAAGCTGACGTTTCGGCGGATTTCGCCTTCCTCAGAGCCGCTTCCTATGAGGTTTCCACTAAGTAATTATCGACGTATACATAACCTACTAGGCATATTTTTGTGCGAAATTAGGTTTTTCGTGGAAAGGAATGAAAACCTCTAGGCTCAAAAAACGAAGTCTCAAAAACACCATTAATTGGGATTTATTTATATTGTATTCTTTCTTTGATGAGCTTACACGAGGTTGATAATGATATTTATTTATTATCGGCTAACGTTCCGACGTCTTCGTCTTCCTCAGAGCCGATGATCCGAGTCGATGGTCCATGCTTGTTGTTCGTCTCGACGTTGCAGCTTCGCGTTCGTGTCGAGTCAGGTCTTCCTCAGTGAGCCATCTTCTCGAAAAGAAATTTTATTCAGATTCTTCGTATTTTTGTTGAGCAAACGCGAGGTGTTATTATTCTTTATTCACGAATAAGCTGACGTTTCGGCGGATTTCGCCTTTCTCCGAGTCTGAAAAGGTCAAATTGATAGCAATCTACTCGGCCAGATGCCTCCATAACCAGACAAAGAAACTCTAAACCAAGATTTCAATCACTTTGAACACAGCTTTGCACACTCACCGCTTTCTATGAGGTTTCCACTAAGTATGTCACGTAGAGACCAACCGCTCAGAAATCACATGGAAGCATAATGTGCCCCTCCCATCAGAATAGCAGTCTTATATACTGCCCATTATCACGCGTGATAATGAGGCATTCTTCTCTGCGGTTCATTTTCGGATTTCTGGAATTAATCCAGAGTGCCTCGAGAGTTTTTCGCGCCTGTGTTCTTGATTCGCGTGCTAGGATCGTGACACATACTTCAAAGTCCTCCCCGTTATGTCTCTGGGTCCTATGCGTACCTAGCGGAGTATTTGGTCTATGTGTGCCGGCTAGGTGTTCTTTTATGCGGACACAGAAGGATATGCCCGTTTCGCCAATGTATTCGTCACCACACGTCTTACAGGAGATCAGATAAACTATACCCGAGCTCATGCAATCACCGTTTCTATCTACCACTGGGGCAAATTATGCAATTTTGAGTTGCACACAGACGGTCATATAGGCGGTTACGAACTAGCTGGCGCTTAAGATTACTCGGTGGTATTTCAACTACGCTTACCGAATTCTCTAAGCCCGCCCTTCTTAAGCAGCGTTTTATAGCAGTACTTATATCATTTGAGGTGAAGGGTAGGATAAACGGACCCTTCTATCGCTACAGTTGTCGTTTGGAGGCCTAGGATTTCTCCTACACCTATCCTGAGCTACAGTTTCGTAGCCATTAGAAATGGCTATTTGCCGTGCCAAGTTCCGGGACTCCTCTCTCTGCTCTCTTCCCGTGCACACGTTGGTTGCTGTTCGAAACATGTTTCTTATAAGCGCCCTTTTCGTGCGAGAGGGGTGAGAGGAGAGGTAATGAACCAAGATGTTTTTACTACTTGGCTTTTGGTACCACTTTGTAATGTAGCGATTTTCTGATAGGTGAACGTTCGTTCGTTCGTTTGTACGTTCAAAAATGGAAGCCATTTTTCTTTCGGCTTTTCTCGGGTGAACTTGATATACTTTTACTGTGCATTTAACAACTCGAAACATTTGTCCATTTCCTCTCGTGTTGAGCAAAGGACAAAACAGTCGTCTACATACCTACAGTAGAGTAGCGGTCCGAGATCAGTCACCGGTGCTTCCACCTTAGACCTAAATGCAATGGCAAGGCTTGGAGCTAGTCGTTGTCCCATTGCCAACCCTCTTATTTGAGCGTAGTACTTTCCAGACCATCTGAAGATTGAGCAGCTCAAGCATTCTTTTAAGAGTGCCATCAACTGCTCTATCTTGAAGCCATACATGTTTATTTCTCCTTCGTGTTGTGTAAGGAGTTCGAATATGGCTTGCATTGCGGAGTCATTCGACACGTTTGTATAAAGGGCGGTAACGTCGAAGGACTCCATCACGCACGCGCTGTTGGGCTGCGCACTAGTAGACGATCCAAAAACATCTGGGTATTCGTAAGATGGGCTGGAATGTGTTTCAACAACTGGCTAAATATTAGGGTTAAAAACCATGTTATCCTGTCCGTTGGCCCGTCTACGCAGCTAATGATAGGTCTAACCTTAAATAGTGATGGATCGTTAGATGCAAGATCATCGCTGGATAGTAACTTATGAGTTTTTATAAGTAAGTACAAGACGGGGCATGTTGGTAAGTCAACTTTAAGTTGAGAGATAACTGATGGTTTTAAACCAGCAGCCCTTGCCATTTTGGCCCATTCGTGATTCAATTTTCGGTATTTTCTTTTAAATTCCTTCTCAGATGACTCTAGTGAAATGCCGTTACTGATGACAGATGGAGAATACGATCAACTTATTCAACATTCCCACGTTAGTACTACGAGAGTAGTGTTTGGAAATAACCAAAAGCGTCTGTTTTCATAAACATGAGCAAATCCGCCAACACGCAATCGCAGAGCAGCAGGAAATCACGCTCTTGCGACCGAACTTGCAAAGCTGTGCAGAGAGGCGGTAAAAGGAGATCCCAATGGGACAGAAGGAGCACTAATGAATGAAGCTGCAGAGGCGGGGAAGGGCATCCGCAACGCCCACCAAAATTTCGCTAATTATTAGGCCAACATAATTGCACATCGACGCCCAAACGAAATAGTTACAGCTCCAGAAACCATTGTAGAAAATTATTTACGGTTACTATTCGGATCTTTTCAATTACCACTTCATTAAGTGAAGTAAAAGAGAACGCATATATCATCCTATTGGTTTTTCGTTGCGAAATCCCGCGTGCTATTTCGTAGGTGAGGAATTATACAACACGCGATCCCAACAGGATAACGCTAGAACATCTGAAGAACCTTCTGTTATCCTTCAACACACTAACTCGACTCATCACACGTCCCTTTTGGAATAAAAGATTCCTATTCAAGGGTAAACCATATTTTTGTTCAAAAAGGAAGACCCTTACGACATGATAACTGCCTCCTAATTTTCCTGCTTTCTGCCCTCTGTAAACCCTTAACCTGATTCATCTTGCAAAATTTGGGCACCGTCTTGCCTATTTGTGTGTTGGCGTGTGTACCGGTGTGTGTGTGAGGGAAGATGTTCGAGTTCCAGTTATTGTTTGATTACTGTGTCTAGTGCCAAATTTTTTTATTTTCAAGGACCTATGGAATAGACATACTCGCAACGGAAGCAGACCAAAATGTTTTCGTTCTTCTGTAAATTTTCAAGCCTTATGTTATTTTGGCCATGGATCTTCTTCATAGAGGGATCTCATGCCGGTTAGTTGCGAGAGAACGTGATGCGTTCCCAGGTGGCGGATGAGGGCTTAATCGTGAACGTTCGCCTGCTCCGATATGGCACATAAAAGATAAAGTATAAAACTCTCGATGTTGATTAATCCTTGAGGGATGTGCCATGCATTCGGCTTTGCTAAGCATCATTAGAGATGATCGAATGAATATCTAGCCTTTACAATAACTCGCGGCTGCCTACCGATTTATCGAGCCATTGATATATCGTTCTAGACAAGTCCGGTATTAATTTATTGACCCCGGAGGAATGGAAGGCTTAGTGAGTCTGGGCGGAGATCGATCCCATATATATTGCCGGGCTCCTCTGACCATTGCACTACACGCTCCCTTTTGGCGCACACCTTCTGTATTTACAGTCACGTATTCGGTAATGCGTGCGTGGGTGTGTTTTGTTTATGCGGATTTCATTCTACGAGTCAGTTCGGCTAAAAGCCGACGATCGAGAGACGGAAACTAAATGGGAAACGGTAGGGCTAGCATCCAACAGATAAGCCCCTCGTCTACTCTGGGACAAACTGGCCACCTACACTTGAATAAACCCAGTACTCGCCAATGTGAAGATCTGTACCTACAATTTACGCACACTTGCATCTGAGTCCTCAATAGGGGGCTTGATCATGCAGGCAAGAAGGACATCATTGGACTGGCCCAGACGAGAAGGCGTCATCCATTTAAAGCTGTCTATGACACCAGAGAAGAACTGTTCTTCAGTGAACATGCGACAATAGAAGTGTATGGACGTTTGGCCTTGAACATCGATTCATTCGAACAATTAACAACCCAAATTGGCTTTTACGGTTGAAGAGATGTGGATCAATACTGGCTTCGTCGCTCGTCGTCTACCATGCGACATGAAGCTATGACAAACGCAAAATCGAGTCGTTCTATATGGACTTGGAGAAGTTCCGCAAAGATCATACGTTCTTTAACGTTATAATTGGAGATTTCTGCTTTATGATTAAACCCAGAAGAACGTCTGAAGAACCTCACATGGGGCCCACGGATTGGAATGGAACCAGCTTTGAGTGACTGCCTAGCCTTCTCTTAGCAACAAGGATCATTTATGGTAAATCACAATTCCAAAAGCCGCGCTCTCAACGCTGGACGTGGGAGACTTCCAATGGAGAGTGCCATAACGAAATAGACCGCATCATAGTAAATAGAAGGTTTTGCCAAACCGATGTCGCTGGTGTCCCAAAATTCTACACGGGATAAGACCATCGTCTCCTTCATGCAAGATTTCGTTCTCGCGGGGAAGAGAAAAAGCCATTAAATTCAAAAGCCGAAGTCCCAGAACCACCACATGCTGGGACTTATTCAATTGATTAGTCGGCTGTTGGGAAGATGCCGTTGTCGATAACATCGACGAAAAATACGATCGGCTCATTCAACGTCTTCATGTTAGCGCTATGAAAGCTGAGAGTTCGAAAGTCACCAAGAGACGTTTGTCTCGAGGAACACTCGAGCTGATACGCTAGCGTGGAATCGAGTGAGCTACAGGCAACCGCGAGCTAACGTCCGAACTTGCAAAGTAATGTAGATAGGCGATAAAAGATCTTAGAGAAGAGCAGCAGTAATAGTCGAAGCTGAAGAGGCTGGAAAAAGCGTTCGTAAAGCCCACCTAAGCTTCCCCAATTGCATAACCAAAATGATTGCATTCTGACGCCTAGACCTAACAGTTACAGCTTTCAGAAAAGCAATGGAGAAAATTATTCATGATTACTACTCCGATCTCTTCAATAGCCACGTTCTCATGCCCTCATACAATTTAAAGGTGGATAGACATTTCGTCCCACCTGATCTCCTTTCCGGAATATGACATGCTATTTTGTCAGTAAAAAAAATCAAATAACATCTAGACATAATAAGTTCTCAAAACCTGAAGAATCTTCCTCCATTCTTCACGAACACACTAACTCGGCTATTCACACGTTACCTGTCTGAATACAGGGTCCCCACTCAGTGGGAAGCAAGGAAGATCGTGTTATTGTTCAAGAAGGGTAACCTCAAAGATATCGGGAACTGTCGACCGATCAGTCTGCTATTTTTCGTCTAGTGGTAGTCAACATGATAAACGCCTTAGCTCCATACATGAGTAGGAGGAGACCAGCGGCTTGAAGAGTTTCAAGAGCATTGAGGATGTAGTGAAGAGAACAAAGAACACCTAACTTTTTGCTCACGTTTTCAATCCCGCGATACTTTATGCCTAAACATATGCGTCAGGAACCTGGTCGTTGCGTAAGCCGGATGAATGACCACTCAGCGTTATTGAACGTGCATTGAAAAGGAACATGCTACGAGTATCCCATTTCACACAAGTGGGGGAAAGAATTCGAAGCTCCGACCGTTGTCAACAATCAAAAAATCAAAGATGCCGTTCTATATTCCCAACTGTCGGAGATAAAGTGGACCGGAAACGTAACGGGTGTAAAGAACCAATGGAAAAGAGTCGTTAGTGACTGGATTCCCTGGAATGTCCATCGTGTGCAGGAAGTCCACGACCCTATGGTTAGTATTCTTCACGAAGATCTTAGAAGAAAGATAAGATGCCCAACGAGTGCTTAGAACAAGTAGAACCCACTGGGCTACTATTACACTCGTCAGAGAAAAATGGAAGATTTACTGGCCCCTCTTAAGTTACTCGATGGTGAACAGGATGACCGGTAGCAGATGATGTTGTTTTGGTACTCCTTTTCAAGCGAAGATGGTTATCCACTTTTAATGGCCTTCTGTTGCCTACTATTAAGGACCCCAAATAAAGATTTTTGCAGAAGGTCTTTCCTTTACGGAATGCGTTGTACAAGAGACAATTGCAACAAATACAATTCGCCTTTATCAACTAAATAAGTTGATATGTAGCAATTGTTGACACTGGTTTTCTTCCTGTTGATGATCAAGGCCGTGAGCGCCCAAGTTACACCAAAGGATCTACCACTAGTTGGTGAGATGAGTACCAAACGAATAAACGACAAACTTTAAGACAGTGACATTTTGCAACGGAAACTTTTCTCCACGAATAAAAAGGTCCCAGTTCTATATAATATAATTGCCACATGCCGATCCTCCTTCTTTTTGTCTTTCGTAGGGTGATCACTTCTACTTGTACAGATATTTGACGCAATAGTCCAGAGCCAGAGCATGAAAACGTTTCCGTGCCATGTCATGGACATGGTTCCAGTGGTGTTCTCATTAAACCCAAAATTTGAACTCTCAGAGGTCATCACACGAAATCGTGGACGGGAATGTTAAGTATAGGGTAAAGGTTAATTTGTTTGGGGTTTACTTTTCCACTGTGGTGCCGATGTGGACCATCTGGCCTGTTCTCAGATCGTCACCACATCCAGTTCCAATCCTTTGTAGATTGGAGTGAGGTTTACTACGAACTGCTTGTTGCCGTGACGACAATGTTTTCTGCCACCGGTTTACTCTTAGTTGCAATTCCTGATTAAAGTGTGCAATTTCTCAGCTTGGGGTAGTTTGCTAGTGCATAAAGAAACACTGCTGCACATCACAAAACTGATAGTAAGATCGCTGTATCGCTATCAGTATATAGGTAGTCTTCCTCATACAACTTTGAAACCTATCGTCATTTAACCTCGGTACTATAGTAATCAGCATGTGTTTCTATTGAGAGTTCACACGAGGTTGGTAGAGATGTTTATTCGGGAAACGTTTCGACGTCTTCATCTTCATCAGAGTAGACGATCCTTTTCAACAATTTTTCTCATACTCTTTCTCATATGCTGTTGTACCCTTAAATTTGTTTAAAATTGAAACCTTCAAAATTTCAAAGACAGAGGTTTCAAATTTTAAAATGTTTGACGCAGTTGGGGCAGTGGGCCACTTCAAAGACAGTCGCACGTCACGTTCTACTGGGCAGACCTTCGCGCTCTTTTGAGATACTGGTCCTGATTTTGGAAAAGAGAAAGAATACGTCTTGTTCTTTCCAAAAGATCAAAATGTGTAAAAGCTCTTTTATAATTTTGGGAAGCAACTCTCATTTAACGGCGTGGATAATTAACAAAGTTCTGTTTTATTTATGAGCTAACACGAGATTGCTATCCGAATTCTTCCGAAAAACAAATTCCTCTCTAGATATTCATTCAATCAACACCCCTCCTTTAACAAGGACACCACTGGGTGAAGTTCACCAATTGAGCGATGCTCCCTCCACACTATTCAACTCGGTGCTACAATGAACACCCACATCCCAACAACAACTAGTAGTGAACCAGTGACTTGGATCAATCCAGCTATGAAGAAGGCGAAGACGCCGAAACTTTAGCCGGTTAAATCTTTTATTCCAACTTAATGTCGGCTCAATCGTGTAGAAAGTTATTGATTATTGTTGCCGACGTTTAATGAAAGTCGGTTTTTAACATATTAAACTTTTATCCTGTTGAGGAAGGCTTGTGGCCTTCAGTGGTTTTTATAGCAGCCAGTGGATTCCGCATTGAAAGGGGGCGTATTTGTTTGTATTTAGATGGCACTGTTATTTATGAGTTGTATGCATTGAAATCATTGAATAAGTGCTTAAATTTTCTTAACACAAAACTGTTCTTTCATTTATAAAGTAAGACGAGATTGAAAACAAGGTTTATTCGGCTAACATTGCGACGTTTTCATCTTTCTCAGAGCTGATTATTCGCTTTGATGGTTGACAGTCGTTCGTACTTCCGGTGTTGTGTCTTCGTCATCACATCGAACCGAAGCTTCTCCATTGGAGCACCGCTCGAGTGAGGGATCCTCGCCCCGTGACACTATTTTATACAGGACGATTGTTTTCTATAGTGATTGTCTGTGATAATAATTTGTTTTTCAATGAATAATCCATCCTGCAGCAGTAGGTATATAAATAATCATAAAAGGATAAAGGATAAAGCTCTCGGCGTTGATCAATCCCTGAAGGATGCGCTATGCGTTCGACTTCGTTAAGCATCGTTTGGAGGTGATTGAATGTATATCTGGCCTTTACAATGACTCGTGGTGGCCTACCCATGTATCGAGCCAGTGCTGCTATCCTCTCAGATAAGTCTGGTACCAATTTGTCAACCTCGGAAGGATGGAGGCTTGGTGAGCCTGGGGTGCAGGGATCGATCGATACCATGTGTATTGCAATGTGCTTCCGACCACTGCGCTACACGTGCCCATGATCAATCATAGTTATTGGTTATTATTGATTACCATTGCTTATTGAGTTTATGTTAGCTAATATAATACCGACTGCTGCAAGACCCGTTGAAAAACAAATTGTCAATGAATAGTCGCTACCGTCTTGTACAAAAGAGAGCTTCTGGATGAGGTTGCCTCATTCGAATGGTGCTTAACTAAAGAACACTCGGCTGGTTATGAAGACACCACATCGAGAAGATGAACGGCAATGAACATTGACTCAGATCATCGGCTCTGAGCAAGGTAAAGACGTCGAAATGTTAGCCGATTAAACGTCCCTTACCAACCTCGTGCTAACCTATCAATGAAAGAATACAAACTGTTCATCCATATTGTATATACTTATGCCAGTTCTTCTGATGAAAGGTGCCTTATAGCAATGCCAATTCTATGTAGTGATGCTTCTTCATTCTTTTTTTTTTGATAGGATACCCGGAGCATTCTTTTTGTGTTACAGGGAGGCCAAATTGGCTGCTCAGGGTCTAGTGCGAGTCCGGAACAGACGTGTCGACTCGGACGACGAATTGGATTATACAGTTGGTGGATTACCTCTCAATGATAACATATCAGTAAGTTATCATATTTTATGCTCCAAAATTTACATCCTAACTCGTACTGGATACATCAAAGTTGATGACAATCTCAGTAAAAGAGCCCGTCTTATACATTATCCGCCAAAATGACCAAGAATACATAAATTCTATGCAGGAATGCTCGTGCTCGTGCTACCGATTACCGTACGGTGCTGACGCCGCTGCGGTGCGACAGCGACAGAACCGGACGGCTGGTGCGGTATACGACGGGATCGCTAATGATGTGCAGGACTCCACAGATCTCGTCGCAACCAGCATGTGAGGTTGGGGAAGTCGGTCCATTCGAGACCTGATGAGCCTGGTCGCTCACCTTCTCATCGCCCATTCCATATCTCAAACATATGTGTTGTATTCCTTCTTAAGTACATAACCCACTTTGCGTAAGAACTAATAATATATAACTTCTGGTACGCCCTGCAAGAAAGACGAGAGTTTTGTTCAAATGGATCCATAAAAACGACCCTTAGAGAAAGAGGCTGTCATTTATAAATAGGCGAACAAAAGAACAAAAGAATATCTTAACTGTACATTGAATTTTTTTTTGTTACTTTTCAAATCCCGAATCAATTGTTGTCACTGTCTTTCAATTCTAATTTAGTCGATTTTTGTTCTTGTTCTCTTTCTTGGTGATAAATGAGGTATTTAACATTTAGCAGTACTTTGATCAACGTTTCCCTGTGCTTGTTGCTCTCTATCTGTTCTTTTCTACCGGCAACAAAGTAAGGGAAATAGAGCTTCTGAGGCCAGATGATGAACGGCAAGCAAATCAGGTCTACTTGGTGGTACTGATTTTTAGTTATCATAACTAGGGAAGAGTTGCGTGTACTAGTGCATCGGATTCACTCTGTTATTCTCGTTATGCATGAAGATTATAGATTGTGTTAGTATCCTTGGGTAAAGCTTAAACTCAAAATAAACAAAAATCATGCACCTTGTTGCTTACATGTGGATTGGAATTTGATGACTATTGCTTCTGGTAAGCGGCTTCACTCCGAATTCTCCGCCTTATTTGCATGTTCTTTGACTTACAAGTTTCGTACTAATGTTGTTTTCAGTCTATTAAGTTATTTTCTATCACGTGTCTTTCTGAAGTTGTTGTTCTTATCACTGTTTTATCTTGGAATACAAATCTTTACGATATTGCTACAGTTCTTGTTGTCTACCATTTTATAGCAAATTTCTACTTGGTGTTGTGAGGGGAGTTCAAAAGAAAGGAAAAAGCTCTCGGCGTTGACCAATCCCAGAGGGATCCGCCATGCATTCGACTTCATTAAGTATCGTTGGAGGCGATTGAATGCATATCTGGCCTTTACAATGACTCGCAGTGGCCTACCGATGTATCGAGCCAGTGCTGCTATCCTCCCAGACAAGTCTGGTACCAATTTGCCGACCCCGGAGGGATGGAACGTTCAGTGAGCTATAGGCGCGGCGATCGATTCCACGTGTTTATAGCAGTGGCGGCTCCAACCACTGTGCCACACGCGCCACGGAGTTCGCCACATAAAAATTCTGTATCGACCATCTATGTTGATCACCTATTACTACGCAATAGATTGGAGATGACTGTGAGGTTTACTCAATGTTTCCATTTTTCGGGACGAAATATGCATCTGGTTAGGTAAGGTAAACTATGTCCACGGTTTCTTACGAGCGTTTGAAAAATTCGCAGTGTCTTACTCCAAGGATTATGTCGAGCAAAGCAAAGGATTTTTCTTAAAGGTTATTGGAAGACGCCGTTCATAATCCATTAGAGTGACTATCCCTTCTAAAAGTTCATTCCATTATTGTAAATTCTTATATCTAGAGTGCCTGTAAAATACGGCCGTCACCAGAAGCTCTACAAATTTTGTTTACTCATTAATTTTTGGAGTTCATTACTCTTACAGCTCAACGACGGCACCAACATCAAAATTTATGTAAACGTTTTGATACAGTCTCCTTTGGCTTTAACGCAGAACTGCGTGTTCACTTCACAAATTTCTTGGTGTAGCGTGATGTGCGGTTAGCTTGTGAAGAGAATGGTCCAAGTTAGTGACCTTCGATTTCTGCTCCAGGGTGATCCGAAGAGGAGAATCCACAGAATTTACTCCAGTGCTTTTAGAGGCATTCGATATTGGTGAAGTATATTGGGAAATCTTGACTTAGGACACACGATCATAGTTTTCGTTTCAAGGGCAGGTGTTTCGTAGATTGTACCTTTGTGACATTTTTTCTCCTCGATGATCGATTAACGAATTGGCTATCGTTCTAAGAAATATGAAGGATTCAACAGCAAAGCTTTTACTCGACCATAAGATAATTCCGACGTTATACGCCTTGATTCCTTAATCGGTCGTTGGACTGAGAACTATTTCAAAACGTTTAGTAACGTCCTTAAGGCTGACGCTCTCATTTCTATTCGTCATGTTTGCACGGTCCCGTCGTGGGCTTACTGGATGATGGTCGAATTTCCACTTCATATCTGCATTTTGTTCCTTATTCCATAGCGTGGTAATCGTTGGGCAGTTGTCAGTGGAGTTTTAACGTTTTCGTTTAATGACTGGAAGCACCCTGTTTCAGTAGAATTACTGTTGTAGCATGGTATCGTAGAGGGACAATCAACGATCAATTAGATATGGATGAACAGGACGTCAATAGGGGCAAATATTAAGGATAAAATGAAATCTCCAATTCACACAAAGAAATTCGGGACGCATCATTGAAACGTCCATGTTTTTTGGCCATCTTTTAATTTCGGTACTAACTAGGCACTTCGACATCATCATAGATTCGCGAAGACCAATGTAAAAAAAAGTTAATACATCTGTTGCCAGAAGTTATTGCATTTTAGACCAGCCGTCATCACATTTACTATGTGAATCCCTGCACCTACATTCAATTCGCTTTTCTCGCATTTACCGTCGACAAATGTTTTCGGACATTCCACTCGTTTTTCTACACTATTGAGCTGACACAAAGTTAGTATAAAACATTTATTCGGCTAACGTTTCAGCTCCGCCTTCTTCAAAATTGCCTTGATCCGAGTGGATGGTCCACGTATGGTCGTCCTCGCCTATAAGAGGCATAGCACGTAAAAATGCTGGATACATTGGGAGTGTGGGAATCGGTCAACATCCATCCCGTATAAAAGAACACCGCCGATCGAAGCTTCCCATTCGAACGGTGCTCGCACTGCACTGGATTGGACTCCATGGGACAACGAACAACCCCATCGCGAGAACGACAAGCTGTGGAGCATCGACTCGTGTCAATATGGCTCCGTTGAAGGATGAAGATGCCGAAACGTTAGCCGAATAAAAGTTTTATACCAGCCTCGTGTCAGCCTAGCCATGTAGAAAAATTACTAGTTATTGTTACCGAGGGTTAATGAAAGGCGGTTTTTAAGCTATCATATGCAGCATATCATATATATATATATATATATATATATATATATACATATATGTATATATAAGATACTATAAACAAGATATTATGGATAAGAAATATAACCACTGGAATCTGTAGACCTTTGCCAATTAGGTTAACATTTTCTTAGCACACAATCTTTTCACCTTACGTGACCAGTCATCACACCTACTGTGCGGATCTCACCACTTCTTCTATTCGATTCAGTTTCCCCACGTTCGTTGTAAACGATGGTCCTCGAACATTTCGCGTGTTGTCTTGACTGCTGCTTGAGGGCTTCGTTTTCTTTACGAATGTGGTAGAATGCCGGTCGAGCCGAATCTCCTTGGTCCCAGAACTGAGGCGCTCCGGTGTTAATTGGAGGAGAGGTTAAGGAAGGGGTCTAAACAGGACCTTGCTTCCTGATCGACTGCATCACTAACTACTGCGCTGCCCACCATCTACTACTATGGCATGCATAGAGTGTGTTCACGCAAGGAATGTGGCATATAGCGATCGTGGCCTCTAAATCGGCAAGGTGTGGAGGGTAGGAGGTCAGAATAGGGTGAATCATGTGCGACGTTTCGTAATGCCTAAGATTTGTTGGGATTTTTTGGGATCCATTTTCAAAACAGACGCATATGCCTACTCGAAAAGGAACATCAGCTATCGTTAAATTTTATTCTCCGAATGGTGACTTTTCTAGAGAGAAAGGCAAATGCGAAACCAGTCGAGAGTACCGGTCAACAATATGGGAAAAATAAATTACTACTGCGTCGGTACCACTCCTGTTATACCCCTAAGAACTCTAGAAACCAGTTGTCAGCGGATCCTGACCGCCAGTTGTCGTCAAAACAGATCACGCTTTGCGCACTCGATTTTTAACATTTTGAGGTAAATGGTAGTTTCTTGGATTTTTAATGGCGAAAGCTCACTTGAACTTTAGTTTCCTCCTTTACTTGAATGACGAATTATAGTCCGAGCATCATCCTCTCGGTAGCGCGTTCAATAACACTGCTCGATGTTTCATCCTGCTTACGTAGTATCTGTTTTTGAGGCGTATATTAAGGCAAAATGAATTGTGGTATCGGAAACTTTGGAATTGAGCCGAACGTTTCTTTGCTTTCTTTACCTCACCTTCATGCTCTTACAAGTTCGCAAGGCTGGTCGTTCCTTCTCTGTTGTTAAACTTTAATAGAGCTTTGTTATTAGCAATGTGGAGGAGTGACGCTGGTCATTGAACTCCAAACACGTATTACTCTACCTATCATTTTCATTACGTGTTGTAAATATCTTTGCCGGTATGTTTTATCTTTGTATCAGTTTGTAGAGTTGGATATAGACAAACATCAAACAACAACATCAGACATCTATTGCTTCATTTATTCTTGTCTTTCAACGGCACTTCTCTAATCCCGTCATGGCATGTGGGAAAACCAGCTGGTTTAAGTCTTGCCTTACAGTTTTCTTGAAAAATGTTTATAATCTTATAACATATCAACATCTACAAACCCTAAAACTCTTTCTGATCTTTTTCGTCTGCCTATCTATGATAAGTAGTGATATCTTGAATTAATGGTTAATTACGGCATCCACACAGTTATTGCATTTTCCTCGCATCGCCTTTGTCTGTAAATTTGATTATATCATTATTGTTGCATTAATGGATTGTACATAATAAGGCTTAATCACCCATGTCTGAGGTAGTCTGCAGCAAATATAGTTCAAAATCTTTCATTTATTCCAGGGCGACCGTTAGCTCTGAGCAGACGAAAGCAGGGCGAAACCGTTCAGCTCATCTAGTCTATATCCAACTCTACAAACTGATACAAAGATAAAACATACCGGCAAAGATATTTACAAGACGTTTTGAAAATGATAGGTAGAGAAATACGTGTTTGGAGTTCAATGACCAGCGTCCCTCCTCCACATTGCTGATAACAAAGCTCTATTAAAGTTTAACAACAGAGAAGGAACGACCAGCCTTGCGAATTTGTAATAGCATGAAGTGAGGTAAAGAAAGCAAAGAAACGTTCGGCTCAATTCCGAAGTTTCCGATACCATTCAATATTATCTGCAATTTTAGAGGCAATGCATGCATCATTCGGCTTTGTAACAGCTTGCAGAAAGCGAAGCAATAGATTTTTAAAATCCGGCTTTCATTACACCTTGGCACGAATAATCAATGTCTTATTGTGTCTTCAAAATATAAGATTCTTATTCACCTAATATTTCAGCGCCTTCGCTTTCTTCACTTGATTAAAGGCTCACACTCGGACAACGACCGGCTGTGGGCAATCGACTCGGATCAACGCGACTCTGAAGAAGGCGGAGCCAAAACGTTAACTAAATGAGAGTTTTATGCCAATCTATGATAAGCCTAGGAATGAGACAGAATATCGATCCTCTGTACCAAAGTTTAATGAAAGTTGGATTTTAAAATATATTGCTGTTTCTTGTGTTGCGATGATACGTCAATAAGTTTCACCTTCGTATGAATGTGATCCATTTTTCCAAACGTTTTCGAAATTCAACTTTCTCGGATGAAAATCAATAATCGATTTTTTTTGACAATGTTGTTGAAGGTGGCTCAATTGAAGAGGTTGTAGATGGAAAGCAGTAGGCAGTTCTGATAATAAGTACTGATCGCAGGTGTGCCTATCATCTTCTGCAACAACGCTCATGCTAGTTCTTTGTTGATTTAATATCTTTTACTCTGGTATGTAAAGTTTGAAAATGTAGAGGAATTCGGAGAAGAATTCGTTAGGAATTTTTTCCGCCTTTCTCGTGAACTTAATGATTTTCTGTCTGGACATTGAATTGCCAAAATTGTTCTCTTGCCTTTTGCGAACTCTTGTCGATCACTATAGATCCTCATCTAGACCTTTGGAGCTTCACTGAGTAGTTCTCTCACTAAGCTCTTTTGCCAATTCTCTAGCGTTTCGCATTTTAAGGCATAAGTTGGTGATTATTTCATGATGACGTAGCACCTCGAGTGTTTTCGAGGCAGGATTCCTTTTGTGGCTTTTGTTAGACAAACCGATGGCAACAGTGTCTTCGCAAGACCTGAAAAAATCTAAATTCGCGATAAATTCGGGATTACGTTCATGATTCTCTTGAATGTTATGAAAAACAGTTGTCGAAAAGTTACTACCTTCAGATCCACATCATGGTGAAGATCTTGATAGGCTCTTGCAAGGCTAAGTAAGGACTCCAGAGAGGACCAAGTTGCACGACCAGCAATAAGCTAGCCTCAGTACTCCGCATACTGGGTGCTCCCGTCTATGACTCCAGGCGGTGAGACGACCAGTGAAAAGCCACAAAATGTGGGGTTACGCAGGACGTCACTGGAACCAGATCTGACGAGCACACCCACGACACCCCGTGGAGATTATTTTTTACATTGCACGTATAATGCCAGAATGGTGTCCACAGACACCGATCTTCACGCCCTTCTAAGCCACAAATCACATGAAATTTTATGTGATCACACTTCAAGTAACAAAAATAAGGAAGACCGACATACGCCAGCTGAACAACGGACTCTTGTCATCCGCGGAGGAGACTCCCCGTCACGAAATGTCTGTGGTGTAGCCTTTTTTGTCTACCCGTCCATTGTCCATCTAAACGAGATCCTCTCCCCACGCATGGCCGTCTGCCGTCTTCAACTGATGTGTCATAAGTTTATCATAATCATCAATAGCTACTCAACGACTGACACAGCTGATGATGAGGACGAATTAAATGCGTTCCACTGTCAGTAAGAGGAAGTCATCCGCAATGATAAGACGGACTATAAATTTGTTGTCGGAGACTTCAACGCCAGAATAGGTTTGGAAATTTTGGATTAGGAGAAAGAAATGAGAATGGAAACTGTCTTGCAGGACTCCTGTCTGCAGTACGTCTCTCCCATGGAAACTCGCTTTCCCGGAAGAAAGAAAGTCATCGCTAGACATGAGAGTCTTCTAACGGTACGAAAGTCTGAAAAAATGCCGTCATGCAGAGATCCGCCATATTCTAACAAACAGAAGATGGTGCCTACTTGAAACATCGGTAGTTTCCTCTTTCCGTACGTACACATCGGTAGACCCGTCATTGTGTAC
Organism: Angiostrongylus costaricensis; assembly: GCA_900624975.1. Classification (NCBI taxonomy): domain Eukaryota; kingdom Metazoa; phylum Nematoda; class Chromadorea; order Rhabditida; family Metastrongylidae; genus Angiostrongylus; species Angiostrongylus costaricensis. Next base: position 301,407 of record UYYA01003851.1, read on the forward strand.
TGGATCCGATTACCGCCTTCGTGCGAAGATCCGAGAGAGCCGCAAGCTGGAAAAGAATGCATGTCATCAACCACGTGAAAAAAAGTCCAGCTGTATATGACGAGAACATTCTGAACGAAATCGTGTACAAAAGTAAGCAAAATTTTATCCAAAGGATCAAAGAAGACGCGGCCGAAGACTAGAGCTGCTTGTCGGAGGACTGAAAGACTGTACCGAATCTGCCTCAGTTTACCAAACAAGAAGATCGGATAGCATCTCCATTACCACTAAGGAGTTGCTACACAAGAGAGGGAGACTGAAGCTTGATCCTACTGCAACAATTTTCTCATGGCTAGTAATAAATGCCAGCTGCAGAAGAGCTTTGCAGGAAGATCTACAACGGTACAGGCAGAAGAAAATACTGGAAGCAGCAGAGAAAAGAAGCAGTCTGAAAAAACACCGTCGGGACTTGCGTGATTATAATGTTCCGCTGTCGGCCCTGATGAACGAAGATGGGATCACAATCTTAACTCTTTTATTTACTGCCTTTTTCTTCTTAATGGCAGGGTATGTTGTGAAATATAACTCGTATGAAGTGCTGAGATACCTGCAAAACTCCGGACCACAGGTGTATGCAGTGGGGAACGAACACGCGCTGTTGTCCGGAGAATGCATGTCATCAACCACGTGAAAAAAAAGTCCAGCTGTATATGACGAGAACATTCTGAACGAAATCGTGTCCAAAAGTAAGCAAAATTTTATCCAAAGGATCAAAGAAGACGTATCCGGACCCGGATGGTGTAGTGGTGAAGTGCGCTGCTCCCCGGTAAGGACAACAGCGCGTGTTCGTTCCCCACTGCATACACCTGTGGTCCGGAGTTTTGCAGGTATCTCAGCACTTCATACGAAGATGGGATCGTCAAAATTTCACGCCGTGATATGGAATTAATAGCGGAAAGGTTCTACACAAACCTTTTCCGTTCCACAATCCCCATCCCGGGCCCTAATATCCCCGCTGGAGAAAAACCACCTGGAATTCTTCCGTCGGAGGTTCGAATTGCGATAGAAAGCATGAAAACAGGCGCAGCTCGAGGACCAGATGATATCACTGCAGACTTCCTTAGAGCTAAGTCGCAATTTACATGTGCTTCTCGCAAACCATATGACGACTACCTGCCCTCAAACCTGCCCAAGAAGGGCGACCAAAGCGGTCTTCGGAACTACCGTCCTATATGCTTGTTGAGTGTTCTCTACAAGCTCTTCACAAACATTATCTTATCGCGCATATCAAAGACATTGGATAAGGCACCACCAGTGGAGCAAGCAGGATTTCCACAAGGATCTTGCTGCATGGACCACATCCAAACTGTTTCCAGGTTCACTGAAGTTTGTCGAGAATACCAGCTGCCTCTAGTCCTTATCTTTGACCACTACGAAAAAGCGTTTAGCAGTGCCGAAACGAAGGTAATCCCATCAGTGCTCGTCGACCAAGGAGTGGACCCGTCCTACATGAGAATTCTCTCTGACTGTTATGGAAATTGCGCTGCGAAAATACAGCCTTTCAATTGACCTCTTACCATACCCATAGGAAAAGGGGTTCGACTGGGCGACACAATTTCGCCAAAGCTGTTCAGTGCCTCACTGCAGTGGATAATGAAGTCACTCGATAGAGATGAGAAAGGCATACGTATTGATGGAAAATTGATATCAAGCCTTCGTTTTGCCTACGACATTGTCATCTTTTAAAAGAGCACTAGCGAAGCAGAGATGATGATCAACGAGCTCAACGAAGCGGGAAAAAAATTGGACTGTGCATAAATCGAAAGAAGACCCAGTTAATGAAAAATCCATGGTGCCAAGGCGAAAAAATTGAATTAGATGGCTCTGATTGCAGAGACCACCTCGTACGTAAACCTTGGGCGATTAATGAATATGGAAAATAACATGAAGGAGGAACTAGATAGAAGAAGGAGAGCAGCTCGGGCAGCATTCGGGCCTATCAAGGAAGCCATCGACCAACTGAGCGACTCGAAAATCCGCGTTCATCACTTCGATTCTGCTGTCCTCCCAGTGCTCTCTTATGCTGCAGAGACGTGGGTTGATACTTCAACCACATCAAGAATGCTTCGCACTACTCACAGAGCGTTTGAGTGTTGTCTTCTGAAATATAACCGGCACTCTCAATATCTAGCCGGAATGCGAAGCTCTGAGCTTCGAAATCTGTCACATCTTCGAGATCCATGAGAATATACATCGACAGCGAAACATTGACGGGCCGGTCACGTAATGGGAAAAACGGACGACAGATGGACGAAAAGAGCTGTAGAGTGGATTCCATGAGAACACAAGCGTTCCCAAAGACGGTTGCCTACACGTTGGGCGGACGTGTTCGTAACCAAATTTAGTCGGCTATACTCGTAGTTGCAATTTTTTTACAGATCACCGTATGAAACTCGCACGCGCCACGATGAGTGAACGAAACTACCACCGTGGACAACGACTGCGAGGGAAAGAAACAAATAGCAAATGTGCTAGGGTTCGCACAACTCGTGAAAACGGACCGTATAGGTAGCCAAGTAAGTATTATGATAAACTCAAATAGACCCTCATTCTTTCCGTTCCATTTTAAATCATTAGTATTCATGAAGTTTTGTTACCCTCAGGCACAACTGTGAAAACAGCCTTGGCATTGAAGTTTCTAATAGCGATTCAGAAAACTCTCCCTTGAACTTTTCAGATTCAGGGAAATCTTTCTAGAATTTTTCGAAGATCTCGAGTCGATGTTCAACGGTCCACAGTAGCTTAAGAATCCAAGAAGGTCCCACTCGCAACAGCACGGCTCTGAGGAAGGCGAAATTGTCGAAACGTCAGCCATCAAACAAGAACAACAACAACGACAACTTACACTTATCTCGCCTCAGCTCAACAAGAACGGTTCGTAAGAACATTTAAATAGGTCCGAGAAGGTATTAATTACTACTACCGAAGTTAAATGACGGTCGGTTTGAAAAATGTGTTGAGTGTGGGATTCTAGCGTACGCTGTTTCTAAAACCTGAACGTATAAGCCATTGCCTTATTGTGGTCGTTTGTATTTCCATCGTGTACGTGCTTTAAATGCAGACGCTCACTATAATACTTTCAGATTTAGGCAGCCTTAGTGACTCTAAGGTTTTGTCGTTGTCTCTGTGCTCCTTCTATTCAGCGTTGAAGTATTATGGGAGCATGAATGTGTCGTTTTCTTGTTCAGCAATCGCGAGGTTTTTAAACAGCGTATATTTACTTCCATAAAAAACACAATACAATACAACGCTAGCTGACGTTTCGGCAGTATCGCCTTCTTCAGAGCCTGGAAGGGTTTACTGATATACAATCCACTAGGCCAAACGCTTCAATAACACTTACACAAAGACGAAAGACTCTTTGGTAATTACACGATCAACAACTTCTCCAAAAAACCCACCGCTTTTTCGTGACTTCCAATGAGGAAGTTTAGAACAGCTGATTATAGTCGCATGTGGTTGACGACTGCACCATCCCACATCAAAAATCGATGCGAACGTACGGGATCAGGTCGCGTATGACCTCCGGGCATTCATCCTTGCTATTCATTGTAGGGTTTTTGGCATTTATCCAAAAAGCCTCAAGGAGTTTCCGCGCTGGTGTTTTGGACTCCTGTGCAAGGATACTGACTTTTACTTCAAAATCGTCTCCGCTATGCTTTTGTATCCTATGCGTGCCTAGTGGGGTGCTTCGTCTTAGTTTTCGTTTGCCATCTAGGTGTTCTTTTATACGGATACACAAAGGTCTGCCCGTTTCGCCAATATATTCATCTCCGCAATTGTTACACGAGATCAGGTATATCGTACCTGAACTCATGCAATCACCGTCCCTGCCGTAAGGGCAAATTACGGAATTTGTTGTTCCACAAAGACGGTCATACAGGCGGTTGCGAACTAATTGGCGAAGTAGAGTAGTCACAAGAAGAAAGTCACAAGAAAACGACACATTCATATTCCAATGCCGAGGTTAAGAAAAAGTCGATCATGGGAACTATTATGGGAGCTTTCTCAGTCAGGAAAATGAGACTCTTTTTTTGAACTTTCTGAATTAAGGGAAATCAGACCCTTTGTTTTTAGACGCTTTTGGCATGAACGAGGAGAACTGCGATCAACCGCAAAATAGACGGGCTGCTTATTTGTAGAGATGAATCCGAACCTTCTTCCATGCAGGTGCCATGTACTTCACCACAGGATTTCCGCGGAATCGAAATCAGGTATACAAACCATCTTATGTGGACGCAGAGCCACGCATATGAAGAAGACATATGAAATTGGATAGCACACACGCAAAAGTTATAATTCGAACCCACGCAACGAAGATAGATGCCAATCCCTCTAGTCTATTGGCGGCTAAGGGGGAACTCCTGGCTTCACTGGAACGCTTTAACCTCTTTTCCACTGCCTGGAAACGCGCCAATTGTCCTAGAATCCAACCAGCACTAGATACCGGCTTCACGTAATCTTTTGTTTCTTCAACAGCCTGTGGTGGGAATAAATAAAAATGTCAGTCGCCTGCGATGGTCTCTCCGATCTGCCTCGAGCTCGCCATCCAGCCGGCTTCGATCCGACGTCCGCGGCTCCGGCTGGCGAGCATATCGATTCTGCTCAGTGACTGCGCCAGTGCAGTGCTTAATTAGCAACTGTGTCGACGTGTGCTGCTCGACGCACACCATCTTCTTCGTCGACTCCAGGCCTCTCCGTCACTGCGTCCGTCCCGTCCCTCACGTTGTTGCTCGGCCACCATGTTGTTGCTCACCAGTGCATTAGCAGTTAGTGAAGGAGTTACCAGCCGTGATAAGAAGACCTAGCAAAACGGTGATGAAGTTAAAAACAGATATGACACTATTTTCATCTTCGTTCTGCTCTTAATCTCTTATATTGAGCTACTAGCTGTAAAAGTATGGAGTGGAAAACAAAGACTTTTAGCACTGAAGAAAATTAGTTGTATGGCGTTTTAACGCTAGATTTAAATTTTACACAGCGCTTTAGATTCATCCTGAGCTACTGAGTGATCGCGACTCAGCATCAAGAAGCATATCTCATCTCACAGCGATCTCTGTTGATTAGCTGGAAAATTATTAGAACATGCAGATCTTTTGGTAACGAGATAAACCTTTACTTCATCCATCACTATGAAACTCTAGGCCTGTAAAGTCTGTAGGCGGTTTTTTACCTACCTTTTTGCGTGGGCTCCTATTTCAAGCAGCAAAGCCAAGCAGGATAGGCAAGTCTGCGTTAGCGTTACTCGATGGTGTCGAATGCTTCGTTGATGTTCTGCTATGTTGTGTCCGTGTTCAAAATTTGTAAAGAGTGCTATTGTGTAAATGTTAAGCTAAATTTGGATTTTCTAAGGTGAGGGTAACATTTCAGAAAAGTGATATAGTCAAGTACTTTCTCTATAATGGACAATTATTGAATATCACGCTTGGCTGACATTGAATTAAGTCCGCTTTTCTAACTTTATTCACCTCACGGAATATTCTCATCTAATCGTACGATCGTGCTATGTGTTCAATCTCAGTACAAAAGGTCTCCTACAGTTGTTGGCTTTTCCGGCTCATCCCGTCATGTTTTTATAGGGCTTAGACGTAGATACATACCGTACTTTTCCATTTTACTAAAGAGACATCGATAATTGGAAAACTGTTTGGCAAATAACTTTTATTGTTATTGACTAGCTGAATACTCGAAATGATTTGAGACTTAGATATCCGTTTTCGACGATGCTCCCAAATGGAAATGTTTGTTTTGAGGATGAGCCCGAGCGCAGAGCCGGAGCCCGACTCGCTCTACGCCCACGAGACTCGCGAGGAGGACGTGCCTTGGTGGCAGAGGTATGTCGAAGAATCGGACAACCTAGATATCTGAACCCTGTTCACCAGACATATGAAGAAATTATAAGACTGCAGAAAAGAAAGGGGGATGGGTCGTTTTCTTGTTCAGCAATCGCGAGGTTTTTAAACAGCATGCATTTACTTCCATAGAAAAACAATACAATACAACGCTAGCTGACGTTTCTGACGTTGACGCTTCTCGAAAAAAAAAACCCACCGCTTTTTCGTGACTTCCAATGAGGAAGTTTAGAACAGCTGATTATAGTCGCATGTGGTTGACGACTGCACCATCCCACATCAAAAATCGATGCGAACGTACGGGATCAGGTCGCGTATGACCTCCGGGCATTCATCCCTGCTATTCATTGTAGGGTTTTTGGCATTTATCCAAAAAGCCTCAAGGAGTTTCCGCGCTGGTGTTTTAGTCTCCTGTGCAAGGATATTGACTTTTACTTCAAAATCGTCTCCGCTATGCTTTTGTAT